>JAAGEH010002531.1:49410211-49442602 GCA_011751065.1 Lasiurus cinereus | reverse complement strand
CTCTCTCTCTCTCTCTCTCTCTCTCTCTCTCTCTCTCTCTCTCTCTCTCTTTCTCTCTCTCTGGCTCTGTTTGAGTCCCCTCTCCCCTTGTTATAGGCTGGATATTCTCTCTAGGCACTAAGCTGGGCAACAATAAGGCCCAATTTATTCATTTTGCTTCTTTCAGGGATCACTTTCCTATACTAATCATTGTCCAATGTCTGAAAACAGTTGTTTCATACATTTGGGGTAGTTTTTGTTGTTTTGTGTGTTTGTTTTTTTAGTTTGTGAAAACAAGAAGGTAAATATTGTCCTGTTAATTCACCATGTCTAGAAGCAGAAGTCTTCTCATGAAGTATTTTAAATAAAAAGCTGTAAAGGGCATTTGATTTAGACCCAGCTGTTATGCAGAAATGGTGCCTAAGAGTAAAAGTGTCAAAATAAAGAGAACAGTAGTTAGACTCACCTTTAGGTTCTGGTGAAAGGAATAAAAGGGAGCTTATGAAAGATATTTCCAGCAGGATTAGTTGGTTCCTGAGGGCCTTCTATCTCTCCAATACTCACTTTCTCCTCTCGACTCTATTTTTATTCCTAATTCTCTTCAAGTAGCCCTTACATATCGAACATATATAAGAGGGTCTGCCCATACCTGGTGGTGGACACTAGAGGAAAAATGAAAATTCCTTATTCTCGCTGCAGTTGGTAGAAAGGGGTTATATGTGATTTACTCCTGACTTTAGAATTGCATGGAGAAGCTTTGAGGTCCTTTCTTTTTTGTTGTTGTTAATCCTTACCTGAGGATATTTTTTTTTCATCAATATTTAGAGAAAGTGGGAGGGAGAAGGAGAGACTCAGAAAGAGAAATACTGACGTGAGAGAGACTCATCAATGGGTTGCCTTCTGCACATACTCCAAACAGGGCTGTGGCTCAGGCCTACAATGGAGGTATGTGTCCTTAACCAGAATTGAACCTGGGACCTTTAAGTCCGTGGGCCACTGAGAGGTCCTTTCCTTGTACAAACTAGGGGAGGGATCCTTTCTTTATACATCATCCAAAACCTAATAGCTTAACTTGAGAATTTTAGTCTTTCCCTTTTTAGCACTAAACTCTTAGATCATACCACATCCCAGAAAACAATCATTGTAATTCTGTCATCAGTGTAGACACCCTGGGAGTCATTTAAGGGATTAGAGCCACTTCAGAATCTCATTTAAGCATAATTTACTTTCGTAAGCCATATCACCTTGATTAACTAAATTAGTAGTTTCTTAAAGCACCTTCATGGTTTTAAATAAGTCACTTTACTTTTAATGTTTTGCAATAAGGTTTATTTTACTGGCACCTTCTCTTACAGTTCTGATTTGTTGATGTTTTCCAAAATCCAGCGGAGTGATTGGTTCATGGGAAAACAGAACTATTTAGAAAATAAATTAGAACACAGCTTGTCTTTCTATGCTCCATATGCTCAACCATGTCTTATTAAATTAAATTCTAGTAAAGTGTCTCAGTGCTTTAAAATGCCACATTGAACTCCTGAAATGAAAAATAATGTTGTTGCTTTGCGTTCATTTGTTGACATTTTAGTGTAAAAATATGAAGGTTTAAATTCTAATTGAAGAAATACTGACCATAGGTTGTACCACACTTGATTTTTGCACTAAAAGCCTAGGTTGAGGGTATCATAAAATTGGGCTTCTGAAGCAAGTTTATGTGTGGGTAATAACTGACTCAGAGTGAGTCAATTCCAGTTCCAATTCTGACTAATCCAGAGAGTAACGATTTAGAGAAATCACATTGCATTACCTCAAAGTACATGTATAAGGTATGGCTCATTAATTATTTCAACCATAGCTTGTTTTAGGTAAGTGGCCTGATGATTAGCAATGCAAATATTAGCCTCTTGATGCCAAATCTGGCTAATATTTATACTACTTTAAAGACATACACACATACGTCATAAGTCTCTTCTGAAACACTTAAGAAATGAAACACTTGGAATTGGGGAGAGCAAACAATCTGGTTTCGGTCACTATCAGATGAAATTGAAAGCCACATATTTTAGAATCATTAAATTTGTTTTGCTACTCTAGGGAGTTAAAGCCATGAATACAGAGATTCTTGGGCAGTTAAAGATATGAGAAAAGTCCTGTTCTAAGAGCCAGTCTGATAACGAGGTTGCCATGATTCATGATGTTTTAAAAGAAGTACCAAAAGGGATATATGTCTCTCCCTTTTGTCTTTAAGATACCTCACATGCTATCTTGAGCAATTGCAGCCTTCCAGCCATCATGTTCAAATGTGGCTAAGCCTAAGGATTAATGTCCAAAGACCAGATCATTTATCAGACTACGTTTCAGCAGGCATCTAGCAGAAACAAAGAGCATTGTGTGTGAATTGTGAGGGAGGCAAGGAGATTGAAGCTTTAGGTCATGGTTAAAATTTTGCCTCTAACAATCTAAAACCAAGTTTTTCCTGGGCCAGAACTAAGTGAGAAGCAAGGAGAGTCATGTTTTTTGGTTTATTTTTTTAAGACAAAATATATATTCCATTATTTTTAAAAATTATTTTTAACTTTAAAAATTTAAAGTCTTTCAATATGACTCTTTTTCTTATTTGTTAAGAATTTATACTATCTTTTGGTATATAAATGATAATTTTACTTGTGTGATTTTTAAATATTCTTACTGTGTAAAATCAAGTATAACAATCATTTGCACTTCTGTTCTTAAAATTTTATTATTGGTCCATGAAATCTGTAAGTCCACCAGTGATTGGCTAATATTAAAACTTGTGAATGAATGAATGAAACAATCAATCAGTGAAATCAGTGAATGAACCAAAGTAAATTGGTAATAGGTTGATGAGAGTCAAGAATGGTATCAGTTGTGGGCATTTAGAATGGGATATAGTGAGGAAGACTAAATGACAATTTTGACAATTTTTACCTCTGCATGTTTTACCAAAGACTCTAGTCTCATTTTCTTTAAATGAATTAGACTTATCTGATTCCAAACCTCTGTTCAACCTGCAACAAGATATCTGGAAATTAAATCTGGGGCTGAGGAATCTAGCTGTCTCAAGACAGAGGAAGTTTTCAGGGTCTTCCAGACCATTTACTTTACAGACTTTGATTGAGAACATCTCCTGTAACCATGCTGGCTAGGTGTGCTCACATAAATCCTTGTACCGTATATCATGGAGTTCCTCAGGAACCTCCAGTCCATCAGTCCCCTTTGTGGCTTCTTTCACAAACTTTCAGCAGACACAGAAATCGCCTGAAGAACTGCAAAATAGCCACAGATTGATACTACTAACAATAGCAAGCTAACATTTATTGAATACCTACTATGTGCCAGGCACTACTCCAAGCACTTCCCATATATTTATAGATTGAATTATCCCAGCCACCCTAAGTGAGGTTCTATCACTAACTTCAGCATATTTTTTGCAGCACAGAAATTAGAATAGAAATTTTTTCTGCTTCATATAGCAATTCACATAATATTTGTCTCTTTTCTCCTTTACATTTCAAAGCTGGTGACATGTCAGCCTTTTTTGTAAATTTGTCTCAACCCTCACCCTTGAAACTAATTCTGTCCCTTGTCTCAGAAAATTTCAGAATCTTTAAGACCTTAGCTTTGGAACTCAATATCCAGGCAGCCTGACCTCTGTTTGTTGCTCTGACCTTGCTTTTGAGCTTCAGGAATTAGGCTCTCTTCTTATTTCTAGCAGCCAAACCTTGGCTGTCCTTGGCTGTCCTTGGCTGCCTTCTCCTTTCTGTTGTATACCAGTAAGTCTTTCCTTTTTGTTTGTTTGTTTTTTATGGTTTTCCACTCTTTTTGAGACTAAAATAGCAACAACTCTGCTCCTGAAAACCATTAACTGGTCCCCAATAAGTATTGCTATTCCTCTCTTATGTCCACTCCAGGCCTGCTTGAATTTTTGCCTGCTGTATATTCTTTGGAACTATCACTTATTCTGCTCCACAAAGTTGCTCTAACCCCCAAAACACTTCTCATCACCATATGACCAGATCTTGAATATGTGTCACTGTCTCTTCACTCCCCACTTCCTCTTTATTCCTTTCTTAAGGCCACATGCCGCAAATCAAAAACCTCTGAGTAATTTCCCTTACTCAGTGTGCACGGTTCATTAGTTTGTTGTTCTTTAATTTACATCTGTCAATATTAAGCTTCATTTCAATTTCCTAACACATAATTCTCATGAAAAAGTTAAATCTCCCCAGATCACTATATTACTTCTGATTATTTGTTTTGTCTTTAGTTGGATTGTAATCAAATTCAATATCTTATGATGGGGGAAATTACCAGTAAATACAGAGACTATTCCATATATTTTCAGATCTATAAAAAATTCAAAACATCATCCACTATAATTACTGGATATATTAAAACCTTAGTCCTTCCATTGTACTAACCACATTTGCAGTGTTCAGTAGACTCATGGGGCTACAGGCTTCTGTATTGGACAGAAATAGAACATTTCTATCATCACAGGAACTTCTGTTGGACAGTGCTCCTGACAAAACCTCTCATTTTGTTACTATGCAAACCAAGGACCTTGAGGTTAATTGTCTTAACAAGGACACAGAGCCAGCTAAGGTTCAATTAAAAACTAGTTATCACATTTCCTTTTATTGCTCAACATACAGTCTTTCAACTTATAGTTGTAAATGTTATGTTTGTTTTGGTTCCTTTGCCCCAAATTGTCAAAAGCTTTTGATTCTAAAGTGTCTGGTTTATGGTATGAATTTGAAGCACTGGGAAACTTCAGGGAAAAACCATTATGGCTAAAAAGACAATTATCAGCAGAGCCTGGATATAACAAGTGTTTTTTGACTTTGGTCTTCAAAAGATTTGTTGCGTGGAATATTGAGAGATTAATCTTAATTTTTTTTCATGTAGCTAGTCACAGAAAGCAGACAAAACTAATGCACAAAACCAAAGGTCAAAGGGAAGCTACCTGCTCACTGTCTGCACTGGTTTAGAAGTCTGGATCCTGCCCATGTCTGTGGAAGGACAAAGGCAGTTGCAGCCACAGCCAACACATGGATCTCTGACGTGGAATTCCACTCTCCTGGCACTTCCCACAGGCTAGCAATAATTGGAGATACTAATCCAAGAGAAATATTTACAACCACATGCACTCGAAGATCTGGCTGTGTTCTGCTTCCACACACTTCCTGCCCTGCTGAGGACTGTGAGGACTACGGAGAGGACACCCAGTCTCTTTTCTGATGGTATTGTGGGTGTTCAGAGGAAGACTTGACCCCAAGGGGACATACAGGCTTCTATTCCAAATCCCAAAGTGAGTGCTGCCATAAGGACTGCTCCATTACCAACACTCTCAGGGTGATGCTGAGGGAGCACTCTTCAAATTTTTTCATTTTCAAGCTTGGTATCTTCATAGGACTGAGATGCTGCTATTCACACTTCCTGGAAAAAAGTATGATCACCCAAAAATAGTCATTTTTTTCTCTCTCCTAACAGCACACAGGGCAATGCTGAGTGAACAGCACACACAGCCTCTGACAGCTGGAGCTGAGATTCTAAACAAACAATGAATATAGGGGTGCATGTATCTTTTTGAATTAGTGTCATGGTTTTTTTTTTCCAGATAAATACCCAGAGATGGAATTGCTGGGTCATATGGTAGTTCTATTTTTAATTTTTGTGGAATCTTCATTCTGATTTCCATAGTCATTGTACCAGTTTACAATTCTATCAAAAGTGCAAAAGGATTCCTTTTCTCTACATCCTTACCAACACTTGTAAAACTGTTTACTTTTTTTTTGAGGAGAAAAGATGGGTTAATAGAAAATGCAGCATGGCTAAAATTCTAATAAACTACTTGATCATAGACTATTCTTACCATACTTTCTAATGAGCTAATAATATAATTTCAGTAGAAAAGTTTCTTTTTCTCCAATATTGAAATAAACAAGTAGACAATGCATTGCACTTATACCAAACTATACATGTTTTTAATAAGAAAGATGGATGGAAGGAAAGAAGAGAAGGAGGAATGAAGGAAAAAGGTAATTTCTAATGAAACGGATCATAGGTTCTATAAATCTAGGGGGAAAGACAAGCTTGTTGGCAGTTTGGTTTTGCAAAATGGGAGTAGTGGTAATTTTGGTATAGTGGTTAACAGAATAAACACTGTAACTTGATTCCAAAGCTAGACTCTGAAATATGGGCTAGGTTAAAATTCTAGCTCCATCATGCTACATGACCTTGAGCAAAATAATCCCCCCATCTGTCTTTCTTCTGCCAAAATAGGCTAAAAAATAAGAAGATAATAAATTCTTGAAAGCTAATGTGCTTTGAAGAATGTCTGGTGCATAATAGGCATTATAAAAATATTAACTCATTCTTAACCTTATTCAATAAATAATCATATTCACTTATCATGTCAGTTACCTTCTCCCAATACCCTTCTCTTATAGTTCAGTAGGTCAGAGATCAACATGTGTATTATGGGGCTGAAATCAAGGTATTAGCTGAGCTATATTAATTTGTGGAGTCTCCAGGGGAGGAATTGTTTCTTTACCAGCTTCTAATTTCTAGAGGCCCACATTCCTCAGCTAATAACCCCTTCCTTCATCTTCATAGCCAGTAATTTCAGATGGAATCCTCCTCATACTGCTATCTCTTTTGTTTTCTGCATCCAGGAAAGCTTCTGTTATTAAGGATTTATGTGGTTACATGAGACCAGCAAAAAAATCCAAGATGATCCCCCTTCTTCAATGTCTTTAACTTTAACCACATCTGCAAAGTCTCTTTTGCCATATAAAGTAACACATTCACATGCTCTGAGGACTAAGACATGGACATCTTTAAGAACCATTATTTTACGCACCACACCTTCCAATCCCATACTAATATAGGCATACATGCACACTATACATACAATAATCTTACCATTACGTTGTCTAAAGCAGAGGAACGCATCTTAGCTGGAATCAGAGTACCAGTTTGGTACATCCTCTGCCAATAGATTTTTGTGTGCCCCTAGACCAGTCAGTCAGTCTCCCTGGACCTCAGTCTCCTCATTAATAAAACTGGGGGTTGGAAAAATCAGTCTTAATTTTAAAATTGCATTAATTGCATGCCAATGTGTAAACTGAACTCATTCTTCAAAGCAAACAGTGGCAAGCTCTCAGAATAAACATAACTGAAACTGAACGTGAGCAAATTATGAGAAAGTAATAGGAATGAAAATAAACTTCATTTTTCTGTCTTGCTACCTTGAACCTACTCCCAATAGCTAGCAACATTTTTCAAAAAAGGATGAAGTTGCCCATTACTTTCTCTCATTATGATGCCATTGTCCATGTTATAGATTTGTTATATCTGTTACATCCTCACAGACTACGTGGACTGAAAGTTTCTGAATATTGGGGGATTCATTCCACCTTGCTAATGATAAATTTAACCTAATAATGTATATTTTGCACTATTAGTACACTATTAATAATGTATATTTTGAACACCCCTAAACACTACGCTCACCTTCCCTTCTTTCCAATTCTTTTTCTGTGTATTCTTAAAGACTCTTTCAGTATTCTGTGCGTCTTAAACAAAATGGATTATTGCTCCTTAATGACAGAGGCCAATACCCCCATTGTTTTGTAGCCCTCCACAGCATTGTATAAAGAGCAAAAGTTGACAAGTATTCCACAAGTGAAAAGACATTTCACTGACTGAATTGGTTTGTGCAAAGCAAATCAATCAAATTTTCTAATTCTGTCAGATTTGGCTGCAAATGCAAATGCTAAGTCTCTCCAAGTCAGCCTTTGCTGACTTATAATTCCAGTTTCAAAAGGACACAGCTTTTAAAATAGGTGCATGTTACCTTCACAGCCTTCTCATAGGCCCCTTAACTGGTATCTTTAGAATCAGCTTCAGCCATTTGATGATCATAACAAGCTGAATAAGTGAAAGGTATTTTATATTTGAGTTTCTTCCTTATACAGCTATGAATTGCAAAATTTGCAAGTGAACAGGTTCCCTCCATTAAAAGGTATCCAGCAGGAAGTATCATCTTATCTCAACATCTTAAGACTCAGAGAGTATGAAACTGCTTCACAGTGTGAGGACTGGCAGAGACATCGGAATGGCTTTGTTCTTATACATGTGAGACTCCAGAAAGATAAATGGAGATGAGGCAAGTGCTGCCATTATAGCTTTTTCTACTGGAAGCCAGGAACTGTGCCTAGTCAAGAGCAGTGATAGTTTTGCCATTTGCCATTGTTAAAACTATTGAAAAAGAAAAAAATAGTTCACAGAAAACAAATATCCACAAGCCAGAAGCCAGTGTGGTGCTGCCCTGAGAACTGACTGAAGAGACTCCTGGCAAGCCAAGTGAGCTAGATCAGCATGGCATTGTGATTTACCTCCTTCCTGCTCCTCTGACCTCCTAGATCAGAGGGCCATAGATGTCCCTCACAGCGGTAAGCACCCTGTTTTCAAAAATGATTAAGAATGTATTGCACCCAGCCCTAACTGGTTTGGCTCAGTGGATAGAGCATTGGCCTGTGGACTCAAGGATCCCAGGTTTGATTCCAGCCTAGGGCATGTAGCTTGGTTGGGACACATACCTGGTAGGGAGTTTGCAGGAGGCAGCTGCTCCATGTTTCTCTCTCATCGATGTTTCTAACTCTCTATCCTTCTCCCTTCCTCTCTGTAAAAAAAAAAAAAATCAATAAAATATATTTAATTAAGAATGTATTGAACCCAAACCACTAGTTCTTCTGAGAACCAGTAAATAAAGTTTAAGGAGCAAGCAGAATGTATTGTACCCAAACCATAGGATCTTCTTGGTCCTGCTTCTCTCTAGGTTAAGAATTCACTTCCCACCTTTCTTCAGTGGAGAATACTTTACTCACCTTCATAGAGCCTTTCTATACTATACATTCTTAGAAGGCAGGAATGGCAGCTTGCTCAGTCTTTTATTCTTAACACTTAGCAAAATACCTGACATTCAATAGAAACAAAGCAAAAAAAAATGTATAAAATGAGTAAATGATTAGTTTTTCCTCTTATATAGATGAAGTGACTATTCTATGAAACCTCATATTGCCATTGTTTACTGTTTTAGGACTATACTTACCTATCTCCCCTGTGAGATTCTTGAGGACAAGGACTGCTTCCTCTATACCTCCCAAGGCTAAGGCAGTTTCTTGTACAAAGAGATGTACTCATCAAATATTTTGAAATAAATGTGAATGGATGAAATATATATTGCTTGTATAGGTCTAAAATTTTTTCATATTTTAAAGGGTCATCTGAAATAATTTGAAAATTAAAGTAAAATCTAGAAGGAATTTTAAACCTAATCTAGCCTAACACTCTCCTTGTGGGTCAACTGACTTATCTACATAGCTAGTTATTAGCTACTGTCTTCCACCATTTAAGCGTGTGCTGTTTGTATATAATAGTTACATTAAATATTACCAAAACAAGAATTAAGCATAAATATTAAAGGTTTCTGGTCAAGTGTCCTCTCCACTACTTTCCAAGTCTTTATAATTCTCTTATTTCAATCAAGTTGGAGTAAACATTTATTGCATCTCTCTGTGATTCTGACACCAACTACACAATACAGTTACTCTATTTCTCCATTTTACAGATGAGAAAGTGAGGAAAATTGTCCAAAGTTGTGCAGTCTTCAAGTTTCTGAGTCACACACAAACTACCTACAGATCCTTTTCTCTTATTGGTATCCCCTCAGAATAGACCCTTGCCAGGCCATACTCCTTATGATTACTTAGAAGATATGCATGTCTTCTGTTTTTAAGTAGCTAACCTCACCAAAATAAAAGTAAGATATATGTTAGTTCTCTATTGCCCGTAGCCTGACCTAAGACCAGGTAAAACATACTTATTGTTCTAGATCTCGTACATCTTAAACTTCCCACAGCAAGCTATAAACTCTTTCAAATATCCTGTAAGATTTCCAATGAAGCAACAATTCACTTATTGAGGATAAAATATGATGTAAACTAAATACCCCTCTAAGAGACTCCAAAGCACTCATCTGCCAAGCAGGAGAGGACTCTCCAAAATGCTGATCTCACTGTCTCTTCTAGTCGTGCTAGGATATTTCTTTTTCTAATCCAGTTTTCTCAAATCTCTTAAAAACTTCCCTTTAACATAACTGTACATCAACATTTCCATAGAGAAGGAAGTAATTCATTTTGTTGAAACCATTCTACATGTGTAAGCTCTTATTTTAAAGCTGAAACCTTCACAGCCCAAAGTTACGTGTTAATAGTCTTCTTCCTTTTTACATTCACACTGTATTGTGTTGTGGGGGAAAAAGCCAGTTAATCTTTTTAGGAAATTCATATAAGAATGAACTCTTCAGTATGTTAAGTAGTAAAGGCTTTTCAATGACGTATATTGCTTTTGAGTTGTTATAAAATCTCCATCTAGAAAATTGATGCAGCAAGTTTATAGCAAGAATGAATTTTTTTAAAAAGTGACTTCTCTCCTCCCTTCAATAAAAACAGTTTGAGTCCACATACCAAAACTTAAATGGGTTCACCTTTAAAAGTTCAGAGAAAAGGAGAATATGAACATTCCAACTCAATAAAGAATAAAGGAAATATAAGGTAATTTTGGATACTGAATCCTACAGAAACAATTTCCATTATCTTTTAAAACTGTAAAATGCATTACTATTTTTTTCTGAGTCTTCTACTGAATTATGGATCCAATTCTGATTTCTACTTTTGCCATAGCAGTCTGCATGTATTAATTTCCCTATAGTACTATCCCTTCAATTATGAACTACATTTGAACATCAACAGAAATATCAAGTAAATAAGAAATAATTAACTTCCTACTACTCTCAGGAATTTATAGAAAGCAGATTTATATTTTTCATCACTTTTCCAGACAGGCAACATGGTGGGAATGGGCTTAGAAATGAGTAGATCCAGATTTAAGTCTGGGCTCCCCTGCTAAAAGGAAATATGACCTTATGCTAGTTCTTGCATTTGGTTAAAAATTTTAATTCAATCAAGGTAAACAGACTATATTAAACCTTGAGTTTTTCACATGTTAATGGAACTAATTATACTGTGAGGATTAAATAAAGTGAATAAAGCATCTGGCTCAGAATTGATGTCCTATAATTATTGGCTCCCTTCTCTTGCACAAATTTCCTGTTTATATCCCTACTAGTGGCCCAGTACATGAATTCATGCACAATGAAAGGAAATTAATTAGAAGGACGGGACTAAGTGAGATGGAGCAGACCATCCTAGAGCCAACCTCTCACCTTCCCTCCCCAGCATTTGCAGAGGGAGTGGGATCCCTTTGGCAAATGGGGTCCCTTGGCCTGGACTGTGGGGATCAGGCTCAAACTGGCTCTCTGACATCCCCTGAGGGTCCCAGAGTGTGAGAGGGTACTCTGCAAAGTTGCAGTCGTAGAGCATGTGGAGCACAAACACAAGTGTGCAGAAAACCAGATTCCAAGCCAACAGTGTCCCAACAACAACATAACCCATGGCCAAAGGTGGAATTGTGTGGCCCTGCTCTAGTTTCAGGGTGCGTCACCTGAAAACTGCCTCTACCAAATCACTGCAGCTCGGCAGCTCCTGCATTGAGTGTCTGCCTCCTGGTGGTCAGTGTGCATCATAGTGACCAGTCGGATGGGTGGAGGGACACTTAGGATATTAGTCTTTTAAATGTAGAGATGAACAGAAACCTATTTAAAGACAAAATCAGTGACTCCTAATCAATTTATTATACCACCTTCTTGAATTCCCTCCTTTTATGGAAAAAATTTATTGTATTTTGGACACATTTTTAAAAACTGTGTGTTATTAGGCTAGAGAGATTAATGTTTTATCTTCCTTAGGTGAGAAAGTTTTTTAAAAAGAAACAAAAATAAGGAAAAATATTTTTGAAGTATAATATCAAGAAACATTGTATGAGCATCCATGTCATCTATATTTGAATTCTCAATGGAACATATCAACTTCTTAGGAAGGTTATTTCTGGCCTTTTGGGCTTTCAGTAAGCAAGTTCCTTGGAAATAATGTTTTATAAATTTATCCTCCAAAGGATTTATCAAATGATCCCTTTGTCTCATCCAAATATGAAAGGAGAAATCCAGTAACCATTTAGAGACTAAAAAAGATCTTAAATATCCTCTACTTCATTCTACCACAGATGGTCACCAAGACTGAGCTTGAAGACAAGCTTCACATGCAGTCCTCTAATTTTTGAGGTGGGCTAGTTTTTTGAGTTTGTGTACAAAAATAGAAGCCACATAGTAAACCCGAAAAGCTCGAGGGAGGGCTACATGGCAAGAATTACAAACTCAGACATGTAAAGTAACCATACAGGATAGTCTGAAATTAAAACTTTCTAACTAAAAGCGTGTTGTGGTGGGTAGTCACGTCCTAGTTTGGTGTCTTCTTTGACAAAGGTCAATCTTTACCATATCTGAGCATATTTATTGTCTTTTTTGCATATATGATAACATACCTTTGGAATGTCAGGGTAATTTCATGTTTCCAAGCCCCATAGGGCACAATCACTGCACTGGTTCTCCCCTTACTTATTAAATGTTAACTATCTTATACCCACCAGTGTAAAAGAAATATGGGTCTATTTGTCTTACTTTTTACCCAATCCCAGAGTTTTCTCCACTTTGCTTTTTCCTGCCTCTCTAATCTATTACCAATTGATTTCATGTAACCCCACTATATCTTCTCATTTGATTCTGATTTATAAAATATGGGGCAAAATTGTCATTCTCTGGAACATTTTCTCAATCCATTGAGATTTTGCGTCCTAGCAATTGTCATCAGTTTGGCTCAAAAAGAGCTCATATAAATTCTCTACAAGTTTGGATTTTTCTTATTTGTCAAGTTCTAAATTCTTAGTGCTTCTCTCCGCTAAACTAAAAATATGCCCAATAATTATTTCTTCAAATTGATGCCAGTTTCCTCCTATGGAGCATTACAGACTACTGGGACTCCTCTTTCCATGTTATAGTATCTATCTACTCTCTTTATTTTTTTAGAACACAGCACTCAGGTTTTTCTCTGGAGAACCACCCCTCACCTTGTTTCAGTACATTTGGGTCTTAGTTATTGATTGCTACTATCTCCAGGGGTGGGATTATTACTTAAACATGATTCATAGTGCTCCCATTACAGCAGTTATTAATTCAGAAATGAGCATGAAACCTAATTCAGGCCTGTATTTTTGCTTTGAGTTGTTGAGCAAGAGCAGCATTCACTGTTTAAGTAGACTTGTAACAGGATAGTAAGAAGCTAAGAAAATTCCTGGGCAAGTGGAATAGGGAAACTGAGATAAGAAAATTAAACAAGGCCAAATAGTTTGGGAAGCTTGCAGCCAGCCTGTGAATCACAGGACCTTATCTACTCCAACCAAGGACACTTGAGAGCAAATGGTTAGTAACTCTTCTCCCTAACCAGAGAATACATAACTTAAATCACCCTGGAACTGCTAAAGCATGAGGGAGGAAGTGGGGGAGGGAAAAAAAAGGGAGTTTTATCTTACTGAACAAAGAAGTCAACCATCTTAGGATTTTCCAGATATTCTCATAAATTCTGGGAAAGCTACAACAAAATAAAAAGAGAACCTAGAAATCTAGACTGTGCTGAAGATATCCAGCAGAGGAACCTTGAAACCTATAGACAGAAAGGTATGTGCTTTATGTCAAATGTATTTTTAATAAATTTGCTTGCTTTGCTTCCTTAATAAATTCACTTGCTACAATGGTGCTGTCCAGGGTTACTCCTTTGAAATCTTTCCTATGAGACTGACAAGAGCCAAGGAGGAAGAGCCTGGCTGGAAATGAGGCCAATGTTAAAAAGGAAGTGATGAACAAAGTAAGTCTAGAAGCATGGATGCATGGAATAGACTGAATAACAAATCCCAGAGGAGAGTGAATAAGGTGGGGGGATTACAAGAGATTAAGAAAATAACAGCCCTAACCAGTTTGGCTCAGTGGACAGAGCGTCAGCCTGCGGACTCAAAGGTCCCCAGTTTGATTCTGGTCAAGGGCATATACCTTGGTTGCTGGCACATACCCAGTAGGGAATGTGCAGGAGGCAGCTAATCGATGTTTCTCTCTCTATCCCACTCCCTTCCTCTCTGTAAAAAATCAATAAAATATATTAAAAAAAAAGAAAAGAAAATAACATACATGCATATATACATAACCCATAGACAAGGACAATAGTGTAGCAAAGGCCTAGAGGGTGGGGCAGGGATGGGTGGAGTGGGGTAAAAGGGTAAAATGGGAGATATCTGTAATACTAAAAACAATGTTTAAAAAAGGAAGTGCAGAAAGAATATGTGACTGGATTCTGAAATATCTAGCTAGGTATGAAGGCAGAGATACTTCCCTGCAGTTTCCACTTATATAAACTAAAACATTCCTTTTCTTAAGTTTGCTTGGGTTGGATTTATTGTCATCTACACCCTCAAAAATCTTGACTGTTTTACATAATGCAATATTCTATGTATATTTGAAGAATGATATTATTTACTCTCCATTATTTCAGAAAAAAATCCTCAATTTTCACTCATAATAAAAAGTTTAGCAAATCTCTTTTGATTTTTATTACTATGCTCCGTAATGTCTACTGAATGAAATAAGAATAAAAAATTGCTGACATAAACAATATATAAAAGAAAAATATACAAGTTTACATTAGAACCATTTTCAAACACCTTAGACATGCTGCTTCATATCACTCAACTTTCCAACTTCAACCTAAACTCATCAATCAATAAGGTTTCCAAAGGACCTCTATTTGCTATTAGCAACTGAACTTATATATTGTCCCCCACTATATTTGTGTGCTAATATTCCATTATTATAATTTTCACCAACTAAAATAAAAACTAACAACAACAAAAACACCCTATCCCCAGTTACTTTAAGATTCAAAGATTTTCTACTTAAATAATTAAATATATATATTGATTCTTTATTCGGAGCACATAAAAATAGCTAAGACATAGTCCCTTGTTTTGAGTATTTTTTATTCTTGCTGGATTAAAATACTTAAAACACATCATGACCACCATAACCATTATCAACCTTAGGGCTCTTATTCATTTACTGAGTACTTAAAATATAACAGGTTTGGTGCAAAGTGCCTTGAAGATATTTCTCATTTAATCCCCTAACCTTATGGTATGGCATTATTATTGTCAATTTACAGACAAGAAAACTGAGGGAGAGACAAGTTAAGAAACATGTCTCAAGTTACACAACTTATAGATGACAAAGTCAGTAATCAAAACTAATTCTGTGTCTAAGGTTCATATCCTTATCTCTCCTGCAAGACTGCCTCCGATGTCTACAACACTAAATGGGATACGTGCAAACAATGTCAAAGAGAATAAACAAGTACTTCTGCTTGGTGGTAGAACTTTTTAAAGGGATGACATGTTTAAATAAGTTTATTTTTCTCAAACTAGGAAGGAAATGAATGAACAAGAAAAATCTTCACATCAAATACATGCTTAGAACTTAGGCTGAAATATACTGCAAATATTATGACAATCAGAACTCAAGGGAAAGCCTTTTCCTTTCTAGATCACTTAAGCTGATGGTCGAAACTGGCCCTGACCTGATTTTGAAAATACTTATTTGCCCTGTTTCTCTTTTCTATGCCCCATTCACCTTCTCTATTTGCACACTATTACATTCTCATTCCTTAAGATACCTACATTGTTTTGTTTTTCTCTTTTCATTCCTAAAACAAGCTTTGCCCCCCAATATCAATCTTAGGGAAAGAATCCTAATAAAGTAGTAATCTACACTTTAGACTGCATTTATGTCATTATTACTTTTCCTAGAAGATTTTAGCCTTGTTTCTGGTTTTGAAATAAGTCTTTAAGAGTTTTCTCAAGCATTAGCTAGTAGGTACAGTACATATTTTTTGCTATAGAAGGAGATTTTGAGGAGTGCTTCCAAAGTCAGATTGCATAAGCAATTAAACCACACACCCAACAAGTAAACCCAGTGTTGATGACAGACAGTACTGCTTTCCTTCTTTCTGCTCTTCTGTCTTCTGAATTGGTTCCATTTTCAGAGAGGCTCTGGCCTCTGTGGTCATGGATAAGATGTTGGTCAGAGGCCAACACAACCTTAGCCAAATCACTTGCCAGTACTATCCAGAAAGAGAGATAGAGACAGAGACAGACACAGAGAATGTGTGTCAATGCTTTCCACAACAATAAAAAAAGAAAGCAATTATTTTGTTCATAACCTTACATTTCCCACCTCTTCACAGAGAAGAAGTATTAATGAGCAGTGAAAATGCCAAAAGGCATACAATGTGCTGATAATTTACCAATTGAATAAAGAGATACTGAATAAATTGCATAACAGAATTTACAATTATTGTTTTGAAGGGAAGCAATCATTGGTAGTCATTACTGGGTATCACAGAGTGAGAAATATGTTAAAATTGGGCAAAATACAAATTTTCTTATTTTATTTTACTTATTGACTTTGAGAGAGAGAGAGAGAGAGAGAAATTTGTTGTTCCACTTATTTTTGCATTTATTTGTTTATTCTTGCATATGCCCTGTCCAGAATCAAACCTGCAATCTTAATGTATTGGGACATGCTATAACTAACTGAGCTACCTGGCCAGGGCCAAAATAAAATTTAAATATGCAAATGCAGAATCCCTCAACTAAACAAGTTTGGGTTCTCTGTCATTCTGAAAAATAAACACACATTTTGTGGGCAGTTAATTTTCATTTACATTTCTCCTTGACATCTCCTCTCCACAACCAATATAATCAAATAGAATATTCACAGGCAAATTCAAATAGTATAAACTAAAGAGCCATTTTGGGGAGCTCATGTAATGCATATCAATACCTTATAATACCTGTCTCTGAAACTGACTTTTCACTTGATATTGTACTAATATTATGAACATAGTATTCCTTTAAAATGTTTAAAAGATTAATGTAAGACCTAAAGCCTTAATACTGGGGGGCAGGGGGTGGAGTGATATTTCAAAACAGTATGTTATCCCACGCCCTGGGAAAGTTGATAAGGCTTTTAATAAGGTCTTGCTATTTCAGGATTTCCCATTTGCTATAAAACTGGGAGAAACCAGGAACAAAACAACACAAGCACAAGACTGGATTGGAAACATGTCTTTCAAGTAAACAAAGCACAGGTTTCTGACAATTTTGATGAGTAATGAGTGCATATGCTGCTTTTCATTTTAAGCCCCTTTCTTATGTCTTAACAAACAGCTCAGGAAAATCAAGTGTTCTTTTATTTATCTGATTGTAGGCATTCTGGGTGACATTTGAAAGATACATAGGTTCATTTCACTCGATTCCAAGTAGAGAACATAACCTCTTTAATAGGATCTGTTCTTTTTGATCTGTATACTAGCATTATGAGGAAGTCAGTTTCACCAGAGAGTGTGTTACATGTTAACAGTTAAATCCTTGAAACTGATATAATCTTATTACTAATGTCAACCTAATGCATTTCACTTAAAAATGTTTTAAAAAGCAGTGAAATCCTAAGCTTTGTCCCTGAGAATATGCTCTTCAGCCCCTCCCAAACAGAGAAATGTGTTCACAAATTAAATTTAACCTGAAAATGATCCCTTCTTTCAGATGCAATGATTATAACAGGTGGTCAGAAAATATTTAACAAAGGAGCACATTTCTGCTTTGAAAAACACACTCAAAAAAAGGCCATTAGATATTTAGCACGGCAGAGGAAAATAAAATCCAGATGAGAACCAGAATAGAAATAATGCTCCTATGACATAGGATCTTGGGTTTCAAAAATTTCTTGTGAAGAAAAATTAAAAATTCATCTGAGCACTCTATTGGGTGGCATTTACAAGTCATGTTTGGCATGCTTCCTCTTGGAGCAACTCTCTATATAATGCTGACTTATTAAAATGGGATTTGTCTCAAATACTTTTATATTTAAATATGCAAATCCATTGCAAGATTAGCCATAAAACTCCAATAGATAGTTCTCATAATCACTGAAGCAGTACAGCAGAGCAAACACAGGCAAATGCTCTCTGCCATTGAACACCGAGGCATCACAATGTGCTTTTCTCAGCTGAACCCCAGCTCATGAATATATTTGCTTACTTAACAGAGGTCTCATTTCTTGTAACTATTTTTTATTCTTTTTAAATTAAATTTTTATTGTAGAAAGTATTAGATATGTCTCCTCCCTACCCCTCTGCCCACTGACCCCTTCAGCCCACCCTCAGTGCCCACCCAAGGCCTTCACCACCCTATTAAATGTGTCCATGGGTTATGCATATATGCATCCAAGTTCTTTATTTTGTTTTCTGATCAACAATGGGTGACAAAGACAAGAAAGTTATAATGTGCTTGAGAGACTACAAAAGTTTCAAAAGTGCATTAACACCCTGGTTATTAAAATCCAAGTTTAAAACCATCAGCTCCACTCACTTCCAAAAAAATGGCCAAGGGAAAAAAGGGTACAATCATCAGTCAGTTGCAGGTTGATAAAAGTGATTTGACATGAGGACGGGAAGTGTAAACATCATTTCAGTCTCAGAATCTGATAAATGCCATTATATGAATAAGAACTGGAACAAACTATAAATAGAGCCATATCAGTACTTCAAAAGATGTGGAATGATTAGAAAATTACAGTATGCTTCTAGAAATATATCTACCTATGAACTGGAATAATATAACTCTGAATAACATGAATTTAATTGGTGCTTCAATTTCCAGAATACATCTCATCCTTACCTTCCCAACATACACAGTGGTAAGAGTCTAGTTCTAACATGAGGTTCAAGGCATCTCAAGAAATCCTTCCCTAAGTTAAAACAATTCTCCTAGCTATTGTTTTATATATATATTCAAGGCTCGGTGTGTGAAATTCTTGCACTTAGGGGGCAGGAGTCCCTCAGCCTGGACTGCACCCTCTCACAGTCTGGGAGTTCTCAGGGGATGTCTGACTGATGGCTTAGCACTGTAGCAGAGGTGGGAGAAACTCCCACCACTGTTGCTGCTCTAGCCAGGCATGTGCCTGGCTTCTGGCTGAGTTGACACTCACCCTGTGCGAGCACACTGACCATCAGGGAACAACTCCTGCATTGAACATCTGCCCCCTGGTGGTCAGTGTGTGTCATAGCGACTAGTTGTTCTGCTGCTTAGTCAATTTGCATATTAGCCTTTTATTATATAGGACTAGAGGCCCAGTGCATGAAATTTGTGCATGGGAGGGGGGTGTTTCCCTTAGCCCAGCCTGCATCCTCTCCAATCGGAATCCCTCTCACAATCCAGGCTGCTGGCTCCCAACTGCTTGCCTGCCTGCCTTCCTGATTGTCCCTAACTGCTTCTGCCTGCCAGCCTGATCACTGCCTAACCACTTCCCTGCCAGCCCGACTGATGCCTAACTGCTCCCCTGCCAACCTGTTTTCCCTTCACTGCCCTCCCCTGTGGGCCTGGTCACTCCTAACTGCCCTCCCCTGTAGGCCTTGCCCCCCCCCCCGCAATTGCTCTCCCCCCCCAACTGCCCTTCTCTGCAGACCCAGTTGTGCTAAACTTCCCTCCTCTACTGGCCTGGTCACCCTTAACTGCCCTCCCCTGCAGGCTTGATTGCCCCCAACTGCCCTCTCTTGTAGGCCTGGTCCCTCCCAACTCTCCTATCCTGCTGGCCTGATTGCCCACAACTGCCCTCCCTTGCAGGCATGGTCCCTCCCAACTGCCCTCCCCTGCTGGCTATCTTGTGGTGGCCATCTGTGTCCACATGGGGGAAGCCATCTTGTGTGTTTGAGTGATAGTCAATTTGTATATTAGTCATTTACTAGATAGGATAGAGGCCTGCTGCACAAGTAGGGGCTAGCTGGTTTGCCCTGAAGGTTTCTTAGATCAGGGTGGGGGCTTCCTTGTGGCATGAAGTGGCCTGGGTGAGAGGTCTGTGGTGGTTTGCTGACCAACCATACTCTCCGGCAACCCAAGTGGAGGCCCTGGGTATCTGGGATTTATTTATCTTCTACAATTGAAACTTAGTAGCCTTGAGTGGAGACCTAGGCCATCCAGGATGTGCAGAAAGCTTGGCTTCCTCCATCACCAGGGCTACTCAAGCCTCCTGCTCTCTCCAGCTCCATGGCTGCCACCATTTTTGTTGGGATTTATTTATCTTCTATAATTGAAACTCTCTAGCCTTGAGTGGAGGCCTGGGCCCTCCAGTGTGTGCAGAAAGCTTTGCTTCCTCCATTACTGGAGAAACTCAAGCCTCCTGCTCTCTCTGGGGCTGCAGCCATCTTATTTGTGTTAATTTGCATACTCACTCCTGATTGGCTGGTGGGCATGGTTTGTGGGTGTAGTGGAGTGAGTGGTGGTTAATTTGCGTATTGCTCTTTTATTAGATAGGATATACACACATACACAATTGTGTAAAACTTGACTAACAAGGAGACTTTTAGAAATGCTGATTGATCCCTAGTCATAAATACTATATCCTATGCATAAATGCTAGTCCACTGAACAGTATGGAAATTATTTCCTTTTCTGCTTCCTTTGGTGATTTTGAAATGCAAACCTCTACCATGTGCTTTCCAACTTCAAACATCTCCCCACTCTCAGTGTATTTGGCATGATCAGGGTGGGTGGTTTGACTTATTTTGGGGTTAGTCCTTGAGAATATATAAGTATGTGTGAAGTCTCTCATGAAGACATGATTCTATGACATTCCACGGCATCTCTCTATCCATGGTCTGATGAGATTCCAGCTGATGGTGCTTCATGACCATCATGCAAATTTTACTATTTTGGTATAACATGTGATTTTTGTCTCCTAAAATATCGTACTTTCCTTGGTGTGATGCCATTATTTTGTCCTTTTAAACAATTTGAAGAAATCATTTACATCTTGAGATATATTCGAGCTATGTGCTTCACCAAATTCAAACTAAACAGCTACACTTTTACAATTTTAAAAAGTACTCATTTCCAACAGGGTAGAGTGGAGAGTTGAAAGCAATCCACAGAGAAAACTTGTATTGCAAGAATAATTCTGACCCCAGTTCAAAGATTTCTGAATAAGTAGAATATGAACATGACTTTGTGGAAACTGATATTCATAAGGCTGCATGAGAATATCTGTCTACACATAATGAAAACAAAACACTAATAAAGTTGAATACAAACTGGAAATACTTTTTTTGAAACAAAACTATGACATGAGTCAATAAAAAGTTTGCAATTCTTGGAAAGACAAAGTTGTTTAAAAAGATCTTAGGATCATCAAACAAGAGATGGGACTATTTGAAGATAAAAATGTCAGAGGAAAATATTTAACACTAGTTTGTAACTCTCTTCATTATTACCCCACTAGTGTAGCATCAGAGAGGTCTGCATGAACAGCTAGAAAAGCTTATAAGAAAATATACTACTGCCCTAGCAGATTTTGCTCAGTGGATAGAGTCTGCGAACTCAATGGTCCTGGGTTCAATTCTGGTCAGGGGCACATGCCTAGTTTGTGGTCTCTATCTCCAGTAGGGGGTGAGCAGGGGACAGCCAATCAATAATTCTTTCTCATCATTGATGTGTCTGTCTCTTTCTCCCTCTCCCTTCCTCTCTGATATCAATAAAAATATTTTCTTAGAAAATATATTCCTGAATAGATAATGATATTACTGTTGCATTTAGTTTAAGATCAGACTTTTTCAAAAGTTTAAATAATAGATCCCATTATGAAAACATATATTCCACCAATATATACAAATAATATATTCTAATATGTTGGAATCATTATTACATTAATATACTTTAATTTTTATGACTGTTTTTCATTTTTGATAGCAGAGAAGATATTCTAGCCTCATTTGAAAGTTTGTGTTATTTTCCTTCTATAGGTTCTATAAACAGTTGTAAAAAAAGCACAGAATCAAACCCTGGCCTGCTCTAAATGTTGGGAGAAATTACCTTCAACCACTTTATCCTCAGTAATAGAATTACTCTTTGTTTCTTAGAATCCAGAAATTCCTAAAATAAAATGAATCTCGTATTTTAAGTGAAACTTCCTCTTTTCTCAGTTTGCAGTCTCATGTACCCTCTGTGCCCATTCTTTAAAGTGGCTGCCACTGTTTTATCTCCATCCTCTCATTGTCAGTGATTACTCCTCAGGCAGTTTTTCCAGGGACAGCAATCATGCACTAAGACCCCTCTACACTTGCTCAAGGAGTACAGTGTAACCAAATGGGATGAGTTCAACTAATGATCACAGCAATTATCAGAAAATTTACAGCTGCATTATGTACTTGTGCAGCCAACAGCAGAAGTGAGTCCTCTGTAGTCATCAACAGAACTGTGGCTGATTCTCAGATAATTAGTATATTATCATCACATAATGGTCTAGAGAGTCCTTCATGAAGCGTCTTTATATTACTCCCTGTCTGATGTCAGAACATAAGTTAAACTGGTTTTCTAAAAAGAACAAGAAGAAAGTAATAAAAGCAAATTAAATAAAAGCCCCCAAGACTATGAGCACAGGAAACTAGTCAAAATTTTGCTTATGTTCAAATGTCCTACTGCAGCTCTCTAATAGTCCTCCTTCTGAATTCAATATCTTGTCTATCCTCCCACTTTTAATGGGAAATATGACTTAGATCTCTGCTCATCTGAGCTAGAAAATTATACATATTTTTTAAAAGTTATAAAATCTACTAAGTTCTTCTTCCTTTTATGGTTCCAGGAAGAAGGCGACAGATTTATTACCTCTGATGCCAATATTGCTTAGAAACTTCCTTGCCCTAAATCATAGGACCTAAAGGGCAGGTAAAATAGTTCCACTATGATGTACTTCTGATTGAAAATAAGCCCTACTCAGATTATTGCAAAATGGTGCCAAGTCCCAGACAAACTTCTGTTCCTTTCTACACTGAATCTTAAATAGTCAATTGTTAAACATGTACCCATTTACTCTTACTTGCTTAAATTCCATCTTCTCCACAAAATGCCAGGATTTTATGAGAGATGCCATGTTTTTGTTGTAGCATGTTTTTTTTCACACCATCTCCTATGTCTACACAATGCCCATATAAAAAAGGCACTCAATAAATATTGACCAATTCAATTCATGAACTAATACATAGACAAATCATTGCTCCAGGCAATGCTGTCAATAAAACTTTCTGTGATCATGAAAATGTTCATGCAATGTTCATCTGAGAGGATAACTACTGGCAACATGTGGTGACTATTGAACACTTGAAATGTACCTAGTGTAAGTAAGGAACTGAATTTTTAATTTTATCTCACTTTAATTTAAATTTAATTAGACACATATGAATAATGACTTCCTTATTAGTTAAGGCAGTTCTAGATACTAAGGATATAATCATGACCAGAACATGGTTTCTGCCTCAAGAAGCTCACTGTCTAGAAAACAATGTCAAAAATCATTGCATGTCTTCATAAAAGGGGATGCTTTTGAGCTGCTTATGCAGAATAAAATATAAAATGTAACCTATAGTGAGGATTCAATATAGCCCCTAAGACACACTAAATGGTATGTCTAAGCTCTGAAGATAGTGTTTTCTATTTAACTTTGAATAACCCTTATGTATCTATATAAAAACAGACTGGCTTTGGGGATTAAAAGGCAGTATATAAAAAGCACTTAGAATATAATAAAAAGCTTCTCTATTTATAGCGTATGATCATTATTTAAAAAACAAGTATTGTTCTACCACTGAAGTCCATGTTGCTCATTATTAAAATTTAAAAAATTAACCATAATTTCTTTTTTACTGCCTAATACTTATTTTGTAGGTTGGTTTTAGTTGTCATTTTTGCTAGTACATTCATATTCATTTCTTTCTCTTTTTTAAATATATATTTTATTGATTTTTTACAGAGCGGAAGGGAGAGGGATAGAGAGTTAGAAACATTGATGAGAGAGAGAGACATCGATCAGCTGCCTCCTGCATCCCCCTCCCCCACTGGGGATGGGCCCGCAACCAAGGTACATGCCCTTGACCGGAATCGAACCTGGACCTTTCAGTCCCCAGGCCGACGCTCTATCCACTGAGCCAAACCAGTTTTGGCAGTATTCATTTCTTTAAGTCTTCCATCCCACATAAGAACACTTGCTATATCAGAGAAATGCCTTGGATACTTCACGAAAATAACAATGCAAGTAAACAGTTTATTGTTAATGGTATCAATTATATCAGGTCAAAGAAAGAATGATTTTGTTCATTCTGTGGCATTTACTGACATAGCTAGTTTGGGGAGTAAGGAACAAGAGAAAGAAAAGAAAGAAGTCAGTGCACATGGTCAAGAATCTGCAGCATTAAATAATCTTCATAGTTGTGGCCTCGAATGCAAGAAACAAACAACATAGGCATGTTCCTTTGATTTCATTTCTTATGGCCACAGTCTGTAAGAGAAAAGGTTAAATAGCTCCATCTAGAGATACTTGTGATAGATCTTAGAGATACACAGCCCAAGAAATCATCACAGGTGCCAAGTCCCAGACAAACTTCTGTTCCTTCCTCCGAAGCAGACAATAAACAAATCAATCCAGGACCTTAGTTGTATTTATAGCATATCTGGGAGATACTACTATAAACCAGGCATTAGAAACTTTTTAAATGTTATATTACTAAAATATGAAGTTAAATGAGTATAGCTCTAATAAAAACAATCAACCCCAATAACAGAGAATTAAATAAACAGACAGATCATTACAGCGGCTCTCAAATAAGTTTAGTAGCATATACATATAGAACCAGTAGGACCATGTCAAATTTGTTATCAAAGCAAAGCAAATTTTAAGGCTGAAGGATCACCTTCATGCTCAACCCTATACTGTTTGCTGAGGATAGAATGGTGGGCAGAAACACATTCTCTGACTTTGCGGGGGCTTACACTTTAATGGAGAATAAGGCATTCATCAAATGATGTAAAATTGAAAAAATCACAAGGTGATAAGAGCTATTAATAATAGTTAACTGATACAAGAAGTAAAACAAGAAGTTCCTTAAGACTCTCCTGAGGAAATGGCATTTGAGTACAGATATACATATCGAGTGGGAACAAGGTGAATCAGGGAAGGATGAACATTGCATAAAGTTCACAAGAGAGTGCACAAGGATTGTCACAAAGGAGGCATTATAAATTCAAGAAAGAGGAAGTGGACACTGGTGGATGGGGTGGGAAATGTGAGAGAGTGCAGGGAGCTGTTTTCATCTTCTGGGTGCACGCTAGAAAGAATCACAGTCTCCACAGTGTGTTGTTTCCATTTTGCTATTTACAGATATATAATGTCTCTCTCTCTCTCTCTCTCTCTCTCTCTCTCTCTCTCTCTGGTTTCTTTATTGGAATGAGCAAAAAATGACTGAATCTTTCTCAAAAGGGGTTCTACAGACATGACATTGGGGAAAATTCTAGGAATATGTAGTAACTAAGTGATAGGTAAGGACTGCAAGAATTCAAATGCCTAGAAAGTGGCACGCTTTTTGACCAACAAGACTGAAAAAAGTTGACCCCTTAAAAGGGAGAAATTACAGAACCCAGGGAACTTTGGAGAGTACGGGTATATTCATTATCATGATTGTGGTGATAGTTTCACAGCGATATATATGTCCAAAATAAGTCTCAGAATGAAACTAATTTTTCAACCACAATCCTATTTTTAAAACACTTATGCCAATATATAAATGAGAAACTATACAAAGAAGTAATATGAGAAAAATGCAAATGATGATCAACATATATAAAGATTATAAACTCACAAGTAATAAGGGAAAATACATATTAAAACCAGAAGCCATTTTCACTCGTTATAATGGCAAAACACATATATAGGTAACCCTCATTATCTAAACCAAGTCCACTTTTGAAAAAAAAAGTAGAGAAAAAATAAATATTCAGATACCAGGAGCCTATATTTCATTATTCTAGGCAGAAACAAATAATAATGTGTTCAGAATCCATATAAAACCTCCACAATTTCCCCAAATATTATTAAATCACTCAAACACTATGTATTATTTGCACAACAGATATATATAATAAGTAAAAGGTTTAAATGTAAATTATCTAATTATTTATCATTTAATCATTAGCAAGTAAGTTTGTATGTAGTGTTCAAATATATTGGTTATTAGCTCTTCTTTCTTTCTCATTGCAACAAAGGTATCCGATATAATAAAAAGGCTAATATGCAAATTGTCTCCTTGGGATCGGCCCTAAACTGTCAGTTGAATATCCCCTGAGGGGTCCCAGATGGGAGAGGATGCAGGCTGGGCTGAGAGACACAACCCCCCCATATTTGTTATGATGTGCACTGACCACCAGGGGCAGAACGGATCATGGCAGTTGACCAGCCACCTGTGTACTGAGGGAGTGAGGAAGAAGGAGGTGGGGAGACCCAGAGACAGGGAATCTGATTGGCTCTGATCTCGGCCAGACATAAGGACCCTATCCATGCATGAATTTCGTGCACCAGGTTTCTAGTACTATATCTAAATAATTCTATCTAATGAAGAGGTAATATGCAAATTAACCACAAGATGGTCACCTCCATATGGTCAAAGAGGGCCACCACAAGATGGCTAGTAGGGGAGGGCAGTTGGGGGCAATCAGGCCAGCAGGAGAGGGCAGTTGGGAGGTATCAAGCCTGCAAGGGAGGGCAGTTGGAGGTGATCAGGCCTGCAGGGGAGGGCAGTTGGGACAACCAGGCCTGCAGGAGAGGGCAGTTGGGGGGACCGGGCCGGCAAGGGAGGTCAGTTAGGGGTGAACAGGCTGGCAAAGGAGGGCAATTAGGGGTAACCTGGCCAGCAGGGGAGGGCAGTTAGTGGCGACCAGGCCAGCAGGGGAGCAGTTAGGCATCAATCATGCTGCCAGAGGAGTGGTTAGGGGGTGATCAGGCTGGCAAGCAGAAATGAAGGTTAGATGCATATGCTTTGGAAATAATGTAGTAAGAAAATTAATATTCTCATGCCTTAAACTTATGACTAAGGAAAATAACAATTTGGGATGACACCCGAATCCTCACTGCTAATATGAGACGAATTTTTGAGTGGGTAAAGGTTGCCTCTAAGGTGACCTACCTATTTTGCGGGGTGGGGGGGGGAGGAATTAATATTCTTGGATAGAATTTAAGAGTCAAAACAAAAATTTATCAGGTTGGATTTTAATGGCATAGTATATTGCTATTTCAGAAATTTCTCTTTTAATAAAAAGAAAATAGAAATAAATTCCTTTGTCTAATATAAAGCAAACAATTATTTTTCATTGTGAAAAATCATTTCCATATGTGTTTTTCAGATTTTCTTAAACAAGAAATAAACACACAAAAACTTATAAATATAGTTTAAAGTAACTATTTTTGGACTCCAATTACAAACAAAAAGTAAGGCAAGTTTGCAAGACCATAAATCATTGTAGCGTACTCAGCTACTATATATAAGTCCAGGAAATCTACAGGAAGAACAATTACCAGCACATTTACTGGTAAAAATACATATTTACACTTCAGAAATGCATTACACTTGGTACAGACCTAGGGTACCTCAGAACACAATGTTAAGTAGAAATTTCTAGAGTCCATTTTTTTCTCAAGATTACCTTAACCCAAAGGATTAACTGAAGTAAACAACAATATCAACATTTTACACAGAAGGTATTTACATTTTTTTTCTCTCCTTAAGTATGATCAGCTAGGCTGGAAAAATCTAATGCATCACTAGCTCATAGAACTTTCTGATGAAAATGTTCTATATTGCTTGGTCTACTATGGTAGCAACTAATCACATGTAGCTATTGAGTTCTTAAAATGTGGTTTAAAAGACTCTTACATTTTATTTAATTTAACCTGTCAGAATGGCTGTCAGCAATAAATCAATAAACAACAAGTATTGGCAAGGATACAGAGAAAAAACAACCCTGGTGTACTGCTGGTGGAAATATAAATATGTGCAGCCACTTTGGAAAACAGTATGGAAGTTCCTCAAAATATTAAAAATAGAACTGCCATATGACCCAGCAATTCTACTTCTGAGTATATATCCAAAGAAAACAATAACTCAAATTCAAAAAATATATGCACCCCTATGCTCACTGCAGCATTATTTACAATAGCCAAGACATGGAAGCAACTCAAGAATCTAGGTGAGTGGACAAAAAAGTTGTGGCACATATATATAATGAAATATTACTTCGCCATAATAAAGAATGAAATCTTACCATTTGTGACCATATAAATGGGCCTAGAGACTATTGTGTTAAATGAGATAAATCAGACAGATAAAGACAAATACAATATGATTATACTTACGTTGAACCTAAAGAGCAAATTAAACTAACAAACAAAACAAAACAAAAACAGACTCATAGATGTAGAAAATGAACTGATGGTTGCCAGATTGGCAGAAAGGGAGAGGGGTTCTGTGAAAAGGGTGAAAGGATTAAGAAATACCAACTGTCAATTATAAACATAGTCATGGAATGTGAAGTACAGGATAGGAAATATAGTCAATAATATTGTAATAACTACATAGGGTGCCAATTGGGTTCTTGAATTATCAGGGGGAATTACTTTATAAATTATATATAACTATCTAACTACTATGCTGCAGATGAAACTAATAAAATAATATTGAATGTCAACTGTAATTGAAAAATAAAATTAAAAATAAGATAAAATAAGTAAGTAAGTCACATTTGGCTGGCAGCTATCACACTGGTCAACATAGGTCCAGCGGGTGGTACTTATAGTCTAAGTATACCAAGTCTTAAACTAATGACCTCTTGCCATTTCTATATAATCTGTCTATCCCACCTTCATATACAGTAGCTATCCTCTGTCTAAGAAGGTATCTAACTGGTAAAAAACTACAAACCAGTATGTTTGGTTCATGGTGGCTTCTCTATCTTCTATGTAGGTAAAACAAAGACAAAAGCTTAATAAATTTATGACAGATATTTTACTGCAAAAGACATAGGTGATGGCACAATTATAGTAGTTATTGGATATGACATTAAATTTATATCTTGCAACCAGAATTTGAGTAACGAGAAAGCCCTTTTCTGGCTGTATTTGGTTCCCCTCCCCACAGTCTATATGTATTCATTAAAGAGCACCAACAAGAAAGAAAGCTTATTAAAGAAGATTATTAATTTCAGGCTCACTATCCCAACAGCTATTTTTCTGTTTCAATGAAATATGTGGAAAAGTCTAGAAATGAGGCAGAACAAAAGCTACAGGGAAAAATAAATGTGGGAGCTGCAGCAATCTTGCGGCAGGACACAGCTGATCCAACAACCTCTCTCAGGCTAATGACAAATCACATCAAGTGAGTTTAAAGGGCTGCATAATGATATGTAGCAGGTCACATGCAAAAAAAAAAAAGGAAATTGTGTTTCCAATTTTTATTGAGATTCTGATTTTAAAGAACAATTCTGTATTTTTAACCAGTCCCCCATATAATTCTGATACCAGTAGTCCATATTAACAGTTTGAGACACAGTCTTTATAAAGAATTCAGATGGCTTTTCAGACAGCCTGTGACAAGTCTAGGAGACATATTGAAATGTGTATATCTACTAATATGTGTATTAGATCTTTTTAAAAAT
Source organism: Lasiurus cinereus (assembly GCA_011751065.1). Lineage (NCBI taxonomy): Eukaryota > Metazoa > Chordata > Mammalia > Chiroptera > Vespertilionidae > Lasiurus > Lasiurus cinereus. Next base: position 49,412,962 of record JAAGEH010002531.1, on the reverse strand, counting down.
ATATCTTCATGATTTTAGAGAGGAAGGGGGAGGGAGAGAGAGACAGAAACAGCAATGATGAGAAAGAATCATTGATCCATTGTCTCCTGTAAGATTTGGGATTGAGCCTGCAACATGGACATATACCCTGATCAGGAACTGAAATGTGATCTCTTGGTTCATATGTGAACACTCAACCACTGAGCCACTGTGGCTGGGCTGTATTAGATATTTTTACTAGTATCTCCAGATGATGGCTACACAAAACAAAGTTTGAAAACTTCTATTAAATGGAGATTTAAAGAATGATAAGGAGCTTGGAGGCTCATAAAGCCCTCACCTACATATTGGAAGACAAAAATAAAGGTTTTATAACTTGTTCAATAGCTAGATGCCAAAATTTCTAACCATCATTACATAGGCTAAAAATAACATATACCCAGTATCTTTAAGTAACTATGAATAATCTTATATTTTCAATAAAATCATGGTATATATCCTTCCTAGGAAATATGGTGCTTAATTTTGTGTCAACTTGATTAGGCCACAGGGCCTTTGAGCTGTCATAAGCCCCAGTTCTTACATCAGCTATTAATACCATTCTAACGGAAATACCAGGTTTCTGGCTCTAAGAAGTCATGTGTCTTTATTATGACCCTGGTAAAGAACTAATCCTATACAATTGGGGGATACTTCCATTTCTAGGAGTCTCTGTTTAGGCCCAGAACAGGGCACAGAATACAAATGATACGCTCGCTTTAACTCAAGAGCTATAAATACAACCTAGAAAAGAATCTTTCCATTGGCATAAGTTGACATCAGAATAGTTGCTGTGCCTTTGCTCAGTCACTAGGTAGGGGAAAATGTCTTCCCAGAGGACTCAGCAGCAGAGTATTACCCTTCATTAGTTCAGGATTTAATCCCACACCATCTTCACATGTCAGAGAACCAAAAGCAGACACTTAACATTAAACAGTAGTCCTAAAAATTAAAGTCTTAGGGCTCATGACACCATGCCTCAGTTTAGGTATCCCCGACAGAGACTCTGAGATAAGTATCTGAGTGGATAGGGGAGTGAGTAGGTAAGGCAGGAAAAGGAAGGCAGTCATTACAGGCTGCAATATCAAGTGAGTTTCTCCTGAGGCTAAGTAGATCTTATTCCCATTGGAGAAAACTGGGGACTAAGATGAAGCACATCAAATGTCTCTCAGGGCAGCTATGCCAACTCCTGTCAGACATTTGTTGAGGTAGAGAGCATTAAGTTGCCCATGTTTCTGGCTTGCTAGGCACATGTAAGAGTGAGTAGTCAGAGAGAATTCTCATGCAGATATAGACACTGGCTGATTAAAGTGGGCCCCGCATACACAGAAATGGTAAGGCAGATAGAATATTGGCAAGGCACCAAGATCTATAATAATTCTGAAGGGACTGACAGTTATACATAAAACTTTGCTAGAAAAGCAAATCTCAAATTCCAAATTAGGCTGCACAGATTACCAAGATTACTATACATCAACCATGAGATCCCAATACAAAATTAGCAAACACATAGGCAAAGAAGTCAGTATGACTTGAGTAAACATAAAAGTAAATAGCAGGCCCTGGCTCGATGCCTCAGTTGGTTTACGTGTTGTTTCATACACCAAAAGGTTGGGGGTTCGATTCCCCACCAGGTTATATACCTAGGTTGCAGGTTAGGTCCTCAGTCAGGGTGCATATGGGAGGCAACCAATTGATGTTTCTCTCTTATCTTTCTCCCCCCCCCCCACCTCCCTGGCCTCCTTTCTCTCTCTAAATGCAATGAAAACATATCCTTGGTGAGGATTAAAAATTAAAGTAAATAACAGAATTTAACTCCTAAGAATATCAGGTGATAAAATGTAGAATATATACATATATACTTAAAATAATAAATATATAAGAAGGGATCAGAAGCATAAGAAAACAAAAACAGAGAGAATTGAAGAAAATTAATGATGATTAAAATGAAAAATTCAGTGGATCATTTAAAAATCAGATTAGATTAAACTGGAGAGATAATCCTGTCTAATAAGAAAGTAATATGCAAATTAACCATCATTCTGCTACATCCACAAGCCATGCTCACAAGCCATTAAGGAGTATGCAAATTAACCCCAACCAAGATGGCTGCAGCCATGGAGAGAGCAGGAGGGAGGCTTGGGTTTCCCTGGCAATGAAGGAAGCTAAGCTTTCCACATACCCTGGCAGGCCCAGGCCTCCACTCAAGGCTACAAAGTTTCAATTATAAAAGATAAATAAATCCCAATAGAAATGGCTGCTGCCACTGAGCAAACAGGAGGCTTGGCTCCACTCCAGGCTACAAAGTTTCAATTGTAGAAGATAAATAAATCCCAGATACCAGGGCATCCACTTGGGTTTCCAAGAGACATGATCATCCTGCAAACCACCACAGGCCCCTCGCCCAGGCTGCCCCACATCCCAAGGGAACCCCCACCCTGATCCAGGACACCCTTCAGGGCAAACAGGCTGGCCTCCACCCATGCACCAGGCCTCTATCCTATCTAATAAAAGAGTAATATGCAGATTGACCATAACTCCAACACACAAGATGGCTGCCCCCATGTGGTCAAAGATTCTGCTCCCATGTGGACACAAGATGGCCACCACAAGATGGCCAGCAGGGGAGGGCAGTTGGGAGGGACCAGGCCTACAAAGGAGGGCAGTTGTGGGCAATCAGGCCAGCTAGGGAAGGCAGTTGGGAGGGACCAAGCCTGCAAGGGAGGGCAGTTG
>JAAGEH010002531.1:49330534-49410201 GCA_011751065.1 Lasiurus cinereus | reverse complement strand
TAGGGAAGGCAGTTGGGAGGGACCAAGCCTGCAAGGGAGGGCAGTTGGGGGCAATCAAGCCTGCAAGGGTGACCCGGGCTGCAGATGTGGGCAGTTAGGGGCAAACAGGCTGGCAAGGGAGTGGTTAGGGGGTGATTAGGCTGACAGGCAGAAGCAGTTATGAATAATCAGGAAGGCAGGCAGGCAAGCGGTTGGGAGCCAGTAGTCCTAGATTGTGAGAGGGAAGTCTGACTGGGATTAGTCCTAAATTGGCAGTTGGACATCCTCTAGAGGTCTCAGATTGGAGAGGGTGCAGGCTGGGCCGAGGGACACTACCTCAGCACAAATTTCATGCCCTGGGCCTCTAGTTAATAAACTAAAAGACAGAGCTAAAGAAGTTACCTAAAATAAAGACAACAGGATAAAGAATTTAAAATTATGATGGAGTAGTGAAGACACATGGAGAATAAAGTGACACCATCTACTGAATTTCTAAAAGACATTCCAGAAATGAGAAAGAAAGATAATTCAGGGAACTGGGAAAGTCAATATTTTAAAAGGTAATAGCTTTCAAATTCTTCAGAGTTTATTAAAGAACTCAATCCTCAGATTCAGCAAGTTCCAAATACAATTTCTCATTTTAGTATAGTAAATTGAAACAGCCATTTCTAAAGTCATCAGTAACCTTCATATTGTTATGCTGTTAAATTTTAATGGTAGGTGTTAGTTCTCCTCTTTTTTAACTTATATACCACATTTTCTTCAGTTGGTATTTTTTTACCCTTATATATTTTATTTACATGGATACCATGCTCATTTGATTTTTTTCATGGGTCCCTTCTTAGTCTTCTTTGCTGATTTCTCACATTTGTTAAAACCTATTATAATGTCCTTGGCACTTGCTTATTTTCCTTTTATCTACACTTTCAATTAGCTATCTTATCCAAACTCATGGCTTGAAATACCAGGTATATGGCAGCAATTTCCCAATTCATATTTTTAGTCCAGAACATTCTTCCATAAATTCAGATTCAGATATAAAATGACCTACCCATTATCTCCAAATGGATGTCTTTTAATATCCAAAACTCAACATGTCCTAAGCTGATTTTTTTATCTTTTCCCCCAAATTCTCCAACTATGACTTTTGATATCTCAGTAAATGACAAACCTATCTTTCTAGTTGCTCATACCAGAAACCTTGGAATCATCCGTAACCTTTCTTATATCTCAGTAAATTCCACTGGCTCCACTTTCAAAATATATCTTATCAATATTATAGCTATATGGCCAAGTCTTAACCCCAAATCTCTTGTTTGGACACTGCAAGACTTTATGGTAAACTGCATTATGAGTCTCAATTCTTCACTTCTTTAGTCATGCCTTTTGCCACCATGTAACATTGCAGAACCATAAAAATAAAAGAAAAAGAGGCAGAATTTATTCCCCTACACCTTGATGTGGGCATGGCCATATGATTTGCTGTAGTTAGTGGAATTTTAGAAAAAGAAGCCAAAAGGGGTCTCACACCGTACTTGTAAAATAAAATATTTCCCTTGGGCTTCTGACATCACCAAGAGAATATACCTTTGCTTGTCCCAAGAGAAGGAACTGACCCCAGCAAAGTCCAACTTAAACTGGCAGATCACTTAGCCAAATTGAAGATGAGTAATGAATGCACAAGTTCAGTCAAGCTCCACAGAATCACTCACCCAACCCACAGATGTGTGAGATATAAATGCTCACTATTGCATGTTATGAAAATGTTGTAAATTTATTGTTATTATAGAAAGAATAGATGGATAGAGCCTCTTGACAAGTCTTTCTAATTCTCGCCTTAATTTCTAAAAATTTACCTGAGCAAACATACCAGCCAAAGAGATTTTACTTTTGCTTTTAGTTATTTCATTTTTTAAAAATATATTTTATTGATTGTTTTACAGAGAGGAAGGGAGAGAGATAGAAAGTCAGAAACATCGATGAGAGAGAGACATCAATCAGCCGCCTCCTGCACGCCCCACAGTGGATATGTGCCCGCAAGCAAGGTACATGCCCCCGACCGGAATCGAACCTGGGACCTTTCAGTCCTCAAGCTGACGCTCTATCCACTGAGCCATTTCATTTTTAAGCTTTGAGTTACTTTAATTTCCCATGACACATTGACGGAGTTGAAAAAAAACATGTACTTATTTTAACATTTCATCCATATGTCATGCCATCTTTTTGAGAACAGATCTAAGCAACAGATAAATAAAAATAAATAACTAATTATGTTTTCCAGCCCCCAACATTTAAAAGATATCAATCAGGAAACATTTGAATTAAGTGAGGATCAAAGTTGATGTCCATGTTTTTTCACATATACTAATCAGTGTTTTGTGTGTAACAAAACTGAAAACAAAACCATTTTATAGACAGCCTGTTGATGTATAAGTTTTTTCTTTTAGAAACTTGTGTACTCAATATTCATAAAATGGTCTCAGTTTTTAAAGATACTTAAACTTTATTAATAATCTATAATAATAAAAGGATAATATGCTAATTAGACTGGATGTCCTTCTGAACATCCTTCCAGATCACCTTCCAGATAAAGCTGGAGCTGCAAGGGAAGCCCAGGTCCCAGAGGGAAGCCGGTGCCAACAGCTGGGGGGAAGTAAGGCCTACTCTTGCACAAATTTTGTGCATCAGGTTTCTAGTCTATATATATATATATCCTATCTAATAAAAGAATAATATGCAAATTGACTATACCTCCACTACACCCACCAGCCACACCCACTGGCCATACAGAGCCAGTATGCAAATTAACCCAACCAAATGGCTATGGCCACAGAGAGAGCAGGAGAGAGGCTTGGGTTGCCCCTGGCAATGGAGGAAGCCAAGCAGGCCCAGGCCTCCACTTAAGACAACAAAGTTTCAATGACTGTGCAAGCAGAAGGCTTGGCTCTGCTCCAGGCTATAGAGTTTCAATTGTAGAAAATAAATAAATCCCAGATACCAAGGCTTCCACTTGGGTCTCCTAGTGGCATTGCCAGCCTGCAAACCACCACAGACCCCTCATCCAGACCACCCCACACCTGAAGGGAACACCCATCCTGATCTAGGACACCCTTCAAAGCAAACCAGATGGCCCCCACCCTATATAATAAAAGAGTAATATGGCCTCTATCCTATCTAATAAAAGAGTAATATGCAAATTGACCATCACTCCAACACACAAGATGACTGTCCCCATGTAGTCAAAAGATCCTGCCTCCATGTGGACACAAGATGGCCACCACAAGATGTCCAGCAGGGGAGGGCAGTTGGCAGGGACCAGGCCTGCAGGGGAGGGCAGTTAGGGGTGACCAGTTCCACAGTTAGGGACAAACAGGCTGGCAGGGGAGCAGTTAGGCATCAATCAGGCTGGCAGGGGAATGGTTAGGGGTGATCAGGCTGACAGGCAGAAGCGGTTAGGGGCAATCAGGAAGGCAGACAAGTGAGCAGTTGGGAGCCAGCAGTCCTGGATTGTGAGAGGGATGTCCGACTGCCCGTTTAGGCCCAATCAGATCGGGCATCCCTCAAGGGGTCCCAGATTGGAGAGGGAGCAAGCTGGGCTGAAGGACACCCCCCCATGCACGAATTTCATGCACGGGCCTCTAGTATGTGTGTGTGTGTGTGTGTGTGTGTGTATGCCTAATAGGCTAATATGTAAAATGTCCTCTTGGGAATTCAATAAACTGGGAGTTCAATCGCTTGTTATGATATATGCTGACCACCAGGGGGTGGCACGAAATGGAGGAAGGCCCCAGCCAGCAGCTGCAGCTACTAGGGATCCTACTTGTGCACGAATTTCATACACTAGTCCTCTAATAAATTTAATAACCAGGTAGATTTTAGAGGAAGATTTATTCCCAGCTACAGTTGAAAACAAATTATTATCCTTCACCTTATCAAAATGTTTTTACTCAGCTAATGAAAACCGAAAGGTCTATACAGTGGTACCTCGAGATATGAGTGCCCTAACATACGAGATTTTTTAGATACGAGCGAGTGATTTTTGCTTTGAAATACGAGCAACATTTGAGATAGGAGTAATCTCGCTGATTGGCCTGCTGCACACGACCCACCAGTTTACCGTGACTCGAGCATCTCATAGTTTCCCACGCCTCAAGGTTATGGAACGAATTAAACTCGTATCTCGAGGTACCACTGTATATCTTCTTGGATATTCAGACTAAATATCTAACATACACCAAAAAGCCTAAGGTTAATATTAACAATCACCAAATTATGAGAATGTGTTAAGATTAGCAGGAAAAAAAATCATATGTTATGAGGCAATACACAAGATGATACATGCCAAAGGAAAAGCCAATAATGGAGACACAAGTGCTGATGTGAGAAAAGATGGTTTATTCAAGAGCCAGCAGGTTGGAAGATGGGGGACTCTTGTCACAAAGACCATCTTAACATCTCAGTGTAGGCAGGGGTTTATATGACTAGGGGAGGGGAAGGCAGAACAAAGAAAATCTGAAGGGGTTCTGGGCTCTCCTTGAAGGTGTTATGTCCAAGTCAGCACAGTCTGCTCTGAAAACCATCTCTGTAGCCCTCTGGCCACTGGAGCTGAAATGCCTGAAAACTAGAGTCTGTTTCCTTTGAGGTTAGCTCCTAGAATCTTTTAAGCAAACAGCTGTCTATCCGTAGTTACATGCATTTACAAATCATCATTTACAAGTACACCATTAAAAGAATGGTGGTATGGTTTACAAAGAGGCAATACACAGCTTCCTTTTTGTTTTATCTTCTTTTGTGAATAAACTTGTACTGTTTTTCAGATGTGTAATACACCAACACAAATATCAGTGTTGCTCAACTGAATCAAAATAAAACCCGTGGACATTTAAATCAAGAGACTAATGATTAAGGCAATCTCTAAAACAATAAATTATTCAGTGACTTTTCAAAGTTATCAAATACTTTTGTCCTACCTGGCAAAACCTACTGCTTGTGATATTTAGCTATTTATTTTATTGTTTATGGTTTTATTCTGTCCTTTGTTATTTGTCTCCTTTGGAAAAATTAACCATTGAAGACAGAAATTATCACGTTAGGTATCTTCCATGGTTTCTGATCATGGTAACAAGATTCCATTTCTGCTTAATAGGGCAGATCTTTTTCACTGAAAACATCTGCCTTCCAGGATTTTATCATGAGAAGGCCCAGCCCTGCTCCGAGAATGTTACCCAGGTGAAAGTCAGAACAGGGACCATTCCAGTGTGAAATTTTCTGGGAAGACTGAAAGTAGGTGTGCAGGGTTGAGATGATCTAAATTTGTACTTCCTTTTTTTAAATATATTTTATTGATTTTCTTTTAATTAAATCTTTATTAATCAGATTATAACATTTGTTTCTCTTTTTCCCCCTCCATAGCTCCCCTTCTTCCAGCTCCCACCCCTTCCTCTACCCTTACCTCCCTCCCATTGACCTCATCCATAGGTGTATGTTTTTTTTCCAGTCTCTCCCTGTACACCCCTCACTCTTTTCCCCCTGAGAATTATCAGTCCACTCCTTTTCTGTGCTCCTGATTCTATTCTATTCACCAGTTTATTCTGTTGATCAAATTTTTAATTCACTTAATTTTTAGATTCACTTGTTGATAGATATGTATTTGTTGTTCATAACTTTTTATCTTTTACCTTTTTCTTCTTCCTCTTCTAAAAGAGTACCTTTCAGCATTTCATATAATAGTGGTTTGGAGTTGATGAACTCCTTTAGCTTTTTCTTATCTGTGAAGCTCTTTATCTGCCCTTCAAATTTGAATGACAGCTTTGCTGGATAGTGTATTCTTGGTTGTAGGTTCTTGCTATTCATCACAATGAATATTTCTTGCCACTCCCGTCTGGCCTGCATCGTTTCTCTTGAGAAATCAGCTGACAATCGTATGGGTGTTCCCTTGTAGGTAATTAAATGTTTTTCTCTTGCTGCTTTTAATATTCTGTCTTTGTCTTTTGCTCTTAGTATTTTAATTATGATGTGTCTTGGTGTAGTCCTCTTTGGATTCCTTTTATATGGGGTTCTCTGTGCTTCCTGGACTTGAAAGTCTATTTCTTTTACCAGATGTGGGAAGTTTTCAGTCATTATTTCTTTAAGTAGATTTTCAGCATCTTCCTCTCTCTCTTCTTCTGGCACCCCCACAATTCTGATGTTGGTATGCTTGAAGCTGTCCCAGAGGCTTCTTACATTATCTTCACATTTTTTGATTCTTTTCTCTTCTTGCTTTTCCAATTGAATGTTTTCTGATTCTTTATATTTCAAATTTTTGACTTGATTCTTGCCTTTCTCTAGTCTGCTGTTAGGTCTCTGTATAATATTTTTTATTTCAGTCAGTGTATGTTTAATTTCTAGTTGGTCCTTTCCCATTTCTAGTAGGTTCTTTTTCATCTCCTCTTGGGTCTTGCTAACTTTATCCAACTTTTCTAGGATATTCTTGAAAAACCCTATAAGCATGGTTTTGAAATCTATATCCAGTCGTGTGTTTTCCCTCATTTCTTTTGTTTGTGATCACTTCCGTTGTCTCGGCATTTTCACTATGCCGGGTGAACTTCTGTGTTGGATTCAGCCTTATTATACCAGACTTGCAAAACCACAGAAGCCTCTCTGTTGAGCTTGGGATGGTTGGAGTCTCAGGGCTTAAGGGACCACCTTGCCTTCCAGTCGGGCCCGCCCTCCATGGCCCCTGAGTCTCACATACTGGGTAATCGCTGGAGCATTCCTTGTGCCCGCACGCACCCTCGCAGTACCTCTAGACTGCTGCCCCTCTGACTCCCCTGCACTCTGGGACCATATGAGTCTGGGTCCCCAGGGTTTGGCCTGAAACTAGGGTTTAGTGGTGTTAGAAGTGACGCAGTTGGGAGGGTCTCTCTCCCACCCAGTCGTGAAAGCCAGCGGCACAATCAGCATCATTCCTCTGCACACAGTGCCCTGTGCACCATCAGACTTCTGATCCTCTGCGACTCCCCTAAATTTCCGGCACTTCTCCCTTTTCACAGTCCAAACTCCCCCGGTATGAGTTTCGGCTGGATCTGGGGTTTAGTGTCGTATGATAAGGGGTTCAATGCTGTTGAGAGTCTCTGTCTCTCTCCTGCCAGAGAAAGCCAGCCAGGTTCTCCGGCACCCGCCCTCTCCACATGCGCATCTCTGTACCTCAGCTTTTTGCAGCTCCTCTGGGTCTCTGTGAGCCCCTCTCTTTCCCTCTAGTTGTAGAACTTCCACTCAGCCAACTTTCCTGTGGTTCTGGATGATGTCCGTTCTGTCTTTTAGTTGTAGTTTTGAAATTGTTGTTCGAGGCAGCAATGTAGGTGTTTACCTATGCCTCCATCTTGTACTTCCTAAGTAAAAGCCACTGACTTGGTAGTGTTTCACTTCGACATTATACTTGGAGTAGATTCTCAGACCACCTCTACAGAGTGCTTTGCATTCAAAAGGAAGGTTCCTAGGAACCACCACAGACTTCCTGAAGCAAGGATGAGACTGTGAATATGCATTCGGAAAAAAACAAAAGCTTTCCAGGTGATTGGTGCTCACAGAACAGCCTCTCATTTAAAAAAAGTTGCTACATCAAGGAAAATTACTAGTTAATAAAGAGACCTAAAGGAGATGACCAAAGGAAGATGAATAAATACATGTAGAGTAAAAGTGTATCAAATGCATTAAGGTATTTATCCAATAACTCTAAATATTCAATTTTGAAATGGCCCAGCTGTTTGGCAGAAGATGATCAAAAAATCGTTGTCACCATGTGTGTGACCCGTGAAAGCCACTTTGTCTTTCCTCATCTATAAAATGGAAATGGTAGCCTGGATGGCAGTTTAATAACTGATAAAGTGAAATTATCAAATCTGTTACTGAGTACCTCCACAGAATTTTTTTACTTTGTTAGAATTTTCAACTCTAGATTATCTATGTGATTCTTTGTATAATATTTTCCTTCATTAATATTCTCTATTTATTCATAATTTTCTTTACTTTTTATAGACCTGACTTGCCTTAGTTCTTTGAGCATATTTATAATAGCTGCTATAAGGTTCCTGTCTAAGAGGTCTCTTATCTGGAATTCCACAGGGAATGTTTCTATCGACTGTGTTATTGTTGTTGTTTTATTACTCAGGGGTCACACTTCCCTGTTCATTTGTGTCTTACAATTTTTGTTGGAAACTGGATATTTGAAATAATATAATGGGGAAATTCCGTAAATCAGTGTGATTTCATCATTCTTCAGGGTTTGTTATTTCTGCTCTTCCGTGTCACTATTTGTTTAGCAACTTTCCTGAATGACTTACTGTTAAGACTCTATTTTTGTCATGCACAATCACTGATGTTCATTCCCTTGGACCCTTAAGACCTGATTTGACCAATTAAGGCTAGTCTTAGAAGACTTGAACTTGTTCAATGTTCATTTGCTCCCGACCAAGAACTCTTTCTCTATTGACAGAAATATCTCAAGAAAGTCTGGAAATGCTCCCACTGCTCCCATTCTGTAAAGATGTGTAATAAGAGCCTTTCAAGGTATGTTATAAAGGTGGGAAGAATGTGGGGGTGAGTTTGCTAGTGGGTCTGAGAGCTAAGCCTCTGGAATTCAACCAGTAAGGCAGGAATGACTGTGATTTCAGTTCTCACCACTGCTTTTGCTCTCTAAAAGGAAAAATAGCAAGTTTATGACATGGAGCTCCTAGGGCTTTTTGTGATAAGGGAGAAGGGAAGTTACCTGATAGCGTTATAGTCCACAAAATCAATCATCTGCAGGACAAGTTCAGCTTACTTCCGACACTTCACAAGGCAGCTCCATGCTATGGAGAGACATCTACTTTGGAAGCAAATGGCAATTCTCTTCCCTAATATTAAGAGAGACAACTTTACTCTTAAAGTACTGAATACCACCAGAATGGGGCATCTGGGACTTCCTCACTCATTGCCCAGTCCCCCTAAAGCATTTGCCAATGCAAATGTGAGGGCATTATTACATTTGTTTCTCTATACTCATTAGGAATATCTGGCATACTTGGTCCCCTTGTGTTCCTTCAGTCATAACTCTGAAGCCTTGAGTGTGTGCTGCTTATAAATTCTTCTTAATTTTCCTGAACTTACAGTGTTTTTCTTCTTCAAAGAGATAGAGATAGAGATAGAGATAGAGATAGAGATAGAGATAGAGATAGAGATAGAGATAGAGATAGAGATGGAGATAGAGAGAGAGAGAGAAAGGGAGGAGGATACACTTTATTTCTGAGGTATCATTTCTCATTTCTTCAGGAGTTTCTTGCTTTTTTTTAGCTAAGGTTTTTCTCCCAAAATGTTTTAATCAGTTTTTCTCAACCTCTTATAAATCCCTAACCGAACTGGCCATTCTCAAATATGCTTTGCTCAATGCTAATTAAAATTAAGCAGACTAAAAACCATGCTATTTAATTTACTTACTGTGCCCAGTTTAATTTATAATTTTTTAAATAGGATCTGAGCATTCTGGCTTTCGAATCACCTCTTACATTCATTACCTTCTCTGTAAAGCAGGAAAAAGGGTTCCATTCTCAGTCTACCATTTAGAAGATTCATGACTTGCATTGGCACTATTTTTATTTATTGAAAGATTCTTATGCCACTAAATCTAAAGGGAGTTCCTAAAATCAGATGACAAAAAAAATGTTTTTTAAAACTTGTTTAAATAGACTCTGTAATAATAGAACATCTACTACTCTCAGGAAGCTGACCACCTAGATTTAGAAAACAAAGTAAGCACTATGACCAGGAATACCTTTGGTTATTTGGAATATCCATTATTTATTTATTTCAACAAATATTGAATGAGTCTGTGTGTATTATGTGTAAAATATTATATTGATAATTATGGGAAATAGATGATCTGTGATCTTAAATAATTTATAATCAAGTTGGAGATATATGAACCTTTCATTTAATGCCTATAGCACAAAGTGTCATTCATTACCCTAAGGTAAGATGACAAACTAATTGCTTTGAGAGCACAGAGGAGAAAAGGATCATTTGGCTAGAGAAATACAAAAGTACAGTACAGAATTTGTCATTTTGAGTTAGAGAGGCCATTATTGATAGAGAATAGAGGGAAGTCTATAACAAAAACAAAACAAAATATATACTAGTATATATATTTTTTCAGAAAATAAAATGTCATAGAAAGTCTGGATATGGCAGAAGCATCTGCCATTACAGAAATGGAGTGTAACATTTGTGTGAGAGGCAGTATGAGATATAGGTTGTAATAAAATGGATTCATTTTCAAATTCAATCAAACTAACTAGTAGTTATTATGGACTATGCATTATAGTACTTGCAGATACAGCAAAAACAAAATAAAACAATACAAAAATTATGGTTCCACCCACAGAGAGCTGATATATTGAACAGGATTATGGTGGAGAAGAACAAGGTTGTCAGCAAAAGATACCCTCAGGAAATACTATTTTCACCTACACTTGAGGGATGTAGAGAAAAATAAGAAAGGAGAAAAGGGCAGGATAGAGCATGCCAGACTGGGAAATTTAGCTATGAAAAGACCCAGGACCTAAGTATAATTTGGAATCTAGGCTCGATATTAAAGAAGAGGAAATAAACTAACAAATGAGCAGAACCACATATGAATTGTGGTTCTTTATTAACCTACTTATGATAGAATAGCGTGAATAATGATACCTTTAAATACCCTATCTAATAAAATAGTAATATGCAAATTGACTGTACCTCCACCACACCAGCAAGTGATACCCATCAGCCAATCAAGAGTGAGTATGCAAATTAACTCAACCAAGATGACTGAGGCCATGGAGTGAGAGAAGTCTTGAGTTTCCCTGGCGATGGAGGAAGCCGAACTTCCTGGCCTGCCTTGGCCTCCACTCAAGGCTATAAAGTTTCAATTATAGAAGATAAATAAATCCCCCAAAAAATGGCAGTGGCCACAGAGCAGGCAGGAGACTTGGGTTTCCCTGGAGATGGAGGAAGCCAAACTTCCTGGCCTGCCCTGGTCTCTGCTCAAGGCTACAAAGTTTCAATTATAGAAGATAAATAAATCCCAGATACCAGGGCCTCCACTTGGGTTGTCAGGGGATGTGGCCAGCCTGCAAACAACAACAGGCCCCTTGCCCAGGCCACCCCATCCCCCAAGGGAACCCTCACCCTGATCCAGGACAGCCTTTAGGGCAAACCAGCTGGTTCCCACCCTTGCACCAGGCCTCTAATCTAACCTAATAAAAGAGTGATATGCAAATTGACTGTCATTCCAACACAGAAGATGGATGCCCCCATGTGGACACAGATGGCCACCACAAGATGGCCAGCAGGGGAGGGCATTTGGGAGAGACCAGGCCTGCAAGAAAGGGAAGCTGTGGGTAATCAGGCCAGCAAGGGAGGGGTATTGGGAGGGACCAGGCCTGCAAGGAAGGGCAGTTGGGGGTGATCAAGCCTGCAGGAGAGGGCAGTTAGGGGTGATCAGGCTGGCAGAGGAGGGAAGTTGAGAGTGACTGGGCCTGTAGGGAAGTGCAGTTGTGTGGGGGGGCGGAGGGGACCCAGGCCCACAAGGGAGAGCAATTAGTGGCAATCAGGTTGGCAGGAGAGTGGTTAGGGGGTGATCAGGCTGGCAGGTAGAAGTGGTTAGGTGCAATCAGGAAAGCAGGCAGGCGAGCAGTTGGAAACCAGCAGTCCTGGATTGGGAGAGGGATGTCTGACTGCCCGTTTAGGTAGGATTGCTTCTAAATGGGCAGTCGGACATCTCTCAAGGGATCCCAGATTAGAGAGGGTGCAGGCTTGGCTGAGTGACACACCCCCCAGCGCAAATTTCATGCAATGGGCCTCTAGTATATATATATTTCTCCTACTCCTAATTTGTTGTTCAGCAATGCCTGTATTTTTTAATATATTTTATTAATTTTTTACAGAGAGGAAGGGAGAGGGATAGAGAGTTGAAAACATCAGTGAGAGAAAGATATCAATCAGCTGCCTCCTGCACACCCCCTACTGGGGATGTGTCCACAACCAAGATACATGCCCTTGATCGGAATCAAACCTGGGACCTTTCAGTCCACAGGCCAATGCTCTATCCACTGAGCCAAACCAGTTTTGGCAGCAATGCCTATATTTTTATTGCTTATAACTTTTTGGAAATACTTACATAAAACTCCAGTCATATAAAAGTTTGGAAACTTGAAACATGATTATTTTTTAAAGCAATAAAACACACAAGAATCTTAGCTTGTCTCTGGAAAGGCTAATCAGTGGGACATATGAGAATCTGGCTTAGCTGCAGTATTTTCTCAGAAAACAGAAGCTAATATTCTAGAGAAGTTGAACATTAATAAAATCTATGCTGATGTTCATTGTGGGGGGAAAGATTTATAAATATGGATCAAAATTTATTCATTTATATAAGCTTAAGGCATGACTTTGATCTGTCATTCAATATTCATTCTAAACATATTTATTGAATATTGGAGGCCCGGTGCACAAAAATCGTGCACTGGAAGGATTCCCCCAGCCCAGCCTGCACCCTCTCCAATCTGGGACTCCTTGGGGGATGTCTGACTGCCAGTTTAGGCTTGGGCCTGATCACCCCATCTGCCCTTCCCTGCTGGCCCAATCATCCCCCAACTGCACTTCTCTGCAGGCCTGGTTCCTCCCAACTGACTTGGTAGCCCCCAACTGCCCTCCCCTGCTATCCATCTTGTGACAATGTGGGGGCAGCAATCTTGTAATGATGTGGGAGTGGCCATCTTGTGATGACATGGGGGTGGCTATCTTGTGACAGTGTGAGGTGGCCATCTTATGATAATGTGGGGTGGCCATCTTGTGACACGAGAGTATAAGGGTAAATTTGCATATTACCTCTTTATTATATAGGATGCCTATTTTTTGACCAAGCACTGCACTGGACATTAGAGATAAAGTGTGATTTTTAAGGGAGGAAATAGAGACAATTCTTATTCTAATGGAGCTTACAGTATCGTGGAGGAGACAGATATGAACCAAACACTCAGAAAACTAAATGTAAAACTGTTACTGTGAAAAGTGCTGTGAAGAAGAAGCACATGGAGCTAAAGGAGCATTTAAAAGGGCATTTAATGTAACAAAGAGATTAAGAAAGCTTTCTTGAAGAAGACACAATTGACTTGAAGTATAAATGATATAGCTAGGCATAAAGGAGAAGTAGCAGCATTTGAGGTAGAGTGATCAACAAGGGCACAGGAGTAAGCCAGGAAGGGTATGAGCAGACCAGATAGAAAATACACAGTCAGGATAAGAAATAATGGTGACTTGCAGTAGGGTTTTGGTGAAGTCAAGATGGAAAGAAGTAGTCAGATTAGGGATAGGTCTCTCAAATCAAGCCCTTTGACTGTGCACTGGCTCTGTCTTCTCTATATTTCCTGAAGAGCCTTCAGTAAACCATGGCTAATTGTTGAGAAAGTCATAACACTATGACAAAACCCAGGGTATCTCAGAGGCAGTGAAGAGAATGGAGAAACATGAAATGAGTAGAGTGAGTTCAGGGACCAGTCATAAGGAGCTAGATGAGCCATCTTTAAGGAATGTATAGTTTATTCTAAGGACAATAGAGAGCTAGCAAATGTTGCTAAGCAGGAGAATAAAATAATCAAATTTTACATTTTATCAAGTATAAAAGTTTTTACTTTATTTCTAAACATTGGGAACTACTGAATTTTTTTCAACATGTAACTTGTTTTGTAGAAAATCTGACAACATTATCATGATAGTTTGAAGTTACAGATAGAGAAGAATCTACAACAAGAGAATAAGTTGAAAAGCAATTTTGATAGTCTAGATGAGAAGTGTTAAGTAATAGCAATTGAGTAGTGATAAAAAAAAACTTTAAAAGAATAAGATAAAAATTCAAGAGGCAGTTCATTTGTTTTTCTTCAGAAACTCATACAACTGTTTGGCACAGTGTCTTAAATAAATCAACTTGCTAACATGTAATCCTGATAACTGAGGGAGATTAATATAATGTGTTTAAACTAAATATATATATATTTCTTATAACCACATCAATGTGTCACTGCAAGCCCAAGAGTATGGGAACAATTGGTGTTTTTATTTTAAAATGAACACATTGATATTGTTTGGCTGGGGGAATATCTGTGATGACTTGTGGGAAATGTTGCGTCTCTACAGATGCAGACAACCTCTTTGATGCTGAAGAAATGGGAGTCCATGTTCAATAGCAAGGAAACTTAGTGAAGTTGCTCTATAGCTAAAAACAGCTTAATGGAGGCAGATTTGGGGCATGTGCCAAGTGCCTCAGAGCCTGTAAAAGAACTGCCTTCTTTTCATCAGAACCAGCCCTTGGAAAACCCCCATTTGACATTGAATTGTACCAGCCCTCCCATTGCCTGCGTTGAACAGTACCTCTGAAATTTGAGGTAAATGAAAAGTCTTTTTGAGTACCAATTTTAGAATATGGTTCCCCTCAGCCATGCAGGAACAGCAGAGAATCCAGGGCTCTGCTTCATAAACATGGGCCAGAGGAAGTTGTAGCCCTACCTTTGTATGAGAACTTGACACCTTTCTTTCCCAATTCAGTGTCCTCCTGAGAGCCAGGATGTAACTTGACAGTGATGTTCTGAGAGCCTAGGAAGTAGCCCTTGACAAAGCTTCTTCGAGGAGAAGTCCACGTTGGACAGAACATCCCAGTAGGCTACATGTGGCCTGCTGCTCCTGTTTTCTTTACCACTATTCCATATCAAACAAAGGGTTGCTAAGAAGATTATGTTGGCAGACTTTTCCTTTTTAGGTATTTTTAAAATCTTCTTTAAAGAAACACAACATTATATTTGTGAGGGGGAAATTGCTACTCCACAGGTTCAGTAATTGCTATATACATACAATGCTTTAATACCATAGGGAGTCACTATCAAAATGAAAGGGAATTCATTTCCAATGGAGAGTTGGATTACTTTTCTTTGTAGTCCTTCTTCACTAAATAGTCAAACAAAGAGCAGTAAAGTAATATTTTAGGTGTAAGATGGTATGCTTTTTTTCTAAAATTGGAAAGAAGTTTCAAGTGTCTATAAAGAAGACGAATCTTTCCCAAAGATTGCAGAATGTGATTTGCATAGAAAAAGATCACTAAATAAATTCTGTTTGATCAAGTTTTTTCTAATAAAACATCTAGTCAAAATAGTTTTGTAAATAATTAAGATACAAAATATATACTCTTTTTATGATTAATATACTATTTGAAAATATGCTTTGAGAGACAAGTAATTAAAAATTGAGTAACAGACATTCATTGCAACTTCTTCAGGCAAAATTTTGTTTTAAGAAGACTTTGATATTTTTGTAATGGGCACTACTCCTAAAAGATAGAATATCTGAGCCATTTTTCATTTAGCCCTCTCCCTATAAAAAATGTTTTGATCAATTCTCTGACAATTTACCCTCATAAAAATAAACCTATTTCCAACTTTACAATGTCAGCTCATGCAAAATGGAATTCAATACTTGTTTTTTTCACATTATTTAAATTTAATTTATAAGCTATATAAATGTCAATGTGATTGATAACTACATGAGACAAGAGTGATAGAAATATTAAAGTCTCTGTGTGAGAAATTAATCTAAAAGTAACTACTGGTTTGTTAAAATCATTAAACATTTGTTCACAATAGACCTGGCCTTAATATGATTGAATTAAATCTTCTTTGTCTTTTTCATACAGGAAATTGCTTTTGCTTTTCTTGGGCAACAATTCCAATTAAAATAACCATCCTCAGATACCATTTTTTCAATGGCTTCCCTTTCATTGCCATCACTAAAATGCTTACTCTGATTAAAAGGCTGTGGCATCCTCTAGCTGTTAATAATTCTAACTTAAGGAGAAAAATATCAAAATTTTTCCAAAACATTGCACATTTTGTATATACAGTCTTGACAAAGTGATATTGGAAAGAAGGTTGTATAGTCTTTCATAAAGTATTAACTAAAACCAGTACTACGTACTCAAAGGAAATTACAATGAGAGAAAACTTGAACATGTTGTTCTTCCAAAGGGAGGATAGAGATAATATTTTTGGATGGCTTCACCTTCTTCTTCTTATTATTAAGAATTTGACAAAAATAATGAGTTTTGTTATGTTTTGTGTTAACTCTGATAGGATGATCAAATAAAAATTGTTATTCCCAATACTCAGATAAAAATAAAGCTGCTCATGGCAAGATTATTGCTCTAATATATAGCTCAGGCTTCAAACAGTATTGATTAAAGTCCAATATGCACACTGTCCCAAAAGTGCCAAGTATTGAGAAAAGTCCATCTTAAATTACTTCTGTTCTCCTTGGTTAGGAAATCCAAGTTATCATAAACACCCTCATTGTCCATTTGTTAATCCATCCTTCTAACCATTCATTCATTCAGAAAGCAGCTCTCCAAGCACCTACATGTAGGGATAGGCACTAGGACATCACAATGGCAATCAGGATATAGTACCTGCCCTCCAGGTTTATGGGAGAAATCCCGACTTGAGGGAAAAAATAACATATTGTGCAAAGTCCCTTCATTGAGGTATGTGCAAAATGTTGTTGGAGCACAAATTTATTTACTCAGTGAGAAGTTGAGACTTTACAGAGGAGATAAAAAAGAATCTCTTCTTGCTTTCTATCCTCTCAAATATTATTTAATTCAATCATTCATTCATTCTGACTTCCCAGATCTTTACCAAAGATTGTAAATTCAAGGACCTACAGGAGGTAAGCTGTAATATAACTAAGTGAAGCTCGTATTCTGTCTGGAAAGATCAGTGCTATTTGAATTACAATTAATTGTTACTACCAATAGTAGATCTAATTTTCCAGAAGAAACTTGAAACCCAGATTTTTAAGTGCTGACTATCACTCAATATTTTTAAGTCTTGTGCTAAACCAATGAAATACCTACAGATCAGATCAGCCCACTGGCCACTGGTTTGCAATTTTTAGTTTTCCCTTCAGATTAATAGCACCTTAGGCAATAAATGGGTAAGAACTCATGTGCTGTATTTTGTAGGCTGTTTCTATCACAAAACTCCTGACCTATTAAACAGTTATTCATCTTTTACATATTTGTGTGAACTTTCTAGAGACACCCAATATGTTTTAGAAATGCAGTTTTGGAAATACATGGCCCAAGGGGAAAGAATTTTTACTCTTTTAGAGAGGCTTTCAATCTCTAATTGTGTACTATCTCATCAAAAAAAACATAACTATACTGCCGAAACCGGTTTGGCTAGGTGAATTGAGTGTCAGCCTGCAGACTGAAAGGTCCCAGGCTCAATTCCAGTCATCAGCAGGCACATTCCCAGTAGGGGGCATGCAGGCACATTCCCAGTAGGGGGCATGCAGGAGGCAGCTGATGGATGTTTCTAACTCTCTCTCTCCCTTCCTCTGTAAAAAAATCAATAAAATACATTAAAACAACAACAACACATAATTATACTATGTCAGATGGCCTAAATGGTTTAATTCTAAAGAAGCTAAAGAATTTGCTTCTTTAAAACAAGGATGAGCCCCCCCCCCCCCGGGAGTTTGTCACAGAAGCAGCAAGCCAGGTCTTTCTCAGTCCCACATAGATTCATGTTTCTTCTCCATGACGTACACTCTCCTTGGAAACTTAAGTATGTCTTTAGCTCAAATAAGCAAGAAGAATGCCATATGCGGACAACAGAGTTTTATGAGGCAAAGAAATTTCTTGAATTTTTGCCATTATAAGCAAAGCAGATGGAGTTTAAAAGCATAGTGGAGATGCTCTTAGGAACTGAGCTGTCTGAAGGGCCGTAGTTTTGCTGTTTCAACCTTACTGTTATTAAATTTCAGTTTCTAGGAAGGCAATGTAAGGGGAAGAGAAAAGCACAGAATTGTCACAGCATCCAATGGAGCACAATACTAATGCAGTTTTTGCATAATGTGCTAACATCCCACTCACCCAGATGTCATGGAAAGTAACCATTCACAGTGGAAGCAGGCTCTGCAGTGATCCGCATGATCAGTCAGAAACAAAATTGTGCTAATGCAGAAAACAATTTCACATCCAGCTATCACATTTGGGAAAGCTGTGAATATATTCAACATTGGCAATGCTCTAGAATAATTTTGTTTGCTTCTCCCACTAATTGTCAGGTTTTACTTTTGAAAAGCTCTTTGCAAAAAAATAATCATGATAATGATTCCATTATATACTATAATACTGTATTATTTGTCATTGTGATAAGTGGACGGAAGTGAAGTGTGCCCCTTTGTAAAATGACTAAGTATTTGGTGTACATGTAAAAATCACTAATTTTTTTGGTAACAGTGTGAGGAAAGAGGTACTGTTTTCTGTTAGTGTGACTGTACACTGATACAAACTTTAGGAAAGGCAATCTGATAAAATATATCACAATATCTTTACAGCTATACTTTGGACACAAGTCCACTTTCAGGAATTTATCTTAAATGACTGACTGGACTATTTGTTATAGCTAGCAAGGTAAAACAAAGTGTCATCAATAGCCCATTGATTAAGTAAACCATCTATTCAGTGAGTGGTAAGTCCATATAATGAGGTAAATCCTTGTACTTTATAATGTGAAGACTCTATATGCTGTAAGATGTCCATAGTATATTGTAAAGTGAACAAAGTAGCTTTTACAATAGGATGTGTATGCGTGTGTGTGTGTGTGTGTGTGTGTGTGTGTGTGTGTGTTATCATACTGAAAAAGATAAAAGTTGGGGAAAGTAGAATAATACAGGAGTAATAATACAGACATGTAAAGCATAGATTTCCAGAGAGTTAGGGAGGGAAAAAAAATGAGGATCGGGATATTTTAGTTCTACTTTAGTTAGGCAGTGTTTGATTTTTTTCAAGCACGTGTAGCTATTTCATTGAACATGCAGAAATTGATAAATTATAATAATTAAAGAGTGTCATCTTTCACCCATTACTTCCTTCACACATGATTTGGGGAATTTTCTTCTCCATTCGTTAGTGATATTGAGGGCAGATCTCATTGACTTTCCCATCACTTTCAGATATTTGAATAACTTTGTTTGCAACTTTTGAAAGGTTTTCTCCAGTATAATTCCAGATTTTAATATCTCATCCTAATAAAGCTTCTCCTTCCCCTGGCAAAATTCTGATCCCTGGTTTGGGGACAGAAGTAACAAAAAGGAAGCAAGTCTGTCCTTTTATCCCCCTTGTCCCACTTCTTTTTCTGTGCTCAATATTAAATTTTCTAATTTTGATCATTGTATTGTGGTTAAGTAAGCGAATGTCCTTGTTCATAAAAAATGAATACTGAATAAACAATAAGGGGCAAAAGGGACATTATGCCTGCAATTTTTTAAATATATTTTTTTATTGATTTCAGAGAGGAAGGCAGAGGGAGAGAGATAGAAACATCGATGATAGCAAGAATCATTGATTGGTTGCCTCCTGCACACCCACACTGGTGATCAAGCTCATAACCCAGGTGTGCCCTGACTAGGAATCAAACCATGACCTCCTGTTCATAGATCAACACTCAACCACGGAGCCACACCGGCCTGGCTATGCCTGCAATTTACTCTCAAATATTTGGTAAGTATAATTATATATACAGAAAAAGAGAAGGGAAGAGGAAGAATAGTAAAGCAAAAAAAATGATCAAACAACAATGATAAATCAAATATAACAATTTGTTAACAATCTGTTAGTTTCTGTGAAAGAAAAACAGAAGTTGTTTATGCTAGACCTGCAAATGTATGGGAAGTTTTAAATTACTTCCAAATAAAAACCTTCAAAAAACATTTTGTCATTACCCTACTTATGCCTGACTGTCCTATACATACTAGTAGCCTGCTTGGTCCACTAGAAATTCACACACATGTGTAGCCTGTCCCCACAGTTGCTCTCATCTCATTTGCCAATCAAAGTCATTTGACTGTACTTATTTCTCCTATTCACCAGGATGCACATATCACTTAGCTAGCAGTATAGGAATGGCCTAGAAGTATTGCCAGCCCACCAAACAGCCATCTGGAGAATCCTAAGCAAGTCTCCCATTTTTGTAAGCCCTGTCTCTCCAATGGGATTGCTTATTGGCATCATTGAAAGTTGGAGGGTGTGAAGAGTTGAGTGTTGAGTGTCACTATATTCTTTACTCTTATAAATTCCCCTCATAATGAATTATAAATCCTCCTCTAAACAGACTCCTGGAGACTATGTGCCCTGGTATAGTTTGGTCTACCTCAGCAAAGCCTATATGTATATATCTAATTCTTTTCCTCATTTGAATCTTTGATAAAAATTCAACCAAAGTCAACAGCTAATATCCTATTTTATATATTATTCCACATATATGACTTCAGTGCCAGAAATGTTTAAAAAGATATTTTGCGTTTGCTTTGCATCACTGAAGAAGAATACGTTTTAAGATACTTTTATTTCCTCCATATTTCAAGAAGGACCATGAGCAGGTAATTTCCATAGCAGGCTGAATCAGTACCTCCGGCTTCAGCAGCCTCAGGAGCACACCTTGCTCTGGACATCAGCACCCGCCACCAGCATTAGTAGTCTGCACAGGCTGCACCTTGGCACCTCCACCTGCAGGGGCGATTTAGTGGACCTCAGAGATGGCCTTCATAGCTGGCAGAGCAGGAGAGCCAGAAACCAGTGAAAGAAAATGATGGTCACTAAGTGGAAACCTGTGCATTTGAGTACACAGGAATTGAGTGCAGGAAGGAAGGAATTGTGAAGCAGGCCTGGAAATCCAGAAAGAGACAGAGAGGGTGAAGGTAGTGGAAGAGGTTAAGAAATGCCATGTGCAATAGATTCTGTGGCTTCAATTTTGGTCTTTTAGCTACTGAATCTGGATGCATGCATACCCTTTATTGAGTGTGATTTAAAAGCATTCTATCTTCCCTGCCCTAGGAGAAGTTTTAAAGTCTGCAGTCACAAGAAAAGAACCATCAACAGCTCCAGTGCCCTCTGTCTAAGGCACTTTGGGATAGTGAAGCAGAAAGAATTCCGGCAGAGAACTCCATGGATTTATATTCCCTCCATCTTTTCACTATATATTATACAGGGTGAGACACAGTATGGGATATAGGCGAGAACAAACACATGTAAAGAGCTTTCTCTAGGTCAATTCACATTTGGAATAAATAGCACAAGACTCTTGAAAGCCAAGAGTCTAACAGAAGGACTTAAGTCTAGAAAATTATTGACAGCTACTTGAATAACTTTAAGAATTCAATGGAGACTCTAAGGGACTGCTTTCTAATTGATAGTCACCTTTTAAAATTATGAATAATAGGCAGATGATTTTCTGAAAGTAAAGAATGCTCCCCTATCCAAATACTGTTCAAATTCACATTGAAATATTTCAGAGAAGAGGTTTATAAGAATGTGAGCCTCCTAAATGTTATTTCTTTTGTCAGCACTAGTATTTGGGAGGGAGAGGGTCCTACTGAATGAATCTCTTTAGACTCTAGCCCCATCTACCCAATGGTACCAAAGGAACAAAGAAACACAGACACATGAACTGCTCTCCCTGAGAAGCCCTGGAGGTACACTTCTGCCCTTAATATTGTTTATCTGGGAGTTGATCATATTGCCGGAGGAAAGAGCCACAAGATACTTTCCCAACATTTGTCATTGTCAGCAGGCATTGGGCTGCTGGCAATAAGGAGTTTGACTTCCCTTTTTCTATTTCATGCTAATCCAATTCCAGGGTACACTTTCCACCTGTGGACTTTAAGGTAAGCACAAGAATCTTACTAGTAAATCCCAGAATTTCTGCCCTGTACTCTAGTTTCTAACCCAGATTTTCAAAAGTAAGCTCGACATCATTAAAGGTAAGTTAGGTATACAAATTAAATTGCTCAAATTCCATTTAGAAATTGGGGAAAATAACTTTAGAAGTGTCTAAAGCTTTTCAAACTTCCCCTTTTCTTGGATGCTGCCACTGGTAGTGTTTCTGGATTACAGGTTAGGGGCTTCAGGTGTTTACTCTGCTGTTTTCTCTGGATTACCAGAATAGGTTCTCATGAACTCTTATAAAAAACCAATGGCCTCCATTATTTATCTACTTTACATGAGAAATATATTATCTATGACAATAGAGCTATGATTAAAAGCATGGACAGTAGGGTTCAGACTGCCTAATTCTCAATATCAGTATTTCACTTACCAGCTATTGATCTTGGACAAGTAATTTAGATCTCTCTGAGTTCATTTCCTCATATTATACATCTATGGAGTGTTTCCAACCTTATAGAAAGAATGCATGTTAAGCATCTTACTCAGTGTCTAGCACCTAGCAAAGTAATCAAAATTGATGGCAATGGTTATCATCATCATCATCATCATCATCTCATCATCATTATTGTTATTGTTCCTACAGAGATAGATAAGATTTTTATAGATTATTTTAATTTATTACTGACATTGAGGATGTATTTTTAAAGACATTTTTATTGATTTCAGAGAGGAAGAGAGAGGAAAAGATAGAAACAACAATGATGAGAGATAATGATTGGTCAGCTACCTCCTGCACGTCTCCTACTGAAGATCAAACCCACAACCTGCACATGTGCCCAGACCTGAAATCTAACCATGACCTCCTGGTTCATATGTCAACACTCAACCACTGAGTCACACCAGCTGGGTGAGGATGTATTTTAAAATAATGTACTTTTAAATTTATAGCCCTAACAAAACTTCTTACAATGTATGTAATAATGTTGCAAATAAAAAATATTTTATACTTACATGTGTAAGGGCAAATACAAATTTAAAAATAGATTTAATTTGTATTTTTTTTAAATGGGGGGAGATAATATCCTCTTTTGCCTAGAACATTTACTTTAGAAAACTTGTAATTGTAAATCTCTCCTTTGTCTCTCTGAAATATATTCAAATCTTTTAATACCTAAAAATGCCTCTTGCCAGCTTTAGGATCCAGGCATGCCTTTTTCATGGGTCCCATTTCCCTGAAATCTAACCATGAAGAAAGACAGAGTCTCTATCTCATAGTTTCCATGAGAGAGTAGAAAGTTAACTTCATCAGGATGTCTCAGTCCATGTTGTAAAACTCCTTCATGTCATACAAATACTAGTGGCCAAGTGCATGAATTTATGCACATTGAAAGTAAATTAATTAATTAGAAGAAATATTTTAATATTACTATTTACCCTTTCTCTATAATAGAAGTGTCAACCAAATTCACAATCGACAATGACAGATCAAAACACATGCATGTGATTGGCACCAGTGTGAGCTTTATATATATTGTGCATGCATGAGTCAACTTAGCCTTTTATATATACAGAATAAACTTACTTAATTAGACCTGCTTTATGATTTAGCTAAACTTTTTCCAGCCCAGTAAAGCACTCCAACTTCTCTTTCAGGTAGTTGTCAGCAACACAGAAGTAAATATCAACACAAAGCAGATTATTATTGTAGCTCACACAGGGAGAACAAAGGGTGAAATATTTACCTGCAGCAGTGTTTGACTATATTCTGTGCAAAGAGAAAACCTGAAGTCATTTTCAAGGCCACCATTTCTAACTTCTTTTCAGTCAGGTCAAGTTTCTATGTTTTCTAAATATTTGTTTTCTGGCTAATGAAAAAGAAAATAGGATTCCACTGAGTCTCCTATCTACCTACTCTGGGACTTCTGTGAAGATCAAATGAGATGAGGTATGGGAAAATGCTCCACAGACATTTGTTTAAAGTGTAAAATGTTTGCACCTGGCTATAAAGCAAGTCATGTTTCTGGGCTAAAGAAACTCTAAGGAGGATAGTTACTAGAGAGAGGAAACTGGGCATTGCTATGTGACATGATTACCAGGAGTCTGCAGCCACCGTGAGCTGGGCTGGGCTGTGGGCTGCATTTTGCATCATGGGGTCTCAGCAGCATCAACTGCGATTTGGTGGGCTGTCGCTCTGGAGTGGTGGCAGGGCCTATGTACCACTTGGGGGAAGCCAAGTGTTGCTTTGTAAGTGCCAGGTTTATGGTGTCATTTCTCTGAAAATGGCCAGTGCGCATAATGGCAGCTCCTGCATTGAGTGTCTATCCCAAGGTAATCAGTGCACATCATAGAGACTGGTTGGACAGACACTTAGCATATATATACTAAGTGGCCAGATTATTATGCCTACCCCATCGTTACTTCATTGGACCACCTTTTGCCTTCAATACTGCGGCGATTCTTCTTGGCATTGACTCCATGAGATTTTGAAAGGTGATGCAAGAAATCTGACATCATGCCTGATGAATAGCACTGTCTAGTTCTGTGAGATTTGATAGTTGTGGAACCAGTTGCCTGATGGCTTTTTTAACTTTGTCCCACAAATGCTCAATTGGATTGAGATCTGGTGATTGTGGGGACCACCTAAGCAAGATAAAGTCTCCCTCATGTTCTTGAAACCACTCTTGCACAATACAAGCACTGTGGCATGGTGTCTTGTCTTGTTGGAAGAAGCCATCTCCATTGGGATACACCATGAATATGATAGGATGAATTTGATCAGCAACGATACTTAGGTATGTTGTGCTATTCAGACATTGTCCCACATGAATAAAAAGGCCAAAATCATGCCAGGAAAACATGCCCCAAACCATAACACTGCCCCCACCAGCTTGAAAGGTTGTATTTATGCATGTAGGGTGCATGCTTTCATGCTGTTTCCGCCAAATTCTCACTCTGCCATCTGCATGATGCAACTGGAAACATGATTCATCAAACCAAACAACTTTTTTTCCCAATGCTCGACTGTCCAATCCTTGTGTTTCTTGTGCTAATTGAAGATGTTTTATCTTGGTAACTGCAGACAGCAAAGGTATTTGAACAGGCCTTCGGCTTCTATATCCCATATGATGCAGTGTACGACTAATTTGCTTACAAACGTCAGATGGTTATAATAATCTGGCCACTCAGTGTATATGAGATGTTTATTTGCCTTTGGATAAAGCTAAAGAGCAAACATAAACAGCCACCCCAATTATCAGTTTGGATGAATTATGTGTGACAAATAGTGCTGTCAAGTTCTCTAACTTGAGGACTGGTTATTCTTCATTTTGAAAATATGTGGGTAATGAGCTGTAACTGCTTGGCTATAGCAAAGGTGAGATTCCTTTCTACCTTTTCAATCTCTTAGTGGATTGCCTATGCTGCACTACATTCTGGTTTAATGTTTATTCAGTAATAAACATGTTTTCTTTCTCTTCTATGTTTTTCTGGGTTGGTAAGATATTTTTTCATTATTTTGTATTATATTTCTCCAACACATATGTCATTTAGTATATGGTCCCAGATGAAAAAAAAATTCAATACTGTCTTATAAGAGTACAGTTACTCGCTAATTTGGGATACCACAAATTCTCAAACTTAATTGTCTCAAACTCCATTCATACTTTGCCATTGACTTTGACAATATGGTATTCTACCTGAAATCCTGTAAAAAAAAAAAAAGCAATGATTAAGAAATGACCCCATCCTTTTGTGTTCTAAGAAATAGCTTTCTCCAAAGAAACACCCTTCCCATATGACTCTGATAATAGCTCTTATTTACTTATAATAAGGTCAGTCACAGATCCTCAAATTGTCATTCTTTCCTTCAAAAATGATTAGTTGTCCTGTTTTGTTCCTGCTGATCAATTACAACAAAATGCTTTTTAACCAAATTTTGTTTGGATTTTCCTTTTGCCCGAGTTTCTGAATTTTGATCAAATCTTCAGCCTAAGCCAGCATATAATATGTGTTTAAGAATACCCATTGACTCCTAAAAGAAGCCATGGACTTCTATAGGAGCTGAGCAGGGCTGTTCAGGACAGGACATTGTGGACATCACTCATTCACAGGGTTGTCAGAAGTCAGAGCTGACTCACGAGCAGGTAATAAACAGTAAGAAGAGGTTCATCTCAGAGTAAAAAATACTCAGATCTACTGTCCCACCTGACCCTCTCATTACCTTCATCACACTTCCACCAACAAGTTGTTTCTAGTTTTGCTTACTCCTGCTCTTTAAAGAAAACTTCTTTGTGCCTAATCCTGAGACTTTAAAGAAAACTTCTTTGTGCCTAATCACAGATCTCATAATCAGAGCATTCTTCCTATCTTAATAGTCCCTCCCTTTATTGAAATAGTTCATTTCCCACTTCTTGCAATAATTCTTTTTGAATAAGGACTCTCCTTACTCACACCTCGATATTTTTTTATTTGGTTGAACATTAATAGGTAAGTTCCATCTTATAAATTAAAATAAAATAATTAATTTGGTTTCCAAGAAACTGACTTTTTAAAAATGTCTTTCAAATGCAAATAAATGCCTTACTATGGAAGAGCCATCAACCTCACTTTATACAGAAAAAAGGCATATGCTCTGGCCAGTTTGATTCAGAAGGGTTTTATGTATTTGATTCCTGTCAAGGGCACATACCTCAGTTGCAGGTTCAATCCCAGGCCCCAAGCAGAGTTCTTGCGAGAGACAGTCAGTGGATGTGTCTCTCTTACATCCATGTTTCTCTCCTCTCTCCCCCTCTCTCTCTTTCTCTCTCCCCTCTTCCCTCCCTTCTACTCTCTCTAAAGATCAATGGAAAAAAGATCCTAAGGTGAAAATTTAAAAAAAAAGATAGTATGTTCAATACCAAAGAAAGTTAGAGCAATGGTCCTCAGATTTTAATATGCATTCAAATCACCTTCAGGGTTTGTTAAAATACAGATTGGTAGGCCCCACCCCCAGAGTTTCTGATTCAGTAGGTTTTGGAGGACCTACTGATTTGCATTTCTAATAAGCTCCCAGTGTTGTCAATGTTGTTGGTTTGGCTACCACACACTCATTAGGGTATTTCTTCTTTTACTCATTTATTCAACAAATATTTATTATATACTTAATGTATGCTAGACACTACTCTAGGTGTTGGGGACACAGCATTGAATAAAACAGACATTTCTGTACTCTCAAAGATGTAAACTGAGAAAGATAAACAGTAAACAACCTAAAGAAGTAAAATATATGGAATGTTGATAATAACTGCTAAGAAGGAATAGAATAAATCTAGAAATGGAGATATGTGTGTATGTTGCAGTGGGCATGATGTTCAAATTTTTATAGACTCAGCAAAGAAATTCCCCCTGACAAGATCTTTTTTATTAAAACCCAAAAATTTTTCAACAAATGGTCTGGAACAACTATAAATTGACATGCAAACAAATGAACCAAGACACAGAAATGGGGAGAGGCAGAATCACAGAGAACCTTGTGGTACTGTGAACCTGTGAATGGGAAACATTTAGAGAGAGTTGAACAGATTAAATCTAACTTATATCTATAACTAGTGGCTTGGTGCACAAAATTTGTGCACATTAAAAGGGGATTAATTAGAAGAAATAATGTATAATTGCTATTTGCCCTTTCTCTGTAATAAAAGTGTCAGAGATGAAAGAAAATTAGTAAAATGTATATGAAAACCTTCTCCTGTCAGAGTCTGGGGTACACTATGGGGCCCAGAGTCAAGTGTCCACCCACCCACTTGCACCTCAAAATTGTGTGAGATCCAGACCCAGCTGCCCACCTTCTCCCAGTTGGGCTAGATCCAGACCTGCCCAGTCCCATCCTTATCAAACCCCACTGGGCAGGGGATGTAGCCTCAGGTCCCTTGGCCCAGCATCAGAACAGGGGGTGTGTGCCTTGAGGTCCCCCTTCAAGCCCTGCCAGGTGAGGGACACTGCCTGAGATCCCCTGTTCAAGCCCCACTGGGTCGGGGGCATGCCTGAGGTCCCCCAGCCCAGCACCAGGAGGGGGGCACAGCCTTAGGTTCCCTGTCAAGCCCCACCAGCGGACGGGAGGTGCAGCCTGAGTTCCCTCGACCCAGCACTGGTGGTGTACTTTGAGGTTCCCTATCAAGTCCCACCAGGCAGGGGGTGCAGCCTCTGGTCCCCTGGCCCAGTGCTGGGGAGGGGATTGTGGCTTGAAGTCCCCTGTCAAGCCCCACCAGGTAGGGGGCACAGCCTGAGGTTCCTTGGCCTGGCACTGGGGCAGGGGGTGCAGCCTGAGATCCCCTAACCCAGCACCAGGATGGGAAGCATAACTTGAGGTCCCCTGTCAAGAGCTGCCAGGTGGGGGGTGTGGCCTGAGGTCCCTTGTCAAGCCCTTCTGGGTGGGGTTGGCAGCCTGTGGTCCCCTGTCAAGCCCCTGCTGATTGCTCATTAAGGCTCCTTATAGGAACTTGGCCTCAGCTGTGGGTACAGCCATCTTTGTGATGAAGTGATGGTCAGTTAGCATATTCCCTCTTTATTAAACAGGATAATAAAAGCATAATATGCTAATTAGGTTGAACGACCTTCTGGACTACTATGCTATGACACGCACTGGTGCCAGGCCAGCCAAGGTGGGTGTGATGCCATTGGTCAGGAGCCCAGCTATCGACTCATGATTTCCCTGTAGAGGGAGGCCCAAGCAACTTGCTAGTGGGGTGATCAGGGGGTTACATGATTATCCCAAAGAAGGAGGCCTAGGCCACCAAGCAGCTGGCTGCAGTGGGTGGGTGGAGCCTTCCTCTGTGAGGGAAGCCCACGACCTGGGTGCCAGAGGAAAGCTGATGCTGGTAGCTAGAAGAAGAAAGGCCTACTCTTGCATGAATTTTGTGCATCGGGCCTCTAGTTTTAATAGAATTACCCTGATTGCTCTTCTGAGAATAAAGAACAGAAGAGAGGCAAGAGCAGAGGCAGACTGACCAATGAGGAGTCTGCTGTGATAGTCACCATTGAAATTTACTGTATTCATCATAGACATGCACCATGTGCTAAATCAGTAGGCTAGTTTTTGTAGCATGTATGTGATGGTAACAGTTACACCCTTAAATAATGCTCAAAGTGGGGATCAAAACATAAAATGCATAAAACATGGGCTCTTATTATTGCAAAGTTAATGAAACAAAT
The DNA here is from genome assembly GCA_011751065.1 of Lasiurus cinereus. Lineage (NCBI taxonomy): Eukaryota > Metazoa > Chordata > Mammalia > Chiroptera > Vespertilionidae > Lasiurus > Lasiurus cinereus. The sequence continues at coordinate 49,381,268 of JAAGEH010002531.1, read as the reverse complement.
CAAAAGGTATAAAAATATTGAAACCTATGTAAATATTGTCTGGAATCAGAATTTAGCAAGTCCCAAATAATCACAAGGCAGTCACTTTGTAAACCTCTATTGTCCTCCTGCAGAAGGTAACTCAGTCCCCATCCCTAACCCTTCTACCGCATCCTAACCCTACTAAGCTGACCAGAGGATTGAAGCCAATTTGCCAATCATATCAGAGCCAAATTTACATTTTTATGGGACATTATTGTGGAATATTATTGCTTTTCTATGTTTACTGAGCAACAAATTCATTTTTTCCTAGCATAACAGTGCAAATTGATCTCTGTGTTAAAGTATTATCTATGCTCCAAAACAATGCCTCTAACAAATTTGATTATATCAATTGTTTTTGCAATTTTCAATGATCACAGAGCAAGAATTGTTCTATGATTGCTTTATTTTTAAAGTATATAAACTCCTAACTACAACAAAGAATTTATCAGGAAAAATGTCCACTTTATAGAGAACTATCATTATTTAATTAAATTTATTAAGGTGATATTGGTTAATAAAATTATATAGGTTTCAACTGTACCATTCAATTATACATCATCTGTATGTTGCATTATTCATCAACCAGCTGAATTATAAACTGGCTGAGGTAATGAATTTGCCAGAAGAACCTGATAAAGCTTTTGAAGAAGATCTGACCACAATATTATTTTTTTCATTTCCAAAACATAAAATTTCACTTATATTTTGGCTTATTACATGAGACTTATTCTCTTAATATGAAACTGTAACAAAGTTTCACAAATGTCACATGCCCAAGTTATCCAAGTTATAACAGTATAAGTTATGTTTTATTACAGACTTTGATCATTATAAAAAAATTATATTTAAAAAAGCCCTGTAATATATTTTCTAAATTTTGAGATTAAAAAGCAATCTTTCCTGATTATTACCAAAGATATTAAAATAGACTAAAAAAAGGACAACCAAAAAGTGACATATTAACCACTTGAAAATATGAGACACTCTTAAATAACCCCTAAATAAAAGAGAAAATCAAAACAAACTTAAAGTTATCTTAGAAGTATTAAAAAAAACATGGGCAATTACAGGGATACTTAAAAATACATATTTTATCATCTATATGTATATAAAAGCCTTATGTGCAAATGGTCCCCATAAGAGTTCAACTGGGAGATGGGTTGCTTGCTATGATGTGTGCTGACCACATAACAAAGGAAGGCCCCAGTCAGCAGCCAGAAGGCCCCTTTTGCACCTGATCATTGGCCAGGCCTAGGGACCCATGCATAAAAACAAGCTGACTATTCAAGAAATTAGAAAATTAAGAAAGTGGACATAAAGATAAAAATCTTAAATTAATGAAAATTTTTAGAAGAGAGTACCAATTTAAGCAAAAGAAAGTTCTTAATAAAGACCAGTAAAATAGCCAATCAGCAACAAACTTGATTAAGAAAAACAAGAGATAGCAAAATTCTCCCAGGAATGAAAAACATGCCATAACAAATGGATCAAACAAAATCATTATAACAAAATGATATCTGCAATTCTTTAGCAATATTAAGAAACATTTTAGTACCTACGATGTGCCAGATACTATTCTAAACCCTTAGCATATTACTCATTTAATTATTACCAAAATAAATATACTCTGATATAGATACTTAATCATTTTACACATCAAAAAGCCAAAATAAAATTACATAATATATTTAAATAACAAATTTGAAAAATGTAAAGGGTAATTTTTAATAATAAAATTATAAGTTTCAAATATTTACTGATAAGTGGTCAAAATATTAATAGACTAATAACCACAGAAAAAGTTGATAAGGTAATTAAAAACCCATACTTTTAGAAAAAAGAGAATTTTGCAAAGGCATTAGTCTTTTAAAGAAAAGATAATTTCTTCATTCTTTTAGTTGTCAAAAATGAAACTTCCTTCATTTTATAAAGCTAATAAATTCTTAATTCTAAAACCCATTAATATAGCATCAAGAAAAAAAGAAAGAAAACTAGAACACTTTTGAAAACAATTTTGAAAATTTGAAAAACAAAGTTAGAGAATCTTCACTTCTCAATTTCAAAACTAAATATAAAGTTGTTTGTAGTAAAAAAAAAAAACTGGCTCTATCTATCTTTTTATATTTAAGTGCTAATATCTTTTAAGCCTCACTCCTCCCTCTTTCTCTTGGCCTCACATTAGGGCAAGCTGGTAAGAAAGCATGAGCTCTCTCCTTTGACAAACACCTGCATGAGATTCAAACCAGTAAGTTTCTGTTAACCCCCTCCCCCTCTAAATACTACAACACCCCTAATCAATCTCCTTTCCTTGCTTTCTTAAATCAATTTCAGATCAGCTTAGCAAGGCTGTCTTGCTCTCCCTCAGAAATCCTCTTAATGTGAGTAATAAATCTTTTCATGTGCTTTTTGATGGTGGCATTATTTATCTTGACAGTGTAGGCCCAAATTTTGGGTATGATACCATCCTACTTCTACTAGTACAGTGTGGCTACACTTCTAATCAAGGCAATCCAATATGTCAAAAGCGCAGACACGGAAATCCATCGAACATATATTTATGAGATAAAATTATTTCCATGGTGAAAGTGTTACTATCATAACTAGCCAGCTAATATTAATAATAGGAAAGGAGTAAGGGGAGGCCAGACATTATAAGCATGGTCATTTGGGTGGCTTCACTAGGAAGCTGCAACTTTACACTCCCTTGGGGACCTCTTCACTGAGGGAAGAGGTCCAACAAAGGGGAAGAAGGACACATGTGCAGTGAAGTTGGGGTGATGTAGGGAAGGTGCTTGCCTCTCACTCTAACCTGGAAAAAAAAATCATTGGTAGATCCCAATACAAGCCCACGAAAATTTTGAAATTCATAATCCCTAAAGAAATTCTCTCTGGCCCATCTTCATTCTTTCTTCCTTGCACTTGCTTATTACATGCCCACACTAGCCCACCATGTGTCCCTAGGAGCCACATGGTCCATGGTCATACAGACCCCACACTCAATGAACTGCATCTAGAGACACAAGTTAACCTAGCTAGGTGCTGGACTCAACTATGCTTCAACCTGAAATGGAAACTTTGGGCAAAGGCTTTAATCCTAGCTCTGTTGAAGACAAAATGGGATCTTTCCCAAGGCAGGACAGAGGAAGATGGGAACCCAGTTACTTAATTCCCCAGAAATAAAGCTTTCCATGATACCTCATCCTCTCATGGGGGCCTTGGGAAATTCTTATTCCCACAACATCCCAAGAAGCCCACTTCCACCAGCAACAGGTGGGGACATGGAAGACACCTCACTGATAACAAAAGGAGAGTCTTTTTTAAAAATGGTACTGAGACAATTGATTATCACACTCAAAATGATGAGTTCAGTCCTGGCCGGTTTGGCTCAGTGGATGGTGCATCAGCCTGTGGACTAAGGGGTCCCAGGTTCTATTCCGGTCTAGGGCATGTACCTTGGTTGTGAGCACATCCTCAGTGTGATTGATTTTTCTCTCTCTCATCAATGTTTCTGACTCTCTATCCCTCTCCCTTCCTCTCTGTAAAAAAAAAAAAAATCAATAAAAATATATTTTTAAAAAATGAGTGCAAACCTTTATATCATATCATACGAAACATTTTTAAATGGGTTATACACCCAAATGTAAGAAATAAAACTAAAAAGTTTTTTGAGAAGTATAATAGGAGAAAATCTTCTTGACCTCAGATTAGGATACAGTTATATAACACCAAAACCACAACTTACTTACTTAATATTTCATTAAAAATTTTTTAAAAAATGGTTGCACTTCAAAAGATACTACTAAGAAAATAAAGTGATAAGTACATATTGGGGAAAATATTTGCAAATTATGTATGAGAAAGGATTTTCATCCAGAATATATGAGGAATTCTTACAACTCAAAATTAAGAAGTCAAAGAACTCATTAAAAAGTGGCCAACACATTTAGATAGAAATTTCACCAAAGGATATACAAATGTTCAACAAGCACAAGAAAAAAAGTGCTAAGCATCATTAGTCATTAGAAAAATGCACATTAAAACTATGAAATATCACTCCTTGTCTATAGAATGGCTATGAAAATGAAAAATATAGACAATAGCAAGTGTTGATGTTGAGAAACTGGGATTCTTACATACTTCTGACAGTGGTAAAAAACGTGGCAGGCACTTGGACCAGTTTGGCAATTTCTTAAAATGGTATGTATATACCTACCCTATGATAAACCATTCTATACCAAGTAAAATTAAAGCATATGCCCAACAAGATTATATGAATGTTCATAGTAGTATTATTTATAATAACTAAAAAGTAGCAACAAGCCAAACATCCATCAAATGGCAGATAAACAAAATGTGGCACATTTTGTCATTAGAAACAAGACAACAGACCCCAAATGTTAGTCTCACATCACCAAACTGAGACTTAACTTGCAGTTTCAGTTCTCCCAGAAATGGAATCTTATACCAGTCAGGAATTGCCTGATCAGCACTCGTTAGATAATCTTGGTAAGCCTCTGCCATTCCTTGCAATAACCAAACTGCTTTTACCTAGTATCACTTCCTTGTTCAGGTTCCATTCTGCCTTTACAGATATATGGAATAGCCTAAAATTTGAGAAATAAACCCCTATATCTATGGTTTAAAAAAGTCAGCTTGTACAACTCCTCCAAGTGCCTTTTTATCTACTAGATTGGATACTGCCTGATTCGAATTGAACTTTGCTCAAATAAACTCCTAAATTTGTTTAATATGCTTCACTTTATCTTTTAACAGTTCTGGTGTCAGAAAAGGGAACCAAAAGAGACCCCCAGGAGCAAGGAGCAACCAGGGGTCCTTACCTGTTGAGCTGGCTGCTTTCCACGGCCTCTGCAGGTGGTGGGTTAACTCTGCCGCTTTTGTATTATGAATTTGCAGACTTTGAGTATTTCCTAACTGCCTCTGCCTGCCTGATCACCCCTAACCCCTCTTCCAGCCTGTCTGATCACCTCTAACTGCCTCTGCCTTGGCCCCTGATTCCACGGCTTTGTCTGGAAGGATGTCCAGAATGACATCCAAAAGGTAGTTCAGCTGTCCTGTCTAATTAGCATATTATGCTTTTATTATTATAATTTAATCATTAACAAAAGATACTGACACTTGTGAAGACAAATGGTTTAATAAAACAGAGTAGCATAAAAATGCAAAAATATAAGAGAATTTATGACAGATATGGTAATTTACATCAGGGGGGCAAAAGTCATCTATTAATAAATGATGGAGTGGAATCTTACTTCACCCTATATGTAAAAATAAATTTCAGGATGCTTAAATATTTTAAGGTTAAAAAGTAATACAATAAATTTTATGCTGAAAATTATAGAGATTATTTATACATCTGTGGTGTGGGAAACAAATTCCTTTAAAAAAGATAGAAAATTTTGGAACAATATGGCACTGATTACACAAAAGGTTTTTAATTTAAATTTTGTCCAAAGGTGAAAAACAAATAATAGACTGGGAGAAAAAAATGCAACACATATGTCAATCAAAAGATTACATTTTCTAATATGCAAAGAATGTCCATAAATTAAGTATAATCAAATAAAAATGAAAACTTTTATGAATAGCTAATTTTGAAAAAAACATATTCAAATGCCAGGATATTTTTGAAAATTTTCTCAGTATCACTAATAAAGAGATAAAATTATAACAAAGAAATGAATCGGATTGGTAAAAACAAAGAATTTTAATATTCACTCGTGGCCAACAAATTAATAAATTAGCATTCAGACACTGCTAATAGGAGTTGCTACACTGTTTTTTAATAATAACTTGACAATATCCACTGAAATTTTAAAATATATAATGGTTGACCTACAAATTGACTTTGGGTTCTATCCCAGAAATATATGCATAAGATTGTTTGGAGGAGAGACTTGCTTCTAACTCTGAGGTTAGGTTATTAGTAAGCAAGTGATGTTTAATTTGCAAACCATATATACAGATATTCCCAAATAATATCATAAATTTTGCATAAAAGAGTTTATAGAACTAGGTACATTAAAATGTTCACAATATAAAAGGCATGTGAGGAACTGACCCCAATTGAGACAGTAAGAGATTTCCTGTCTGTAGATAAGTTCACTCTTGTTGGAGGCATAGGATCATTGAACACAGTGGCAAGTGGAATGACACACTGATTAAATTATTTATCTCCCATGGTAACACAGCCAGCACAGTTAGCATCACTAATAATGAGGGGGAAAATGACATGAGATGCCTCCCACATAATACACTGAAAAGGGCCTAACATTACTTGTGTTGTGTCTATCCAAAAATGTATAAACTAAATCTAATCATGAAGTGGGGAGGGGAATACAACTGGGAGGCATTCTATGAAACGATAGTTCTTTACTCTGCAAAATGCCAGTGTCATAAAAGAGGAAGAAATCCTTAAGTATTATTTCAGATTAAAGAAAACTAAAGAAATATGACAAGGAAGCTAAAATGGTATGACAACTACATATATTTCATGATGCTGACTAGGTTTTAGATTTTTAAAAATCTTGTAAACAATATTAGGACAGTTGGTGATATTTGAGTAAGGGTTGTATTTTAGACACTTGTATTATATCAATGCTTAATTTGATCAATGTATTGTGGTAGCTAATAATTTTTTCAAAAAATTTTAATCCTCAGCCAAGGATATTTTTCCATTGATTTTTAGAGAGAGGGAAAGACAGAGAGAAATATTGATGTGAGAGAAGTACATGAATTGGTTGCCTCCTGTATGAACCTTGACCAGGGCCTGGGCAGAGAAGAGCCTGCAGTCAAGGTACATGCCCTTGAATGAAATCAAACCTGAGATCCTTTTGTCCCCAGGACAATGCTCTACCCACTGAGCCAAACCAGCTAGGACTAATAAGTACTTATTTTTAGAAGATTCAGGATGAAATATTTAGGAGTGAAAGGTATATGCTAGAGCATTTAGGAGTCTGCCACTTATTTTCAAATACCTTATAAAAAGTATATATACACACATATACTAAAAATGATAGATCAAGTGAAAGCTATATAGTTCATGTGCATATTTTGCATAGTTTTAAAATGCAAAACATTAGAAAAATCTAGACAAACTATAATCTTTTAAATTGTAGTAAGTAGATATATTAGAGTTACCGGTATATAAAACAACAAAATATATGGTTCTCTCTCTCCATATGTGGAGAGAGAGAGGATATATTGAGAGAGTGGAGAGAGAGAGAGAGAGAGAGAGAGAGAGAGAGAGAGAGAGAGAGAGACTGATTTTAAGGAAGTGGCTCATGCATTTGTGGAGCTTGGCAAATCTAAAATTTGTTAAGCAGACTGGCAGGCTGGAAAGTCAAAGGAGAGTTGATGCTTTCAATTTGAGTCTGAAATTTGAAGAGTAGAAACTCAGGCAGGATCTGGTGTTTAGATTGGAGATAGAATTCCTTCTTAGGAAACCTCAGTCTTTGCTACTAAGGCTTTCAAATGATTGAATGAGGTCCACCCACATTATAAAAGTAATCTGCTTTACTTAAATGATATTGGTTTAAATTTTAATCATATCTAAAGTACTAGTATACAAACACAGCAACATCTACACTAGTGTTTGCCTAATCAACTGGCACTGTGCCAAACTGCCAACTGCACACATATAATTAGCCATGATAGAGGGCTAAAGGTGCAGAATAGAAAATAATTTTTTTAAATTATTAAACTTTTACCATAAATGCATGATTTTTGCATTGTTAAAATCTTCTATCAACACACATACACATATGACACATGCACATACCACATACACACACAAAAACAAGACAAAGATGAACGTACTCAGGCCGTTGTGCTGGTTGCAGTAAGTCTGCATTACTAAAAAGTGATGGCATCTACATTCACAGCAGCATCCCATATCCCATGTCATCCACGATAAACCACCTGGACCAATGGCTGCACCAGCCCAGCAAAATGGCAGGCCATTTTTCCTGATAGCCTAACTTCCAAGTACATTTCTCCAACTCTTCCAGAATTTCTGGGAATTATCCAATATCCTCCTAATTAGTTTTTCAGCCAAGCATTTTCTTGTTTGCAACTAAGAATTCTGACTAATTCTGAATGTGATATCAGGAAAAAAAGATGCTAATATTTGACTTTTAATATGGTATGAAGACAGAGCTGAGGGAAGTGTGGGGCCCTATTATTATAGAATGGAAAGTTGGTAAACTATGTTATTGGTTGCAAAGTACTTACAAAGATGGTAAAATCAAAATAGGATGACCTTTAGAATTCCATATTGTAGTTGGAGACTTCTTACTATCTACAGTGATATCTACACTAAAGAAAGGCATAACCTTAGGCTGAAGGTGTCCTCATTTAAAGCTGAGGCAGAGAATGCAGACTTAGCAGAATATAAACTTAAGACAAAGAAAGAGCCAAAATTCCCAAGGAGTTCCTGTAGGTATGTGATGAGTTTTTTTTTTTTCTTCAAAAATGGGTCAAGCCTAGTGGCACCAATCAAATTGTGAAAGAATATGGGTTTAAATTGCTTTAACACTAAAACTATTAAACCAAAAGACCAATGGTCAGACAATTCAAATTCCAAGAATCAAATGTATCTACAAAAGCTTTTTTTCGTGATCATTAACCAATGGAATTATTTATAAGGAAACATTAAATTTCAAAGGACCTGTGTTGCCAACGCAACCCCAAATTTGTCCTGTAACAATCTGCAATTATTCAAACCCAAAGTAATCCTTAGGTCCCTGAACTTGCAGCAGCAGGAAGGGGTTGCTGCTAAAGTTTCACATCTCCTCAAAAGTCCTAATGCCGATCTTATATATGGGCAAGGAAGTCTGCCCCAGAGAACAGAACCATTGGCTTACAGATTGATGACCAAAAGCAAACAAAAGCACTGCACTCCTTGGGGAGACAATGTCATCTTCCTCTTCAGTAGGATATGACATGTATCATGGAACGATGGCATGTGTGTATTGTTTCCCCATCATCCCTTTTACAAATAGCTTTTATTTTAGTTATTCATTTCACTCATCACTATGGAATACTGAGTGTGTTGAGATAAATAACATCTTTTTGCATAGTTTTCTGGACCATGAAGAGTTTCATGAAGACTTGATGGAGAGGATCGCTCATCACCTGGACACCCTAGACTACAAATTCTATGAATAAATAGATGAGACTTGGAATTATTTTTCCTTTTAATGAGGGAACAAGTGATTTCATGGGGGTGGAGCTGTATATGAAAGTAGACACTGAAAATAGACATTGAGTAGACAACTACATCTGCTACTTATATAGAGTATCATGCCAATTTAAGAAAGAGAGAAAGTGATTTCATGGGGGTGGGCTGTATATGAAAGTAGACTTGAAAATAGACATTGAGTAGACAACTACATCTGCTACTTATATAGAGTATCATGCCAATTTAAGAAAGAGAGAATGTATATTATACATATATATGTACATTTTTAGAAGAGTCTAGGGAAAGATATGGAAGGACACTGTACCGGGTTATAAATACAATCACCTGAAAAGGGTGAGAATAGGAACTGGGGAAGGAAGATTATTTGCTTTTAAAAATACATACTTATACACTATTTTTTCCATTTCTACAATGTTCATATGATACATTTATGATTTTAATAATAAAGAAACATATTAGATGTGTTTAATTAACAATTAAAGCTTCAATTAGATGACAAATGAAATTCAAATGTCCATTCAGAACTGTGCAAGTGATAAACAAGAAGACATAATTGACATGAATATTCTAGGCTCTCTCTATATACAACAGAACTATATGCTTTATATAAAAGACAGAAACAAGGTTCCTGGGCAGCACACTTACAACCTTCAACAAATATAGAATCAGCCTGTTATTAGTTAAAATTAAAAATCTAAGCTGACTTCCAAATATGTCTTAATACATTTCTTCTTCTAGAATTCAAATTTTCTACTTAATCTCCATCTGGACCTTCCCATTTTAGCAAAAACATTATGCAGCAACAGAAGCCATTATTTTTTGGTATTGAGCCTAGCACAATAATTTCAAAGACGATAGAATATAAGTATAAGAGGAAGAAATCTATTGTTCTCTATAGTCTCATTAAGCAGTTTCACCGCTACTTTACCCTTCCAATGAAAATGAAATATTTAAAGCTGCACATCGCAGGTGAATCAGTTTCAGAAAACAGCTTACCGCCCTTTCCCTCTCCCCGCCCCACAAAGGACTGGCCAGATCATATTTGCTTTTAGTTTATTTTTTAATGGCTGAGACTTGTTTGCCATTGATAATAACTACAGCAAGCAAGAAAAGTCTGGCTGAAGCATTTTCGGTATGGATGGCGATTTCCTCAGCCAAGTATGTGGCTGATTATCTATTACTAAAAGATGGTCTAAAAGTGCTTTCTTCTCCTTTCCAGGTCCTTTCATCATACAGCAATTCATTTCATGTTGCAAATGAGAAACATTTCGAGATGCCAGGCAACTGCTTCATCTCTGCAAAGGGAAAGCACTTTCTGCCTAACTGTGCCCTGTTCCAGCCCCTGGCAGGAAATGACCAGGAGAAAAAGGTCAAGGAGGAAAAACACCTCGTATGCAATCAGTCACCAATTATAGTTTGTCGGCAGGAAAACAGATGTGAAATGAGTTTCTCGGGATTGGTGCTGCCTGAGTCTAAGCCAGCGAGACTGAAGTCTTCTAAGTGAGTAAGTGAAACCCCTGCTATGCTATTCCCCTGCAACAGTTCAACTGTTTGGTGATATGATTGCTAGAGGATTCTTTTTTAAAGATTTATATTTTTTTCCCAAATGAAACAAATTTCTTTTTCTGTGTTGTGGATCAAAGCTGGGGTTTTTTTTTGTTTTTTTGTTTTTTATTCTATTCTTCTGGCATTTCATGAGTTGTAAGGCTTATTTCCATAGATGGGACCTTTTCTTCAACCTCTGAAGAACTCATCATTGAAGAAAATCTGAAATGATCTTGAGATGGAGGAAAGTAAGAAGCAGGACAGCAACGTATGTTCAAGTATACATGTAGGTGAAGTAGAGGTAGATACCTTTTCTTAAAACTTGATTTATTATGCTGGGAGAGGTTTGTGTCCCCTAAGTCTTGAATCCAGCTGAGCCAATCAGACACCAACATGTACATTTCCATAGAATGAGATCATTTTTCATAAAGCCTAGCCCTTAATGCACAACAAGCCTATGAAAGGCAAGCACAGGATCATCTGGAATGCAGAGGAAGCTGTATAAAGAGAAATGCAGTCCTTCAACCAAATCTCATCACTACAACTGCGACAATGGTAGGAAAGAGCCTTCTCACCTCTTGGCCATAAGAGTAGATACATGTCTGCAATCATCCTTCATTAGAGTCCTTTCAGGCACCAAAGTCAGGGTCCCAAGGTATGAATGGCATAGCAAGGTGATTCTGGACTAGTTTTTGGCTGAGATACAGGACAGCTATTGTTTCCATAGCTAAGCATTAATTTCAATATGTATAAATATATTTTTTTTTATTTTTTTTTTTTTATATTTATGATTATATTGCCCTAGCCAGTTTGGCTCAGCGGATAGAGCGTCAGCCTTCATACCAAAGGATTCCGGGTTCGATTCCGGTCAAGGACATGTACCTTGGTTGTAGGCACATCCCCAGCCTGGGCCCTGGTCAGGGCTCCTGGAGGAGGTAACCAATCGATGTGTTTCTCTCACATTGATATTTCTCTTTCTGTCTTTCCCTCTCTCTTCCACTCTCCCTAAAAATCAGTGAGAGAAAAAAAAATCCTCAGGCGAGTATTAACAAAAAAGTACATATATTATATAAAGTAAATATAATTAACACGTGGTTATATGCCTATTTTTGTTTAAGATATTTATTGAGTAAAAGAAGTGACTCAATGTAAAGACAATTTAAGTAAATAGTAAGTCAGGTGGCCTTGAGAAATGGCATAAATACAAGGGTGATCCTCTAATGATTGTGGTCGGGGAACTCACGGCCCACGGAGCATGTGCTCTGCACTATGGCCACCAAACACCTCTGACTTTCCAGTCCCCAGGAATATTGATCATCTTCTCTAATTCACATGAAACTAGCTTTCCTTTTCTTCCCGCTGGTGCCAACCTCAGGCAGTCAGACCGGGCTCTTTGACTTGCTCATTGTATGACTTCTATAAGTTACTTAATTTCTCTGAAATTTAATTACTTTAATGGGAAAACAATAATAATTCCAATGAGTGAAAACTAATTTTAAGAGGGGCTGGGCTGAGGAAAATAGGGAGAGGTTGGTAAAAGATACAAATTTTTTTTAAAAAGCATTGTAGTAATTCCAATACCTACCTCCTGGCCAGTGTAAAATGCAGCAGTGTAGGTGAGAGTAAGTACAACCCTCTCCAGTTTGGTCAGCCCTCACCCAATGATATGTTGTTGTTGTACTGATTTGAGAGAGAGAGAAAAGGAAGGGTGGAGGAGAGAGAGAGACATCAATCACACACCCTGACTGGGGATCAAACCCTCAACCTAGGTTTGTGCCCTATTGATGTATGTGATGATGCTCCAACCAACTGAGCAACCCCTCCATGTCTGAGATGATTATCTTTTGATCTAGCACAAAAATGTCCTAATCAAAGCTTGCATATGGATTACTTCCCCTTCTGGCAAGGTGGAGTAGATATATTTGTCCATATTCCTCCCACAAAGCACAACTAAAATCTCTGGATGTCTTATATATAAGGTAAACATAAGAGGACTCTGAAAAGTGGAGAGAAGGCAGACTGACAAAGGAACCTCAAGATCTGAGGAAAAGACAGTATGGTCCTCTGGGTTTTCTATTTGTCTTATATATCCCAGACCTATAGTTTAAGAAATTGGCAAGTAGCAAATGCCAATGGGCACGTACAAAAACAGCCCTTTGCCCTGCCCCCCCCCAAAAAAAAATCTGCACTCTCTAACCAAAAGATTGGGAAAGAGGCAGGCTAACAAGACATAAAACTTTTAAATAATAACCACCATTCTCCAGCTTTGAAGAACCAATTCTTTATCCCTTCTAGGTGATAACAAGACTGCCTCCCCATGCAGGACCACTGAATATTATTTAAGGAGGCCTGGATTCCCCCCACCATCAGTAATGATGCATTCCTCTGCTTCCATGCAATGAGATACTAATCTACACTAATAAAAAAGAAATATGCAAATTGACGTCACTTCACCACACCCACCAATCAGGAGTGACTATGCAAATTAATCCAACAAAGATGACAGTGGCCCTGCCCCCAGCCACTCTGGGCCTCTGGGCAGCACCCATGAAGGCATGGAGGAGGATAGGGGGACAGAGGGAGCTACAGACTAAAAGCCTCTGCTGGAGCAAAAACAGAAGGCAGTGGCCCAGCGAACTCCTGGGTCCCAGATACCAGAGGAAAACTGGTGCCAGCAGCCAGGGGAAGGAAGGCCTATTACACAAATCTTCGTGCAAAGGGCCTCTAGTATGAAAGAAAAAAAGTGAATAATTGAGACAACAAAAAATATGGATAAATGCTGAGTAAACCCAGTCAGACAATAAAGAATACAAATTGTATATCCTATTTATAAAACCTATAAAATACAACTAATCTATAGTGACAGTGTTTGTTTGGGGAGGGGTTAGAAAGCAGTGGAGTGGGAAGAGAGAAGGGGCGAAGGGGCAAAGGGGCAGGAATAAACCTTTGGTGAGGATGCACATGTTCACCCTCTTGTCTTTGGCAATGTCATGTGCAGATACATATGTCAAATTGTACACTTGAAGTATATACCTTTTCTTACATGTCAATTAAAGCTGTTCAAGAAAATACTAGATAAAATATCCCATTACTAAGGCTAATTAATCAGGATCTCTGGGGATTAGACCATCCAAGAATTTAATAGTTTTGAAAGCCTCCCAGGTGGTTCCAGTGTGCAGCCATGGTTAAGAAGCCTTGAGATACACAGGCTCCAGAAAATAATAAAGGGAGGATGTGATCAGCTATGTTGATGTACTAGAGCAGTGGTCAGCAAATCGCAGCTCACGAACCACATGAGGCTCTTTGGCCCCTTGAATGTGGCTCTTCCACAAAATACCACGTGCAGGCACACACATACAGTGTGATTGAAACTTTGTGGCCCATGTGCAGAAGTCGGTTTTCGGCCTGGGCGAGTCTATTTTGAAGAGCTATTTCGGGATTTTAAGAACAAAGCAGATATCCTAAAAAAAAATTAAAGAGTTACCATTGTCTGCTAAAACAGTGAAAGATATCAGTCAAAATGTCTTCAAATATAACCGACCAGCAAGTCAAAGATCTTAAATTGATTTCAGCTTTATCAATAGCAGTTGATGAGACTTGTGACAATAATGATCGGCACAAGTTTCACTTTTTGTACGATTTATTTCATCTATAGGTCCTACAGAAGAGCTTTTGGGATTATTGAGACTCAGAGGTCAAACACATGGAGAGGATATAGCAAATGGCTGTAATTGAGTACACTGAAAAACATCATATTCCACTAGATAAAATTGTCTCAATTTCAACAGATGGGGCAAAAAGTATGACCTGCGTAAGAAACAGGTTTGTTGCTATTTTGAAAGAAAAAATTAATCACGAGATATTTACTTACCATTACATCATTCATCAAGAAGCGTTTTATGTGCAGATATTTTCAGAAGAAATTTGCAAAGTTATGGAATTATAGCTAAAGCTCTTAATCATCGCCAATATAAAGAATTTTTAGTTGAAATGGAGAGTGAGTACGCAGATCTTCTGCTGAATAACAACATACATTAGTAATAAGGAAACATTTTGCTTCCTTATTAACAGAAATTAAAGCATTTCTCCTTGAGAAGGGTGTTTTCTATCCGGAACTAACGAATGATCAGTGGACCCAAAAACTTTATTTATGATAGATGTTACATCTAATCTAAATCATCTTAATAGTAAACTACAGGGGAAAGAAAACACAATTTTTTTCGATGTTAGAAGTTATTTCATTCAAAAACAAATTTTCTCTTTTTGCTCAAGATTTTGAAAGAGAAACTTTGATTCACTTTCCAAGCGTGTTGAAACATCGCCAAGAAAATAATTCTGATATTGACATTTCCTATTTCAAAACAACACTTTTAAATATGAGGGAAGCTTTTCTCAACAGGTTTCAGGAATTCAGAAACAGCAAAGCGATGTTAGCCTTTGTTAAAAAACCTCTTAATGCTACTGTAACAGAATTAAATTTTCTCCCTTTAATATTGACATAGGCAACTTTGAAATGCAATAGCTGGATTTAAAAAACAATTGTGGAGCTCGAAATTTTAACATCTTTGTGTTGATATAGAAATATTGGAGAAAAACAAATGTGAACTTAGTTCACAGCACAAGTGGTCTGCTTTGAAAGACCTGGAGAAGGAAGATATGTTATTTTTTAACACCTAGAATAGTATTCCTGACTCATACAATCAACTGAAAAAAAATAAGTAGCATTTGCTGTTCTTTCCTTATTTGAGTCTACATATTTATGTGAACAATCATTTTTAAGCATGAACCTTATCAAGAGTAAACTGAGAAGCCGTCTTATTGATGAGAACCTGGAATCCTGTCTAAAATTAAAAACAACAACATACAAACCTGACTTACCCAGACTTTCCTAGGAGATGAAAGGCCATTGTTCACATTAGTGTTTGTCAGTCATTGTCATTATTTAATTTTATGGATATTGTAAGGTAAATTGTAAGGAATTTAATTTTATCAATAAGTAATATCGTTATTAAATATGATATCAAATTTTATTCAACATACCTATAGTTTAACTAAGACTTAAAACTTTAAGTAAAGCTCAAAGGTTTGGCTCAGTGGATAGAGTGTAGGCCTGCGGACTGGAAGGTCCCGGGTTCGATTCTGGTCGGGGGCATGTACCTTGCTTGCGGGCACATCTCCAGTGTGGGGCGTGCAGGAGGCGGCTGATCGATGTCTCTCTCTCATCGATGTTTATGACTTTCTATCCTTCTCCCTTCCTCTCTGTAAAAAATCAATAAAATATATTAAAAAAAACGTTAAGTGAAGTTTATTAAGTTACTTTTAGGGAATGTTGTGGAGTGAAAGATGTAGTGCCGAGGATTGAGGATTGTAGTGTATGTTGAAATAGTTTGGACATACAGAGAGGATGAATGATAGGAGATAGACAAAACAAATATACAAGACCACTGTGGATGGGAGAGTTAGGAGGGGTTGATCTCAGTGAATGTACCTCAATCAGATTGAGGATGTTTTTTGGCAAAGGCCAGTTTAGGAGTACCCTAATTAAGTTAATAACAATGTGCCTACCTATCTAGTTTAAGTTTAAAAAATTTGGCTCTCAAAAGAAATTTCAATCATTGTACTGTTGATATTTGGCTCTGTTGACTAATGAATTTGCTGACCACTGTACTAGAGAATATAGACAATGGGAAATTAAGAAGAATCTACATAATCTGACTAAGAAAAGCTAATGTTGAGTTAGAAGAGACACATGTCAAAAAAGCTGTGAGTCACTACATGATCTACATTAGTTACCCTGGATTCAATTAATCCTTTTACTCTGTGAACCACAGAGAAAACCTTCCAGCAAGATTCTGGGGCTCAGTGTACATTGATTCCATGACACAGTGATAGATGACTCAGGTTTTATAATAAATTTACTTAGTGGGAAAACTAAACATATATATATATATATACTTTGCTTCTATTTTAGGTTTTCCCAGGGAACTCCTACAAGAAGGGAAAATCATGGTTTCAGATTAGAGCAGTTCCTTCACAACATAATGCAAGTTTGCCATATCTTTCATTATTTTTTTAAATCAAGGCAAGAAGAAAATATTTTTTCTCCTAATTTTCTCCTACAAAGTCATTATACAAATGAGAAGCCAATACACAAACAAAGCCACCTTCTGTTTTAAAACATTGAAATTTCAAAGGATGATGAATGTTTTTTAGATACCCATTGAGGTTCCTAGAGACTTTCATCTGTGGTCTATGAGTTTTAGAAAATTGTGGACAATGTTAGATTGCATATATGCATACATTTTGGAAAATAGGCCAGAGCTTTTATCCATAGAAAAAAAAGAGCTTGCTGATCTAAAAGGGTAAAGAAAAATTACCTTAAATCAAGCATATCCTACCTAATAAAAGAGCAATATGCAAATTAACCATCACTTTACTACACCCACAAGACAATCAGGAGTGAGTAGGCAAATTAACCCCAACCAAGATGGCTGTGGCCATGGAGTGAGCAGAGAGAGGCTTGGGTTTCCCCAGTAATGGAGGAAGCTAAGCTTTCCACACATCATGGCATGCCCAGGCCTCCACTCAAGGCTACAAAGTTTCAATTATAGAAGATAAATAAATCCCAACAAAAATGGCAGCAGCCACCGAGACCAGTTTGGCTCAGTGGATAGAGCGTAGGCCTGCGGACTGAAAGGTCCCAGGTTCAATTCTGGTTGGGGGCATGTACCTTGCTTGTGGGCACATCTCCAGTGTGGGGTGTGCAGGAGGCGGCTAATCGATGTCTCTCCCTCATCGATGTTTCTGACTTTCTATCCCTCTCCCTTCCTCTCTGTGAAAAATCAATAAAATATATATATTTTTAAAAATGGCAGCAGCCATGGAGCTCAAGAGAGCAGGAGACTAGGGTTGCCCCCGACAATGGAGAAATCCAAGCTTCTGCAGACCTGGCCTAACTTGGCTTTCACTTAAGGCTACAAAGTTTCAATTTTAGAAGATAAATAAATCCCAACAGAAATGGCTGCCACCACAGAGTGAGCAGGAGGCTTGGCTCTGCTCCAGGCTACAAAGTTTCAATTGTAGAAGTTAAATAAATCCCAGATACCATGGCCTCAGCTTAGGTCACCAGCAGTGTGGCCGGCCTGCAAACCAGCACAGGCTCCTTGCCAAGGCCACCCCACACCCCAAGAGAACCCTCACCCTGATCAGGGACACCCTTCAGGGCAAACCAGCCGGACCCCACTCATGCACCAGGCCTCTATCCTATCTAATAAAAGAGTAATATGCAGATTGACCATCACTCCAACATACAAGATGACTGCCTCCATGTGGTCAAAGATCCTGCCCCCATGTGGAAACAAAATGGCAACCACAAGATGGCCAGTATGAGAGGGCAGATGGGAGGACCAGGCCTACAAGGGAGGGCAGTTGAGGGTGATCAAGCCTGCAGGGGAGGGTAGTTAGGAGTGACCAGGCCCACAGAAGAGGGAAGTTGGGGGAGACTAGACCTGCAGGGAAGGGTAGTTGTGGGAGGATGCAGGCCCACAGGGGAGAGCAGTTGGGGGGGACCAAGCCTATAGGGGAAGGCAGTTGGGGGCAATTAAGGCTACAGTGGAGGGCAGTTAGAGGTGACCAGGCCTGCAAAGAAGGCAAGTTGGGAGTGACCAGGCTGGCAGAGGAGGGAAGTTGGGGGTGACTAGGCCTGCAGGGAAGGAGAATTGTGGGGGGGACCCAGGCTTGCAAGGGAGAGCAGTTGGGGGGGAACCAGTCCTACAAGGGAGGGCAGTTAGAAGTGATTAGGCCTGAAGGGGAGGGCAGTTAGGGGTGACCAGGCCTGCAAAGGAGATTA
This sequence comes from Lasiurus cinereus, assembly GCA_011751065.1. Taxonomy (NCBI): domain Eukaryota; kingdom Metazoa; phylum Chordata; class Mammalia; order Chiroptera; family Vespertilionidae; genus Lasiurus; species Lasiurus cinereus. Next base: position 49,362,630 of record JAAGEH010002531.1, on the reverse strand, counting down.
GTTAGGGGCAAACAGACTGGCAGAGGAGCAGTTAGGCATCATTCAGGCTGGCAGGAGAGTGGTTAGAGGGTGATCAGGCTGGCAGGAAAAAGCAGTTAGGGGCAATCAGGAAGGCAGGCCAGTACGCAGTTGGGAGCCAGCAGCCCTGGATTGTGAGAGGGATGTCCCAGATTGGAGAGGGTCCAGGCTGGGCTGAGGGTCACTCCCACCCCCCACCCCCGTGCACAGATTTCATGCACCGGGCCTTTAGTCTAAGCATATTTTTATTTGACAGGCTACATTCTCCAAATGCTTTTGTAGCAAACTGCTAGGTTAAGCAAAGCCACTGAACAGCTCTGATTACCTCATTTAGAGTTCTATCTAATATACGGTCAAAGCTTTCTGCCTCAGTGGCAAGGCACATTTGCAGGATAATGACAGATCGTCAGCTATTCTCACCATGTGTAGTTCTCTGCTGGAGCACTTCTGTGAAAAGCCAGGAGTCACAAAATGGGAGCTTTTCTAAGCAATTTTAAGAGAGCAAGTGTTTTCAAAGCCTTTTTCAGTCATTTTCCCCACAAGGCTAATTTTCCTCTTGAGTAAATGGCAAATACATCTCAGTAAGGAGGGTAGAACCAGGTTATAAAGTGGATTGCACTAAGCACAGGGGCAGGTAGAAGAAAGTACACACAGAAGGAACATGAGTGCTAAAAAGATCATGGAGTTGGTCAGCTAGGGAGGAAACAGCAAATCAAGAGCTCTAGGTGAGAGTTGAAAAAGTTAATCTGGGCTTGAAAGAAAAATATGAAAATGTTATATTTTCAGAAATACTGTACCTTTTATCCGTACAACTCACAAAAGGAGAAATTTAAGGAATAGTTTTTATCCTCAAGCAACACAGATTCTTGACACACAGACACAGCCCAGGTCCCAGGGTCAAGCTTGCATTTATTGCTCCTAGTAGCCCCTATAACAAATAAATCTCGCTGTATCACCACTATTACTCCATTTTCTAGTAAATTTCCTCTCTCTCATCCTCAAACATCTCTGATTGGTTAAACAGACACAAGAATTATCCCACCTTAGGCATGTTCTTTCTATCCTAGTTCCCCTGATGCAAGGGGTATTGAGGCAATTTATGTCTTTCAGTCATGAAAAGTGCTCCAGTGTTATCATTATCTTTACTTCCATATTTATTTTGGCTCTTTTCTCAGCACCCTGGAAGACACCATATATGTAATGTTTTTTATTTTATTGAGATACCCTACAGTAATTATTGAGACTCAGGAAAGGAAAATCACATTAAATGATATGATAACTTTCTAGGCTTGTGACCTCTGATGATGAAAAAAAAATCTAATAAAATAGCTGATATTAGACAACATTATAATTCTTAAATTGGTTATGAGTATAAATGTTACAGACATTATTTCAAAATTTATTTGAATAGAGAATAAAAAGAAATATAGCTGTAACACTATAATGTGCATAAAAGGACTATGGATATGTCATGTGATTACTGCATTTATCCAACATAGATGATGGAGATAATACGAGAAGAGGAAGTAGCTTTAAGTATATGAAGGAATAATGGTTATGGATATAGCATTCATGCACACAATACCAAACACCAAGCAACATCTAAATGACAAAAACAAAATTCCAGCAAATAGAAAATAATAGTAAAAAAACTCAAAATTTTATTTGTAATTCTCAAAAAAAGTAGATATACATTGACCAAGCCCACATTTTTTAAAATTCTTTCCCCCTTTCCTTAACCACCCATTTCCTACAAGCACTTCAGCTTCTCTCTAATCTTACTCTTCTGCTCTCTCTCAAACTAATTTTGCAAGTTTCCTGCTTTACTCCTTATTCTGTATCAACAAAAATTTACAAGGACAAATCTGTCAAGGCAAGACTCTTTGAAGAATATTGTAGGGAAAAGAGAGCAAATACTCTGCTGTGGTCTAAATGTTTGTGCCAAATAGCTGTGCTCCCCCCCCCCCCCCCCCATTCCCCAAAATTTATTATGTTGAAATCCTGACTCCAGGGTAAAGGTATTAGGATGTGGGCCTTTCGGAGGTAATTAAGTTGTGGGGTGGAGCTTTTACCATTGTGTCTAAGAGAAGATACCCCAGAGAGCTAGCTCCTCCTTTCTACCCGGTGATGAGCCAGGGAGAAGATGTCATCTATAAATCAGAAAACTGGCCTTCACCACACACCAAATCTGTCGGTATCTTGATCTTAAAGTTTCCAGCCTCCAGAAATATGAGAAACAAATTTCCATTATTTGTAAGCCACCCAGTCTATGGTATTTTGCTGTAGCAGGTCAAATAAACTAAGACACTAGTCAAGCCAGAATCCTCTTTCTAAGTGGGGGATGGGGGAGTGGGGAGGGGCAGGAGAACAGATGAACCCCCTCATCATTTTCCTTACATATGGGTCTAAGAAATTATCCAAAATATAGTTTCAACACATAATCTGATCATCTTCAGCTTAATTTCATCTAAGACAGAGAGATTTTACAAAGTTATCAAAATGCAGCTAATACCTGCTTTTAGGATGAGAATTAACATGCAGTCCAAATCATTTTTAAGAAAATGAGGGAAAGATATTTCAAATTTAGACAATGAGAAATGTGCTGCTATTGCAAAACATTAGGGATTATGATGGTAGATACTTCACTTTTTCCCTCAGTGTTTTGTGCTTGCTAGTTTCTTAATATATCTTGGTTATTAAACTTTTAAATTATTTTCCTTCTCCAAGTTTTTCAAGTCAAGCAATTCTTTTTTTAAAAAATTCAGTGCTTTAAATTTATAAGATTTAATGAACTTGGAAGTGTTTCCAAACTTCTACAGTGCTTAGTTACTTCAGGGAAATCTCAGACATAAACAACTGCCAATAGGGGCCACGTGTTCTTAAGAGTGTCTTTCATAGGAAGTAGGAAATTATCCACTAAACCCAACTGTGACACATCAGCTAGAAGTTGATGAGGTACAATGAGAACATGATGTTAGTAAACATGTTATTGATTCTTCAGAGAACTCATTCATACTCCAACTCCTACTACCTTGTCCAGATGTACTGCCATCCTGTCCTCCGCCACGTGCAAAGTGAGTCACTGATTTTCATTTGTCCAAAATTGAATATGTACTAGATAAAAGGAAATCCTCAAGGCTAAAAAGGATTCTAGTAATAAAATATGCAATCATAACTTTAAAAGAAAAGATTCAGCTGTTTAAAACTAACACCAACCACTATCTGCTTAATGTAGGAAAGAGGAGATGTGGATGTCATATCTTGATGATGTTTGAAGGGCTATTTCTCCCCCTTCTTTTTCTATAACTTGTTTCCCCTGCTCCTCTTCATATTATTATGTCATCCTTATTGGTTGGAAACCCCCAACCAATAAGGTAGTTTCCTGAGTGAAATCTGAAACCCGTCACTGTACATGGAGGGGAAAGTTTAAGCACTTATAAGCAGGAAATAAAACCCTATTGTTCTATTGCTTTCAGCTTATGAAAGGCATGGCTGATGGTTGTAGGAAAGCATATGAATTAACCTTCCTAAACTTCCTCTTATCAAGTAGAAAAATGAAGTTTCATTTATACTGACAAACACTTGCTATCTGGTAATGACAATTATTAAGTCTTCGTGGTGCCTCGTAGTAAACAAATTGATGTTTCTGCATTTCTAAGAATTACTTCACTTTATAAAGTAATCACTTTTTAGAGTAGGAGACAATTACCCTTAAGGCCATTTATGATGATAATCATAAATTCTTAATCTCAACCCTCTTAATTAGCTTACCCCAAATTGACATTCTCACTTTCTTTCATGTTCCTAGTTCAATAATGGTACATGTTGATGCCAAGGAATTACAACATTTTGATAAACTACACCCATAGCCTAGTCTGGCATTGAAAAATGAATGTTTTTGGTAATGAGAGAACCAAGCAAGAGAGTGAGGCTATATTGAGTTAATCTCTATCACCTCTACCAAATTAAAAACATGTTTTCTACTGATAGCAGTCCATAACTGAGAGCACACTGTTGTTTCCTGATGAATATCATATCATGTGTGTGTGTGTGTGTGTGTGTGTGTGTGTGTGTGTGTGTGTAAATTCACACTAGTGACCCGGTGCATAAAATTCGTGCACAGATGGGAGGGTTCCCTCATCCCAGCCTACACCGTCTCCCATCGGGGACCCCTTGGGGGATGTCCGACTGCCGGTTTAGGCCTAAGGATCAGACCTAAATTGGCAGACAAACATCCCTCTCACAATCTGGGACCACTGGCTCCTAACCATTCACCTGCCTGCATGCCTGATCACCTCTAACTGCCTCTGCCGACCTGCTTGTTTGCCCCTAATCCCTCTGTCTCCCTGCCTGATCTCCTCTAACTGCCCTCCCCTGCTGGCCTGATATTACCCCAACTACCCTCCCCTGGCAGCCTGTTTGCCCCAATTACCCTCCCCTTCTGGCCTGATCTTGTCCCCAACAGTCATGTCTTGCCAACCTGATCTTGCCCCCAACTGCCCTCCCCTGACAGCCTGATTGCCCCTAACTGCCTCTGCCTGCCTGATTACCCATAACTGCCCTCCCCTGCTGGCCTGATCATGCCCCCAACTGCCCTCCCCTGCAGGCCTGATCTTGCCCCCAATTGTCCTCCCTTGCCAGATAATTTGGTTCTAATTGGTCAGTTTGTAAGCCAGTCAGCTTCAACAGCTCTGTCTCCTAGGCAGCCATTGGCTCCTCACAGGTCACACAGATTTGGTTCTGATTGGTCAGTTTCTATTCCAGTCAATGTCTCCAGGCCTATTTCTGAGCCTAATCAGAGAGTCGGAGCTGATCAGCAGCCCCTGGAGGCTCAGAGAAAAACAGAGGCGCAGCTGCTGGCAAAGCCCAGAGAAAAAGAGAGAGGCAATGGCTGATCAACAGCTGCCACAGAGGCTGCGAAACAGACCTTGCCTCTTTATTTGGGCCTCTCTCTGAGCCTGATCTGCAGCCCCCTCGGCAGTCAGTGGTGGGTAGCTGCATCTGCACTGGTGGTAACCCAGTACTGAATGCAGAACTAACTTCCAGTGTTTGGTCAAGCCTTCAGTTAGTCATTACGGACCTTGGATTTTTATTTAGTGGGATAACTTTTAAATTTTGTCTTTTAAAAAATTTGTTTCTCTATTCACACTATATGACTTAACAGAGATTTATAGACTTTAATCAGTTAACTACCATGCATCCAAAACGGAAACCATTCCCACATGCCATGATATTTTGAATTTAATTTTAAAAATCAATTTATAATGAAGATGATAAGAATAAATATATTACTCACAATTTTAGTGTTCTTGAATATTTTCAGCTGAAAATTCTCACGAAAAGTGATTTTAAAGTTGGTCAGGGCTGCCACTTAGGAAATACATTTTTTTTATAGAGGTGCACATGGCATGTGGGGAAGGTCTGCTGCTTGCTTATAGCATACAACAGGTTAATATTGAATGTATTCCCTAAAGCATTACAATAGCCATCTTTAAATGTCTTCTACATTATGGGTGGCCAAGATCCTTCCATGAAGAGGATAGTTGACTTGTCCAGCCTATGTTACTCAGTGGTTGAGTGTCAACCCATGACCCAGGAGGTCACAGTTCAATTTCTGATCGGGGCACATGCCTCGGTTGTGAGCTCAATCCCTAGTCAGGGGTGGAGGTGACTGATCAATGATTCTTTCTCAATATTGTTGTTCTATCCCTTTCTCCTTCTCCCTTCCTCTTTCTGAAATCAACTATAACTTTTTTTAAAAAGAGTATAGTTGATTGACAGCCTTCAGCAGCCATATCTTTGGATTCATTGTAGCATTCAAGCTTATGTCTCACTCCTTACAGGTTCCTTCCAGCCAATGACAGCCAGGAACTAGAACCAGACCATTCCTGACCAACACAAGACTCAGTTAACAGGAAATTTTTGGTCAGGGACTGCACAGCAGACTACAGGATTTATACCCAATCTTCTTCCTTTCTTCTCTCCTTCCACAGGTATCAGATTTATACTGTGTTCTGGAAGCTCTCTGCTTCCTCCTCCTGCTCCCTCTTCTCTTTATCCTTCACTTGTTTCATTCAATAAATCTGCATCCATCACAGAACTGAACTTTAATAGTTTTTGTATCTGCTTCATGGAGGACCCAAAGAGACACCTATAATTACTAATCATTTTAAAATCCTGATTGTTAATGATTTAAACCTTTTAATTTGTTTCACTTGAATTTTACAAGTTTCACTTCTGACTTGGACAGTATACCAAGATATTGAGAGGGATGGTAGAATCCCTTCATTGTCTGGTGCACTTTGAAAGGTTGGTATGAGAAATCTTATAATTCTGGCCTAGAAAGATTCAGTCACTAGGGCTGTGAGACAACTTGGTGTAACTCTCTCTGGAACCACTAAAATGGGGGAGGGGATGGAGGCAGGTTGGATATTGTGGGTTCCTTGCAGGCTATCCCAACCAATGAGGGCAGATGTGATGTATTTGTTAAGAAATCATTTTCTGGAATAGGGTTCTAAATAGGCTCACCAGTCATGAGATTGAGGCAGTCCAACAATGGTTATTTACCACTCCACAACCAGCCTTTTGGATGGGACCTAGAGCTTTATTAAAGCATGATTTCTCTTTCAATTACAGTGAAAAAGCTCAAGTCCCTTATGTCAAAGTCATCTGTGGCACCAGAATTATCTCACAAGTAAAGAAATTGATGGTCATATTGCAATTACTCTCTCTCCTTTTTACCCTGGCCACCTTAGCCATCCATCTCAGAACTGCACTGTAATTTTCTTCCACATTTCCTATTGACATTGAGCACTAAATCAGCCTTATGAGGGGGGCATATCCTCACCCTAGTAATGCACACGGACAGTCCTTCAGTGACAGAAGTTTATGGAACTCAACCTGGGTGCCTCTGTGCTGCTACTGATCCCTCTGATCAGCAGTCATAACTACTCAATAACATATCCATAGCACTTTCTGGCATGCCCTATTACTTTACAGAATACAAGGAAATTGTCACTCCACTGCCAAAGAAAAGCTTGATAGGGAAAACACAAATGTGCTGAGGAATCCTGTCCTGCTGGCCACAATGGCAATTCAATGTCACTACGGCTTTGCTGTGTGATGATGACCAGGATACTAGTATTTCATCTTTCTGGGATTCAATTTTCTCATCAATAAAATGAGGATCTTCCCAATTCTAGTAGTATATATTTGAGTCCTTCTTTCTAGCCTACCATAAGTAAGGAATTTTTGTATCCACACCTTAATCCTTATTCCTTTTATCTTCCACATTCCTAAAATTTGCTCTTTATCCTCTTACTTAACCTTAGTCTTTGATTTTCACAAACTTCACAGTTTTACAACCCATTTCCCCCAGTATAAGCATGAAAGCTTACCTTATGCACAGATAGTATAATCTGTGAAAATGCAGATCTGGTCTTTCTACTTCAGAATCTTTCATCTGGTTATCACCAGAAAATCTGAAACTTCACCTTCACAAAGGCATACTTTTGGTTCATAAGCCTGGATGGGAGAGAGAAAAAGGTAAACATCAGAAAAGGTGCTGAGGTGCAAAATTTGGAAATTAAATCATAGATTTTCTATGCTTTTAACCAGAAATTTCCAAATGATAAATGGCCTGTTAAGAAATGCTTTTCAAATAGTTTTTCCAATGACTATTCTAACTTTCCTAACCACAAGCTGCTAATGTCTCTTTATGGTACCTGAGGCAGAGGAAACAGTATGGAAAAGGCCTGGAGATAAGAGGAACACTATGTTGTGGAGGAACTGAAGTTATTTCAGCATGGCTAAAACTCAGAGTACAAAATAGAAGGTGGTAAGAGGTGATGTTAGATCTCTAAGCAAGTCCAAGTCATGATGAGCCTTAAAAACCATTATAGGGGTCTGGCCAGCATGGCTCAGTGGTTGAGTATCAATCTATGAACCAGAAGATCATGGTTCAATTCCTGGTTCAGGCACATGCCCAGGTTGTGGGCTCAATTCCCAGCGGAGGGGGGACCATGTAGGAGGCAGCCAATCAATGATTCTCTCTCATTGTTGAGATTCTCTCTCTCTCTCTCTCTCTCTCTCTCCTTTTCTCTCCCTCTTTTTCTTCTTCTTCTCTGAAATATTTAACCATTATAGGAAACCTGGGGGCAATGGGTATTTTAAGCATGAGAATATCATGATCATCTTGGAGTTCCTGAAAATCACTGTCACTTAAGTGTACAACCTGGATTGGAGAGGGGAAGAACTGTTGGTCAGGAGCCCTTTTAGGAAGTGAAAGAATCAGCCCAAGTGAGTGATAATGGTGGCCTGGACTAAGTATTCATAGTGGGGAAGGATAAAAGTGATTCAGTTTGAGAAAAATAAGGAGGAAAACATGGGACTTTGTTATTATGTTTTTATGTAGGGAAAGGAAAAGAGAGAAAAATCAATGAATTCGCTGGTTTCCTGGCTTGGGCGGTGAGAGAATGATGGTGTCATTTGTTACTTTACAGTGCACAGAAGAAGGAATAACATAGATGGAAGTACATGGTCAGTTGAGCTTGGGGCACTTTAGCTTAAGATACCATTTAAGAGCAACTACAAGGTCTTTGGCAAAATATGTCCTAGTGTATCCAATAGTATTCTCTGTAATGGTCTTTCTTTCTGAATTGAACATAGTATAGTTGCTGATTCCCAAAACTTAAAGAATCCTACCACTGCTACAGAAATCTATGTTATATAGAAAAAAATGCAAACTGCCCAGCCCTCCATATTGTATAACTCTGGGAAATAACTTCCACATTATAATGCTGTTGCCACAATGTACCTTTCTGTCTGATAAATATGTTTTAATGGGATCTCCAACCATGGAAACTGGGGTCATGTGGCAGGATCTCTGCAGTGTTTCCTTACCTTTGCTGCTCTTCTCTTTACATCTTTGGAGTAAAAGGGAATAAAACAAACCAGATCATCCCTACCCGGACAGTAGAAGGGAGAGCCAATATGTTGGATTTTTTTTTTAACAAAATTGAGTTCTTGCTGGATATGATTTGTGAAGTGCAATCACAAACCTATTTTGAGGAAGGATTCCTTCATTCCATTGGACCAGCAGTAAACCATGTGGAAAATTGTCCTTCTTCCTTTAAGGCAGACCTCTCTAAGACTGACATCCAGGCTCTGACTAGTAATATTTAAGTTTTATACATGGAAAGGATATTTTTAAAAAATCCAGGAATTAATGGGAGGGGTGGCATTCATTGCTGCTTTATAATTGAATAAGCAACCACAATGTCACAAACTATAATATTCTCAGAAAGAATTAATTTGCCATATGAGTTATTCACTATTTGGACATAAAATCATTAGTTATTAGAACAAGAAGAAACCTTGGAGATCAGCTGGCCCAGTTTTCTTATTTGGCAAATAATGAAACTAATGCCCAAAGAGGCTAAATACCTTGCCGAGTAGCGGCAGTGTTGTGTATAGAAGCCAGGTCAACTAACTCCAGATCTGTACTCTTATTACTAATCTATACAACTTCTCTATGAAGTAACTCAGAGGCTATCTTCAGAATTCATACAAGAGCATAGAAAAGGACCATATATCCACCGTTTAGTGGTTCTTAACCCAGAGGACATTTCCAGAGACATTTTAAGTTGTCACAACTGGGGAGGTTACAAATGAAATCTAGTAAGTAAATGCCAAGTAGTGGTTCTAGACATTCTACAATGCACATGGTGCCCCCCACAAAGAGAATTATCTAGCACAAAATGTTAATAGTTGAGATACCCTAGTCTAAATTAATTATATAAGCAATAACTCAAAGTCCTCCATTACTGGCTAGTGGTAAGGATGTTGATTACAAATTTAGCATATAGAGTGTAGATAGCTATCTGAGGACAGATCATGTGCCTCTCATAAGGCAAATACAATAGCCCAGAGCAGTGGTTCTCAACCTGTGGGTCGGGACCCCTTTAGGGGTCAAATGACCGTTTCACAAGGGTTGCTTAAGACTATCAGAAAACACAGATATTTACATTACGATTCATAACAGTAGCAAAATTACAGTTATGAAGTAGCAATGAAGATAATTTTATGGTTGGGGTCACCACAAGATGAGGAAGTGTATTAAAGGGTCGTTGCATTAGGAAGGTTGAGAACCACTGGCCCAGAGGATAGACTCTCACGAGGAAGTAGAGGACAGTAGCTGAGGTCAGAGGGCTTAGATTCATGCTCTCCAGGCTGGGTAGTTACTCTAATCCTTCTAAGTCTTATTTTCCTCAACTCTAAAATGCAAGTTAAAAAAAAAATAGTACACCTTCCCGGGGTAGTTGTGAAGATTAAATTATATGTATGTGAAGTGCTTCTTCACAAAGTGCCTGCATCTCATAAATGCTTAAAAAGTGGCTACAGTTTTCACCAGAGTTAGGGCATGATAGAATTATTTGCTGACTCCAGTGCTCACATTTTACAAATGACAAAACTAAGTCTCAGGAAGTTATAAACATATCTTATATATTCTCTATCATTCCATATGAGGGCTAGACAGTAGACACTCAATAAATATTATGTTTTTATTTGTCATTAAATTCTCAATATTTCAAGAAAGGAAAAAAAGAAAAGTGGTTATTGTTGCCTCCTTTCACAAATGGGCAACTGAGGATGAATGTTAAATATCTTTCCCAAGCCTACCTTTTTGGAAACTAAAGTCTGATTCTCAATCCAAGTGCAGAGTACTCATTTGCTAATGTCACAGCAGGGAAAGTTTCAAGTCATGTCTATTTCCTTTTGCAAAGCTTTGGTCCTAATTTGATTATATAGATCATATTCATATTTCCTTGAAAAATAGAGGTTTCCAAATGAAAAGTGATTGATCAATTGCTGGCAGCATAAATCATTCACAGGCACTAGCTCAGACAAGGCCCCATTCATTATGCATCTTTTTGACAATAAAGCAAATTCACCCACCAGCTCTGTAACAAACATTGTACCAATCTATCTCAATTGGTCAAGAATAGAAAAAAATATCAGGAGTTACAGTGCTAATGAGCAAACCTGTTTCCTCACAAGGATTCTAGATTAGCGATGTTTTTGCAAGGAAACCAATGAAGCAGTTCAAGACCCTCTATACATGTCATGTACCCTGTGTAATTCTTCAGCCTCCAGGTGGGTCAGGAGTTTATCTCACACCCCCAGAGAGGACCCATGGGAGCCCTGATCAAGCAATGATGTCTTTAGTTCTAAGGGAACATACTGTGACTCCCTGCCCTACTCCATCTCAGGCATATAGAGAAGGGTCAGAGTTGGTGACTGACTGTAGAGGAAGGGTCTCAGAAACTATATTTCTTCTCATCCAAAGGGGAAAGCAAATATCCAAGTCTTGGGATAACACTTGAAGGCCATACCTCCACAGGGACTCTGTTCTCTGCTTTGTTTACCTCTTCACCGAAGAATCATGAGTTCTTGGCATTTTTGCAGCTATAGAACAATAGATTAGTCATTCCAAAAGCTGGCATGCTACACGTCTTGTGATTTTCTTTCTTTCTTTTTCTTCTTTTAAATATAATTTATTGACTTTTAGAGAGAGAGGAAAGAAGAGGAAGAAAGAAACATCGATGTGAAAGTGTACATCAATCACTGCCTCCTGCAGGCCCCCTTTTAGGGATCGAGCCCACAACCCCAGCACGCACTGTAACAAGGAATCGAACCAGCAACCCCTGGGTACATGGGAGGATGCCCAACCAATTGAGCCATCCCAGACATGGCACCAAATTCCTTATTTTAAACAATCCTATTGATCCAACCCATTCACTATACCAAAAAGGTAATAGCCAGCCCAAAGCCAGCCCACAGGAAGGAAATCAAGAAAAAAAACACACCTATACTCTTCCTGATTTCAGCCAGGGTGCCCCACTGACAGTCATAGAAGGCAAGAGATTCCATTGATGCAATTCAGACCTGTCAGCTTCTTGGGAGCAGAGAGCAGCGTGGATTGAGTTCAGAGCTGGAGAATGACAGAGGATACCTGGTACATTTTCTTTGACCTGAAAGTCTCTGGCCCTTTTTACCGTAAGCACAATAGTCAGGACTGTGCTCCTATAGGACTTTAGGCTCTTATTACTTGGATGTGAAACCAAGTTCTCTCATCTAAAAAAACTGTTACCTCCTTCACTTTATTTCCTCATCTGAAAAATAAAGAAAATAACAATGAAGTATGGTAGCAATCATCTCAGGTTTGGATTCTGTACTTATTTGTTTGCTAATAAAGTTATTTTAATTTTCTGAACTTATGTATGCTATCCCAATACTCCACTGATGGTGGTTTGAATATCCCATTGATTTTGACCTCACTGGTCATCGAAGCACATTCTTCTGGGAACCAGGACAGTTCAATTATCCTAAATTGTCTCAGTAGCTACGGATAATGCATTCCAGTTGACTCAGTGGTCCCGGAATCTGGACAGCACAACTATTCCAAATTGCCCCACTGGTCCCAGGTAATGTGTTTCTGTTGATTCAGTGATTCATAGATGCTTTAGATACCATAACTAACTTACTCAATTTCGCTTCTGTAAAATGCTTTTCGTGAAACAGGTTTCTCATTCCAGACCCAAAGATGTAATAGATACCTTTGAGATATTCTGCCCATATAAGCCAGATGTGGCAAGCAGTTCGGGGCTGTGAGGTCAGGAGCGCTTTAGCCCTTTATATGCCCCCGGCCTTTAATAAATGACTCCATAATTTGACTTCTTAAGGCATTCTTTGTAAGATGGGGGTACACTACAACACAATAGCTATTTTTATTATATGTCTATAATATGCCAAGCACTGTTCTGAGAGTTTTATGTATTTTGATATTAACTCAGTTAATTTTCACAACAACAGTTATTGTTATTCCTACTTTACAGATGAGAAAACTGGCACAAAGAAGAAACATGCCTGAACTCACACAGCTAGTCTAGGGAGTGACATAGCCAGAATTCAAACACAGGGAGGTCAGCTCCAAAATCCACATCTCTAAGTACTATGCCATGGTCTATCTCAGTAGTACTCAGTAGTACTAGTATACGTATTTTATAAGGTTATTTGAATAAGAAATAAAATAAATGCATGCTAAACAGTTGGTAGTTAACAAATAAAGGGTGCTCCAAAAATGTTATCTAAATTTAACCCTATCATTTTTTAATCCCCCAAGAATGATTTTAGGCATATTAGACAATCTTTAAATGGCTCCAAAAGTCAGATAACATTACCTTGGAGAGGAGATAAGAAGGTTGGGAGCTGAGGAAAGGCAGGATGGTAAAGGAGCATGTTTTTTTTCCAGGTAAAAACACCCTGAGACTTAACATTGGCCCCTAGGGCCCCGCTCAAAATGCTTTCCTCTACTCCTCTCCCCAAGAGGATCAGAACAAAGGTCAAGTAACTTATTGCTTACCCTAGCCGGTTTGATTCAGAAGGGTCCCGAGTTTGATTCTGTCAAGGGCACATACCTTGGTTGCTAGTTTCCCAGCCCTGGTCAGGATGTGTGCAGGAGGCTACCAATCCATGTGTCTCTTTCACATTGAAGTTTCTATTGATGTTTCTCTTTGTCTCTCCTTCCTCCCACTCTTTCTAAAAATCAATGCAAAAAAATATCCTCAGGTTAGGATTAACCAAAAAAAAAAAAAAAAAAAAAGAAGAAGAAACTTACTGGTTCAAAAATGCTCAGGGATTAATTAGAAAGGAACAATTACAATTATGGACTCCTGAGAAACAAAGTTCCTCCTTTTGCTTCTGTAACTTTGAGTGCCAACCTTTCTTAGAATTCAACTTTTTGGGATCATCCTCTAGCCAGGTTACTGATTCAATGAGACAAGCCCAGGGTCCTGCTATTCAGGAAGCTCCCTCCCTCTCCTGCTTGTACTTCCTTTATGGGAAAGATGAGCTAAGAGGAGCCCAGGTGGCATTCAGGGAAAAGAGTTAGGTGTTACCCACTCAGATTGCTCTTACCATACATCTCAGTAACAAAAGAGAAAGGAAATTGGTAGGACTTCCAAGATTCCAGGGAAATTCCCCAGTACTTGGGACCAAACAATAGCAACAAAGACCAAGCACTTACATCCCTGCGTCCTCTAAGCCTAATGTCTTTCTCAGAGATTCATTGGAAGTGACTGTGGCTAATCAAGATTTGGGGATGCAATCCAATTGTCTAATCCTATCTCAGAATGATTGACAAGGCACCATTGAGAACCTAATTCTAAATGCCCAAACAGAATATTAATACTTGAAACTCTGAGTCAATTCACTACAAAATGGAAGAGTTTAAAATTAATGCTCTCTGGGGAAACAGTTTGAATTTTAGTAAAAATAAATAAATAAATAAATCATAGGCAAGTTACCAGTAGCAATTCTTAAATCCCTCCACTTTCACAATCTGTATCTAAGCAGCACTGAACAAAAAGCTCAGCTGAATGGCCTATGCTATCTTCTCAAGATTTTCAGTTTAATTTTTTTAAATTGGTGCCATCGGTGGATTTGCTGTTTTGTTCATTTCTTTTGCCAGAGAACACATGCAGCTTTGCTGTCATAATCCTTGTATTCATAGGTTCACTTTTGCAATAATGCATTTCACTCAATTTCAAACAAAAGAAAGCTTCCAGTCAAGAAAGTCCCAAATTTGAATGGCCTATTTAGTTCCCCGCTTTGTTCTTCTGCTCTGCTGAGAGTCTCCCAACCCAGAGGCATATTCAGGGAACAACCAGATGTTCTGGAGGCCTGCTACGATGCCAAATTTAACTTTTCCCTGGCTGGAAGGAGAGGGGTTGACTGGGAACTGGGGAAGTGACCAGGAGGATGTAGCACCAGGAGGAACTCACAGGGCTTAACACTGACATTTATGGGGCTTCTTATTTTTTAACTCTGAGTATTGGCACCAGTAACCTCCTAGCCTTGTTCAATCAGCAATATCCACAACCACGACCTACAAGAAGGTCATATCACACACTAAATTCTCATATCAGTTAATAGAAAGCTAAATGGCTTGGCCTCAAATGCACATGATCATTTTTTTTACAAAACATCATAAACATATAAGTACCTAGGTCCCTCTCCAAACCTATTAACACTGAATGTTTAAGAATATTACCAGGCAGGCCCTGGCCAATGTGACTCAGTTGGAGCACATTCAGTACACCAAAAGATCACAGGTTCGATTACTGATTGGGGCACATGCCGGGTTGCAGGTTTGGGTTCAATCCCCACTCGGGGCACCTGTGAGAAACAATCAATCAATATTTCCCTCTCACACTAATGTTTTTCCTCAGTTTCTTTTTCCCTCTAGACCTCCTTTTCTCTTTCTCTCTTAAAAAAAAAAAGAAAAGAAAGAAAGAGAATAAAGCATATTTTCTGGTGAGGGTTTTTTTTTAAAGAAGAATATTACTAGACAGCCATGAAGACATTTAAAAATATTAATAGGGTAAAAAAAATCTCCACCTATAATTCTCAAGCACAGCCATAGTTATGATCGCTGTTGTAGCCTAATTGTCTAAGTGTACACACACACCCCTACCACCCCACTTCATTACTGTTACCTCCCAGACATTTTCAGGTCAGGAGTGCCTGGGGTGGGGACACTAGGAATCAGGGGCAGGATCTCTCTGCTAAACTCTCACTCATGCTGCAGATCCTGAGCCCCACCCCACCTCCATCCCTGGGCCAAAAATAGAAAGTAGCTAAGGCCATAGCAACAATTCAAGAAGCAATTTTTCTTATTCTTTAAATTTCCTGTTTTCCTAATTCTGGACTCCATTTTTACTAAATTTTACAAGATGTATTTGCTGGAAATTAAAATGTTCTCTGTAGTTTAGAACTACAACTTAGGAGTGAGTCATGATTAAAGATTTTTCCCATTCTAAGCAAAAACAAAAATAAGGTGCACAACACTTTAGTAAAATATAGGATACAATATATTCTGTTTATTACCATGTGAATTTCATGTCTGCTGGGTTTGGTTCTCTTGTCTAAGCATGTGTTTGCCTCACTCAACCATTTTGTATTTAGGCAAAATGAAAGCATCATTATTTTTGGTATTTTAGTCATGTTCTATCGCCCCGAGTAGAGCAGATGTTTATGGGAACAAATAATCAGAATGGTCCACAGAGGGAAAATGAAGTGAAAGAACTGCTACTAACCTTTCCCTCCTGCATGTCAAATGTGAAGATAACATAAGTATGTAAGTGCTGCTTTATAAATTCAGGGAATTAAAGTCCATTCTTTTGCCTTGAAGGCTTAACAGTTTCTCTTTAGCCTTGTGGGTGCACCTTTTGTGGCACTCTGTTAGAATTTAAAATCTGAGGACTTGAACATTTCACAGGGAAGTGTGAAACAGATAAATTACACAATCAAATGAATCATTCAGAACTTTCCACCTCTTGTTGGTCTACTAAATTAATCTCCAGTTGGGTTTTTAACTCATAAATTCTGCCAACTTGATAATAAAACTAACCATTTGTCGGCTTATTATTTATATTTTGCCTCATCTTATTCTTTTGAGAATCAAACAATTAAAAATCTTAAAATCTGCCTATTTGAAATCTGAATTCCAATCAATTATGTCTAAAGGATCCAAGTATCTTACCTTCTGGTGATTCAAAATATTGTTAGAATCAATAAAGCCCATGTCTGTCTTGAATGACTGTTTCAAATGTGAAAAAGTCTAATTGTATATGTAAATTATTTAATATTTTAATGACGACATTACCACATTAACAAAAACAAGTATATTACTGCAAAAATTCTGGTCAATCCACATTTCTCATTAGCCCCAATTATTTTCTTTCTAAAGCCACTCTTCATCCAATTATTAGTCACCCAATGTCCATTAGTGATGCTTTTCAATTAGAATAAAATGAAAGACATTTAGAAGATTCTGTCTTAACAGTCCAGATCAAATCACTAAAACCAGTTTTAATTAACTAAGCAAAGGATGGGCAATTTTACTAAGTCAAATACATATTATTTTCTTGCTATATAACCATGCAAAATAATCAATTCTTTTAATAATTACATTGGTCAGTGCTATATTTTGGTTTTGGTTTTGTTATGCCCAGAGTTTGGGGTCCCCCATAATCAACCACTCAGGAGCCTTTTCCAATGCAAAAGCAAAGAATCTTTATTCAAACCCGGGTTTGGCTCTCAGCCTCTTTCTGGCGCAGCAGCAAGGCGAGAGAGCGAGCCGGGCGGGAACAATGAGTTATATGTAGGATAATTAGGGGGCTTAGGAAAATGATGAGATTGGTCAGTTGAATTGGGGTCTTTCTGTGGTTAACCCTAATTAGGACCTTCGCTGTGTTCCTGGAGCTTCATTGGTCCATTAGGGTGGGGGTCGGGGAAGTTAAGACAATGCTGGCACACCTGTGGCCACTCCCAGAAAAGGGAGGGGGTTTAGGCAGGGGTCCCAGCCCTTATAGGACACGATGGAGAGGAGTCAATTTCCTTTCAGTTTCTTTGCGACTTTTTAGCCATAAAAAGTTCTCACAGCAACATATTTAAAATATTCCTTGCTGTCTTATTTAATTTGTTTCTTTCTTACTAAGTTCATAGATAAATTGAGATAGCTTTAAAAATGTACAATAGATTAAAAAAGAAAATATATTGAATCCAATAATTTAGTAGAAAATAAAATACAACCAACAAAAGAGATAAAACCAAAAAGTTAGAATCAAAATCCTTAGAGATAGCCCAAGGAGAAAAATTATGTGACCCACAGTGTCCACAAGATAAAAAAAAACACTTGTATGTTACATAATTATGTGATAGAAGTGCTGCTTCTGCTACAATCATCTAGTAATATAAATGTTTCAAATGAATATGTTGTATACTTTAAACTTACACAATGTTTATCAACTACAACTCAAAACAAAACAAAAAACTGGTTTCTCAAAAAAACAGAAGCATTCCTAGAACTAAGTCCTGAGGGACATTCTTCCCATGAGTCCTTCTGTAGAAGATTGTGTGAAATGTAAATAGGATTCTCAACAACACCTCTGCAGCAGATATAAATATAAGAATCTCAGGGCTGTTTCTTCAATGTCTCTCAAAACAGGTCAACAAAAACACAACACATATAAAACCCAAAACCAGGTTGGTTAAAAGCTCTTGGGGAGAGAGAGGTACTAAAATGATGCAGTACAAGCAAGCATGTCTCATGCAACTCATGAATACATTTTATAGGGTCTAGAAGAGTCTTGGTTTGTATATCCTTCAAAAACACTCCATACACTTTCAATAAGTGACAAGTGGTAGTGAATTTAAGATATTTTCTAACAAGTAAACTTATAAATACGTGATTCAGAGTTTCTTGGTGGATCTTTGTCTGGATTTCATTTAAAGTCCCTATTTATCTAAGGCTTCCCTAGAAATAACTGCTATTCTTTCCAAGGGTTACCAAAGCTAGGTCCTCAAATGTGCCTCTCTTCGACAGCTCATTTTCCCCAGGTGTAGGAAATGATGTGTACCGCAAGTCAATTCCAGCATGTCAAAATTGCAAGAGTTTCATGGAAAGGTTGATGGAACTTGGGGACTCAACAAGGGCTGAGTCACACATGTTATTGCCTGCTGGAATGGCTAAAGGCATTTCCCCAAATCTGAAAAGGATTCATTAACTTGATTGTTTGCTGTCAGAAAGCTCAGGGCATCTTAATCTACATGTTATTGTCTCCTGTTGGCCAAACACTTGAACAGCCCAAGACAATTCCCCAGTCTGACAATGCTTCTGTGCAAAACCCTACCCTTTGAAGTATATATTTCCACCTTGCCTTAGGACAATTTGTGTTAATAATAAGCAAGGGGTCCAGAGACAAGGAGAACTTAGCTTCTTTAGCTAAGCTCCTCTGACCCTCCCCCACCAATTCCTTTCAAAATTAGCTTTCATCTCTAGACTCTTAAATTACACACAGCCTTTCTCCAGATTGCTGAACCCTTCTTAATGCTGGAACAAGAACCTCAGCAGATGTGGTTATTAATTCTCAACCTCTTCCCTTCTCCATCCCTCACATTAAGAGGAAAGACAAGATTATATTTCAAATAATACGAATAAACAAAGCTCTACAACCCCATTCACACTCATTTTTTATTTGGAATTTGTTCAGAAATTAAGGAAAAAAACAACAACACCATAAACTAGAGCTCCAACCTCCACTGTTCTTACCTTTCCGTGCTACTTGGTCCCAAACCAGTAATGGGCAACAACAGTTCACAAAGCTCTGGGACCATATAGTAAGGTCACAACTTGTTTTAAAAACCACCAGACAACGACGAGAATCAGCTTGGTGTTCAGTGGGCTGCCCAAATTTGTCCTGCCTACAAACAAACACAGACAAGAGTCCTACTCATCAATAGCTCCTAAAATGGGCCAGTATTATTTGTTGGCTCTTCCTCCAGGTCCAAGTTGAGATCCTAATTTGATCCAAAACAAATAATTAGATGGAACTCTCTGGCCCAGTACTTTCACACCAAGCCAGATGTAGCAACCCAATATGGTTGAGTAGGTTTTTATAATCGACATTATTTTTAAACACACACACACACACACACACACACACACACACACACACACACAAACACACACACACTGATTTCAGAGAGGAAGGGAGAGGGAGAGTTAGAAACATCAACTTTGAAGGCAAGTTAATAAAGAGACTATTTACAAGGTGATGTGTGGGTTAAGTAACCGCAATGGAAACAGAAGTGCTCAGGGACTAATCAGCAGGAAGTGTTTCCACCTTAAGGCCCTAGAGAAGCTGGAGAAGAAAATGCAACAAAGGCATGCCACAACTGCAGCTGTGATCTCAAAAGGAAAAAGCCACTGCAGGAATAATGACACAGAGGTAAAAAGGTGTGGGGGTGACCTAGCAACACCACAAACATCGTCTCTCCCTGGCTCTGTTTTCTGCTGTGAAACTCCCCACTGGTGGACCCTAACTAAAAGTCAAGGCAAGAAAGTCTGCTAACAGCCGGAACAGAGAAGGCAAAATGGCATAGTGAGGAAAATAACCAGCTTAATGACCTTGCAAAAACAATAGCATTTCTGGTGCTTCCGTGGAGGGGCTATCTTGAAAATATCTTGCAACTGGTGTGGGCAGCATACTAGGTATCACTCTCCATGAAATAAATTCATAATTCTTCTGGGTGTCATTCTCTCTCAGGGGTAAAAAACACATTCACACTGTCAGACAGATAGAATTTTTCCACTTACGGTTCTTAAACTACTTACTGATTTCATAAATTTTGCTTGATCTATCTCATTTCCAAAGGCAGCATTTTCATTTTTCTCCTTGAATGACAGAGCACTGTATGGGGATGTTGGGAGGGTGAGGGCATCCAGCAGTGTGCGCTCCCCCCACCCCCAGGCCTGTTCCTATCCCATGCTTATTCCCATATGGAGAGAAAGGGAGAAAAACATAGTTAGTCCAGCTGTTCCCTGATCTTCATTACAGACTTCAGTTTCAAGTCCTTTATAATCAACGATGCACAGAGAACCTCATTCATTTAATTGGGAGGAAAACGGAATAAAGACAGAGGAGAGAAGCTGAATGGAAGAATGCTCTCAAAGACACTGCACCTACATGCCACCATTTTCACATCCAAAGTGTAATTTGCACATATTCAACAAGGAAACGTGTTTCAAAAAGTAATTTAAACTTAAGCTAAGCAGCTGGCCTGAAACAAAACTAGTCCTTAAGCATGGTTTAAATGTTAAATGCAAAGCTTGGAAGAATGCTTTCTAAAACACACCTACAGCATACATTGTTAGTGAAAATTATTCTATAACTTGTATGAGGATACCTCCTAGAATTTAGTCACCCAATATCACTCCATACAGAAAAAAAGGGAAACTAAGGTCAACACCAATAATTTAAAGACACTAAAGCTTAACTGTTCCAAGACTGAAAGTGGAACTTGAAGCCACAATATTCGTCTTGCCAGCAGAAGGCTTATTCTATCTAATAAAAGAATAATATGCAAATTGATCATACATCTGCTACAATCACAAGCCACCCCCACCAGCCAATCAGAAGCGAGTATGCAAATTAACCCAACCAAGATGGCTACGGCCACAGAGAGAGCAGGAGGGAGGCTTCAGTTGCCTGGGAGATGGAGGAAGCCAAGCTTTCCATACACCCTGGGCAGCCCAGGCCTCTGCTCCAGGCTACAAAGTTTCAATTGTAGACGATAAATAAATCCCAGATACCAGGGCCTCTTCTTGGGTCGCCTGGAGGTGTGGCCAGCCTACAAACCATCACAGGCTCCTCGCCTAGGCCACCCCACACCCCAAGAAACCCCCCACCCTGATCCAGGACCCCCTTCAGGGCAAACCAGTTGGTCCCCACCCATGCACCAGGCCTCTATCCTATCTACTAAAAGAGTAATATGCAGTTTGACCATCATTCCAACACACAAGATGGATGCCCCAGGTGGTCAAAGATCCTGCCCCCATGTGGACACAAGATGGTCACCACAAGATGGCAAGCAGGGGAGAGCAGTTGGGAGGGATCAGGCCTACAAGGGAGGGCAGTTGTGGATGATCAGACCAGCAGGAGAGGACAGTTGGGAGGGGCCTGGCCTAGAGGGGAGGGCAGTTGGGGGCAATCAAACCTGCAGGGGAGGGCAGTTAGGGGTGACCAGGCCAGCAGAAGAGGGAAGTTGGGGGTGACTCAGCCTGTAGGGGAGGACAGTTGGGAGGGACCCAGGCCTCCAGGGGAGGGCAGTTAGGGGGAACAAGGCTTGAAGGAGAGGAGAGTTAGGGGTGACCAAGCCTGCAGGGGAGGGTAGTTAGGAGTGACCAGATCCATAAGGGAGGGCAGTTAGGGGCAAACAGGTTGGCAGGGGAGCAGTTAGGCATCAATTAGGCTGGCAGGGGAGTAGTTAGGGGATGATTTGGCTGGCAGGCAGAAGCAGTTAGGGGCAATCAGGAAGGCAGGCAGATGAGCAGTTGGTTGACCGCAGTCCTGGATTGTGAGAGGGATATCCGACTGCTCATTTAGGCCTGATCCTACCTAAAGAGTCCCACACATCCCTCAAGGGGTCCCAGATTGGATAGGGTGCAGGTTGGGCTGAGGGACACCTGCCCCTGTGCACAAATTTTATGCACCAGGTCTCTAGTTAGATAATAATACCCTATAGATCTGAAAAAGAACCTCCAAACCCTGAGAGTATATGACTAGAAAAAACAAAATTATATGAGGTATGAATTGCTCTGGGACATGCAAGGTACATGTTATATAACAACCCTTTAAAATTTTTCAAATTAATTTGAAAGAGCTTAATTTCCCATCCACTCCAGTTGGCAGGAAGATATATTCAGTCATTTTGGGCTCTCTGCACCATCCCTAGGATGCCAAAATAGATCCCATAGATTGGCAGATCGATAAAACAGCCCTTTGAGAGCCTTTCCAAGTTTTGAGCAGAGAAGAGCCTCAGTCTGTGGCTGCCACAACTGCCATTTGCTCTTTAGAGGCCCATGATGCCATTGTGAAGTACTAGTCTCTCACTGTCTGTCCAAGCTGCTATGCCATCTGTGGCCTGAGCCAGTGGCCAGCCAACTCACTAGCCAATAGAGCCAAATATCAACAGTACAACGACTGAAATTTCTTTTGCGAGCCAAATTTTTTAAACTTAAACTTCTTCTAACGCCACTTCTTCAAAGCAGACTCGCCCAAGTGGTAGTATTTTGTGGAAGAGCCACACTCAAGGGGCCAAAGAGCAGCATGTGCTTGCGAGCCTCAGTTTGCCGACCACTGGCCTAGCCGACAAGCTCTATTTGTTGATGGGCAACTCACTGGCAGCTCCACTCCTGTTTAGGCCAAGCCCAGCCCTGGGGGTTTTGCCTTCACCTAAGGCCACATCTCTGTCCTCAAAGGTATCACCTCAGACTCCTGAGCCTCAGAGTTGCTGTATCTAAATGGGTTTAGGACTTTCTACTTCCCAAGAGGCCTATTACCTTTCATCCTCTCTATCCTGAGAGATAAACCCAGGTAGACATTTTTTTTCTCCTCTCAACAATATAAATCAAGATTGGTTTGTTCTCTCCTTTTGGAAATATTATACAATTGCCAATTTCCTTAAACACACACACACACACACACACACACACAAATACACCACACAAGTATATTTTAATAAAAAAATATGTTTTTATGCATTTTAGAGAGAGAGAGAGAAAGAAGGGAGAAGGAAAGAGATAGAAACATCAGTGATGAGAGAGAACCATGTATTGGCTGCCTCCAGTATGCCCCCTGTTAGGGATCAAGCACTAATGTGCTCTGACTAGAAATCGACCCACATGCAATCAACTGAGCCACACGGGCCAGGGCTACACAAATATTTTCAATGTGTTTTTTCCCCAGAAGGGTCTACACTAGCCTGCCAGCATCACCACAGTGGAAGATGCTCTGTAACACAAACTCCGGCCTTAGGAACCTAAAGATTCTT
Source organism: Lasiurus cinereus (assembly GCA_011751065.1). NCBI lineage: Eukaryota > Metazoa > Chordata > Mammalia > Chiroptera > Vespertilionidae > Lasiurus > Lasiurus cinereus. The sequence continues at coordinate 49,339,155 of JAAGEH010002531.1, read as the reverse complement.
GAGAGAGGAAAAAAATCCACTTCCTTCCTGATGAGATTACTGCAAGGGAGTATGAAACACATGATGTTTCAGAAGGTCACCCTACTTGACCACTTCCATTATAAATCTATTTTTCATTCATTTATTCAAAAAAGTGTTGATGGAACTTCAACTATGCTTAAGCAGTGTGAAAGGCACTGGACATAGAATAGTGAGGAAAAGAAGGTGATGTCCTGCTCTTACAAGTTTACAGTCTCCAGTTAGCATGATGAAAACCAGTAGACTCATCTCTGGGGACACAGGAAGTACAGGACAGGAGTCCTGTGTTGGAATGGTGTTTAAACATAGCCAAGATAAGACAAGTACATGAAATGATTGGTGCTAAAATCCAGAAGTACAAATGATAGGTTCCATATGGAATTCTAAGAGTGGCTGAACAATCACCAGATTTGAAGAAATAAGAAATAATTTTACGAGCGATAGGTATTTAAACCAGAGCAAGGAGAGCGAAGTTTGGATAAGGAAAAAAGGACTACCAAATTACATTAAATAGTGAGAAAATGCCTGCAAACTCAAGCCTGTCAAGTAACCTTTAATGGGAGCAAAAGCATTACTTTAATCTTGTTTTTAAAAGAACGTTTTGGATACAGACTCAAATTTTATCATTCATTTCACTCTTTAGAGAACTTCTTCTTGCTATGTTCTCAACTCAGAAGTATTAGATAAACTCATAACCTATGAATCTGCCTCTCTCAATTTTCTTTTATCATAGAAAATTGTGTTCCTCATCTTGAAGAAGTAGGTAGAGAAAAACCCCTTTCAAAACAAACACTTTATATAATCTCCATGGAAGAGTAATTTGGCCTGATCTTTCTAAAAGGTAATTTGGCAGTTAGCATCAAAAGCCTAAGAAAAATGGGCAAACCATCTGGACTGATCAAGCAACTTTTAGGAATTTATCTCGGGAAAGAATAAAAAATATTCACAAAGATTTTGGTGAAAAATTGTAATTGTACTGATATTTGTAAAAGTAAAATAATTTTTAGGCAACTTAAATATCCAAAGTCATCGATATGTCTAAACAATTTATAATAGACTCTGATAAAAATGATCTTGAACATTTTATATTTAAGAATATAAAAAATTCTTACAAGTTGAAAAAATCAGGTTATAAACTATGAACAGTATAATTTCAAGTATATCAAATATTATGTATATGTACTATATTCAGATGGTGAAAGAAATATTTAAAGTGCCAAGTCTTGTTATCTCTTACTGGTAGGATTATGAGTGAAATGTGTCCCTTCCATATGCTTTTATGTATTATGTTAAGTTTAAAATTTCTACAATAGATATATGTTGGGAAAGACAGTCTCATGCTTGCATTCTTTTGACCCCCAACTAAGAATGGATCTTGGACCTAGAAGGCTTCCTTACCAAGGGCTAGAATCCTCTCAAGTGTAACACTTTGTGTAGAATATCTTTCCTGTTTCAGACTTAATTCATGCTCCTTTGTTCAGCTTAAGCATTTGTATCATATGACACTTGGCCTACCCCACTGCTATATCTGTGTCCGGCAGAGAAGGGATGGGATCCTTTATTCTGTAGCACAAAGGGGAGAGGTAGCAAGACAACCGCCTTGCATCAACCTTGCTAATAAATACATAAATATAAATGGTATAAAGACACACATTAAAAGAGATACATTTTCAGATCGATGAAAAAAACAAGATCCAACTTTATGCTCTCTATAAGAAACCCACTTTAAATGCAGAGACACTGATAAACTAATGGTAAAAAGATAAAAAGGATGCACCTTGCTCATATTAGCCAATGGAAAGCTGCAGTTGCTGTATTTATATCACATGTGCAAAATAAGAAATATGATCAGACATAAAGACAGGCAGCAACTAAAACTAAAGGATGCAATTATCTAAGAAGATATAGTAATACTAATTGTGTAGGCACATAACAACAGAGCTTCAAAAATACATAGAGGAAAAAGTGATAGTACTCACAAATCCGCAACTACAGCAGGATAGAGAAGTCAGTATAGAAGGCCCAGACAGCAATATCAAACACATTGACATAATTGACATTTATAGAACGCTTCACTTCACACTGCAAAATACATTCTTTTCAAGTGTATACAGAACATCCACAAAGAGGGATGATATTATGACAATAAATCAAATCTCAACAGATTTAAAAGAATAAAAATCCTAAGACATGTTTTCAGAGAAAATGGAATTTGAATATCAATAACAGAATGATATCTGAAAAATATCCAAATAGTAGGAAATCAAACAAAACTCTTCCAAATACCCCTGGATAAAACAGAAAATATCAATAAGGGATATTTGCAAAGTATAAACACATAGATCAATGAAATAGACTATTGCTGTGTTTAGAAATAGTCCTATACAAATATAGTCAACTAACATTCGACAAAAATGAAAAAGAATTTCAGAAAAGACCACCTTTATGACAAATGGTGATTGGAAAAGTGAATGCCCAGAAAAACATGAACATCAGTATATACTTCAGCTCTCATTTAAAAATTGACTATAAGCCTAAATGTAAAAATATAAAGCTCTCAAATTTCTAGAAAAAAATGTTTTACACCTCATGTTAGGCAAAGATTTCTTAACATATGGTATTTAACATCTGACACCAAATGTTAAATCTATGGAAAAAAATAATAAATTGGGCTTTATCAAAATTATAAAGCTCTACTTTATGAAAGACACCATTGAGAAAATGAAAAAAAAAACAAGCCACAAATTTGGAGAAAATATTTGCAAAACACATTCTAACAAAAGACCTGTATATGCAATATATAAGGTACTCTCAGAAAACTCTGCAATAAGAAAATAAACAATTGACCTCGCCGGTTTGGCTCAGTGGATAGATCGTCAGTCTATGGACTGAAGGGTCCCATTTTCGATTCTGGTCAGGAGCACATGTCCAGGTTGTGGGCTCAATCCCCAGTGGTGGGGGAGGGGTGTAGGAGGCAGCTGATCAATGATTCTTACTCATCATTGATATTTCTATCTATCCCTTCCTCTCCCTTCCTCTCTTAAATCAATAAAAATACATTTTTTAAAAAACACCTAATTTTTAAAAAATTAAAAAAAGATTTGAATAGATAACCAAAAAACATATTTGGAAAATAAGCATATTAAAAGATGCTCCACATCCTAATCATTAGGCAAATATTATTTGATAAACATTTATTAGACTAGCAAACAAACAAAAACCCTAATAAATCAATTTCTGGGAGGATGTGGAGAAACCAGAACTCTTGTGCACTACTGGTTGTGCACTACAACCACTTAAAAAAGCACTTTGGCAGTTCCCTATAAATTTCACTATATACTTACCATGTGAACCAGCAATCCCAAACCTAGGCATTTGCCCAAGAGAAATAAAAACTTACGTTCACACAAAAACCTGTACAGAAATATTTATATCAACTATGTTCATTATTGTCAAAAATTGGAGATGACCCAGATGTTCTTCCACCAGTGAATAAACCTAGTGTGGTTCATACATACAATAGAACACTACAAAGCAATAAAAAGAAACAAGTATTGATTCAATGCAATATGAATCTTAAATAAATTTTGCTAATTAAAAAAAAGCCAGAAACAAAAGGTATGATTTATTTACATGACTGTCTGGAAAAGGCAAAAGGAGAGGAATAGAAAACAGATCAGTGGTTGCCAAGGATTTGAGGTAGAGGGTGAAGCCGACAATAAAAGAACAGAAAGGAGAATTTTTGAGGTGATAAAATGTTCTATGTCATTCTTGAGACAGTAAATACACAATTCTCTGAATATGACCATATGCATGAAAATGTACACCACAGACAGTAAATTCTCCTTTATGTAAATTTACATGAAACCAGAAATAAAAGGAGCACAAAATAGAATACAAATTTTAGTGAATGTAATAGAATTACAAATAAATATAGCCACAGTGAAAGGGATGAGGAAAGAAAGAAGTAACCTAATTTAACTCTGAAAAATAGTATGTTGAGTGGATACTATAAGCCTAAAGACAAAAAGACATGAACACTGTCTAGCTGGTAAATTTGTTTCTCACAGGGATATATGTCAGCAATTTCAAAAAGAACTTTGTGTACACTGGAGTTGAAAAATAAGCAAATAACATATAAATTATGAGAGCCATGTTTCTCACTGTTGGAGAAGTAAGTTACACATTAGAAAGTGGGGAAGGTTAGAATGGGTAGTGCTGGATTAGAATAAGACATATCAATATAAACTTATGGGTTTTACTGCATACAGAGAGATAAGTATAAAAATAAATATAAATGTGCGATTAGATAAACCAATATCACATTCACTCTGACATGTTTGCACTGAGAAAGGCACAACATCATTTGTGTGGTGTTCTTGACAAAAATGGTTAACCTCAATCTAAGCATCAGAAAAACATTAGACAAATATAAATGGAGAGAAATGACTGACTCTTATTCAAAAGTGTTATGGTCATGAAAGATTGGGAAACTACCACAGAAGGAGAATGAAGGAGACTAAGGAGAAATAACAGCTAATGCAACATGAGATTCTGGATTGAATTCATAACAGCAAAAGGACAAGTAGTGGAAATACTGATGAAATCAGAATAAAGTCTTCAATTGATAACATCGTGCCAATGTGAAGTTCTTCATTTTGATACTATTGTTATGTGAATCTAGTGGCCCAGTGCATGGAATTTGTGCACATTAAAAAGGGGATTAATTAGAGGAAATAATTTAATATTGTTATTTGCCCTTTCTTTATAATAGAAGTGTCAGAGATGAAAGAAAATCGGTAAAATATATATGAAAACATTCCCCTGTCAGAATCTGGGCTGCACCATGGGACCCAGAATCAAGTCCCCATCCACCCATATGTGCCTCAAAATTGAGTGAGACCCAGATCTAGCTGGTCTCACCACCCACATTGGCCTAGATCCAGACCCAGCCAGTCCCACCCTTGTCAAGCCCCACTGGGCAGAAGATATAGCCTCAGGTCCCTTGGCACAGCACCAGGACAGGGGGCATGGCCTGAGGTCCTTCAGCCCATACTGGGGCAAGAAGAATGCCTTGAGGTCCCCCATCAGCCCCTTTGAGTGGGGGAATGGCCTGAGTTCCCCCGTCAAGACCCACCAGACAGGGTGGGTGCAGCCTCAGGTCCCCCTTAAAGCCCTACTGGCAGAGGGGGTACAGCCTCAGGTCTCCCATCAAGCCCTGCTGGGTGGGGGCATGGCCTGAGTTCCCCCAAACCAGCACTGGGGGTGGACTTTGAGGTTCCTGTCAAGCCCCACCAGGCAGGGGGGCACAGCCTCAAATCCCCTGGCCCAGTGCCAGGGTGCAGGGTACAGCCTAAGCTCCCCTGTCAAGCCCCACCTGGTGGGAGACATGGCCTGAGGTCCCCCGGCCTGGTGCTGGGGCAGGGGGAGCAGCCTGAGGTACTCTAGCCCAGCACCAGGATAGGAAGCCCATGTTGAGGTCCCCTGTCAAGCCCTGCTGGGTCAGGGGAGGGTGTAGCCTCAAGTCCCTGCTGATTGCTCGTTCAGGCTCCTTATGGGAACTTGGCCTGCAGCCATCTTTGTGATAAAGTGATGGTCAATTAGCATATTCCCTTTTTATTAGATAGGATGTTAATATTTGAGGAAGATATAGTGAAAGGTATAAGGAAACTCACAGTACTATTATTCCAACTTCTCCATAAGGTTAAAATAATTTTGACATAATTTTAAAAAAAACTAGGAAGGAAATGACCCCAGGGGACATGGGCCATGTATCTAGAATAGAAACACAGCATTTTCAGTCACAGCAGCCAGATTTGTAGCTATGTACATTATCTTAAGCATCAAAATTAATCATCAAGTTAATGATGGATATCAAAGAATTAATAACCAATTCTGTGGCAACCAAAGCATGGCAGGTGGAGGGAGGGACAATCAGAGGTGAGTGTGTCATGATTTAGCTCAGGAACGAAAAGCATATTGCCAATATGTGGTGTCTTGCAAGGTCTTCACAGGCAGCCATAATGAATTAATTGGCCAAATTAATAACTCAGAACCTGAACTCAGGATTTAATAATCCACTGTGAATTTTATTCCTTCTTTCTTCCTCTAGGAAGGAACACCCTTTCTCTTCAAGCTTCATCTCCCACTTTCTCGAGGCTGGTTTCCCCTTACCTTATTATTTTGGTTTGGAAACACAGGGGTCATTCTGGTCTTTCTTTGTGCTGTATTAAACAGCACTGCTCATAATTCCCTGAATGATTACAGCCACCATCCTGGCAAACCCTCTATGTGTCACAGGCCAGTAGCTTTATCATTGTTCTCCTGGTCACCATTGTCTTCACTGAATCCCTCTTGCATGGAATAACTTTACTAAAATGCCACTTATACCTTATTTTTTCCACTCTTCAAAGAGCCACAATAATTTCCTGACACCTATTCTGTTGTAAATTATGAAGACCTAATAAAAATTATGAATTCTTCTTCCTAGCTCACCATAGATCTGTCAACAAAAAAGCTTGTTGCCATCAATCCAATGCCAACAGGTATTTCCAATCTGGGGTACAGCAAAAGGAGAGACAATGCAGGTGAAGAATTTGCAAACCTGAGAAATGCAGCTTCCTGTGGTCACCAAAAGTGGACTCCTCTGAGACAATGGGGAGGCCCACTGACAAAAGAAAGTGCCTGTACTGATCCCTGATTGGTTCATTTTTATGCAAAAGAGGAATCCAAATTTGCAAAGTCTGATTGGCCCAAATAGCACTGTCCTTATTGGTCAGAATTGTACATCCTCATTGATTGTTATTGAGCTGCTCTCATTGGTCAGTAAAGATGTAAATGAGGATTTAGCTGAGCTGCTCTAATTGGAGGGGATATGTCTCAATCCATTGATCAAAATATGACTCCAGAAGTTCGTTTATAAGGGTTGACTCAAACAACAGTTACACAACTCAGTTTGTGACTTAATGCAGAATACATGAGAAGCTTCTGCCAACAATATCTGCTAGACTCTGATTATAAATTTGAACCCAATTAAGCACAAGGAATCCTTCTTGGCAGGTATATTTCTTCTAGAGGCCAACAGATCTAACATTATAACTTTACTAATACTAGAGGCCCAATGCACAAAATTCATGCAAGAGTAAGCCTTCCTTCCCCTGGCTGCTGGCACAGCTTCCCTCTGGTGCTCAAGGCCTGGGCTTCCCTCGCAGCCCCAGCTTCGTCCGGAAGGATGGCTGGTCTAATTAGCATATTATACTTTTATTATTATAGATTCGTTCTTGTATGTAAAGAAGATTTAATTAAAGCAACCAGGTACTTCTCTCCTCATACGACATTTATCTCTATATCCAAAAAACTGTTTCTCTCATCCACTGACTTCAATCCTACAGCCTGAAAGGCCAAGTTCATCATACTTAATGCAAAAGGCAGAATGAGCTGACTCCCTGATTCTCTTTACTTATCTCCTGGTGCAAGTTGTATCAACTACATCACTTACATTGAGTTATTTATTTTCATTTCATTTCATTCTATCTAATTGCTTCCTGTGTGTACTCTTAGCTCCACAACTAACATATTATGGAAGTAAATTTTTAATGGATTATAGCTACATATAAAATGCATCCCACATGGCAAAAGACATTTGCTTTAGCATCTCAAAAGTCATAACAATCAAATTTGCTAATACACATTTTCTATAGAAATAAAGTGTTTGCAATTACTAATAAAATTTTTAATTTTTCACATTGCACAAGTTATGAAAATGCATGACAGAAAAATCATTCTTAGTTCTACCACAGAAACATAACATTATTAACAAGTAGCTATATATTTAAGACTTTTTCTTAGTCACATGTACAAATATTTCTTCATATATTAATATTTTGTAACTTGTTTTTCTCATTAACAACATATTATGACCATCATTCAAAAACAATTCATATGTGCTTATACATCATTTTGAAATACTTCACAGTAATCCATTGTATGGATGACCATAATGAATTTCACTCATTCTTATTATTGAACATTAACCTCTGTCCAGTTTTCTGTATTACTAACAATGTTAAAATGACATCTTTGTAAATGCATCCTTAATCAGTGGTCTCATTAATTCCACAAAAAGTTTTCTAAAAGGGGACTTACTAAACCAAAAATAACATACATTGAAAGATTCAGGATACATAGTACCAATTTCTGTTCTTGAAAATTTGTGCCAATTTACATTTTATTAACTGCATGTATGAGTGTTCACTGTTATCACACTTTCACTAATGAGTGTTATTCTTTTTTAAAAAATCTCATGAGCCTTTTATGTCATTTTTTCCCACTAGCACATTTTCTCAATGTCATTAGCAGAATTAAGATTTGACTTCTACTCCCTGGCCACTTCCCATCCAACTCTTCAGTTTGGACTTCGAAGAATATACTGGTATTTTTAGAGATACAGAGATGCTAGCCAGGTAAATTTTTTACAGACATTTTCTCACCATCCTCACTGTTCTAAGCTGCCATTTCCCAATCCATCAGAGCATCTTAAGGCCTTTCGTTTCTCTCTCTCTCTCTCTCTCTCTCTCTCTCTCTCTCTCTCTCTCTCTCTCTCT
>JAAGEH010002531.1:49272873-49330524 GCA_011751065.1 Lasiurus cinereus | reverse complement strand
TCTCTCTCTCTCTCTCTCTCTCTCTCTCTCTCTCTCTCTCTCTCTCTGTGTGTGTGTGTGTGTGTGTCTGTGTGTGTGTGTGTGTGTTTAAATTGATTTCAGAGAGGAAGGGAGAGGGAGAGAGAGAACATCAAAGGTGAGAGAAAATCATTGATCGGCTGCCTCCTGCACACTCCACACTGGGGATCGAGCCCACAACCTGGGCTTGTGCCCTGGCCAGGAATTGAACAGTGACCTGCTATTTCATAGGTCAATGCTCAACCACTGAGCCATGCTGGCTGGGCAGAGCCTTTCTTTATATTCCTATCCACCTACATAGTCCATCCACCAGACAGCTGCTACAGAAATCCTTTTCCAATATATGCTGCACATCAGGTCATATATTATACTGCCCCAAACCATTAAAGGGTTTCCATGTCAACAAGAAAAAGGTCATTAAAATGCCCTTTCCAGGGCCTACAAGGTTTTACTTTTTGACCCTAGACCTCTGACCCAGGAATGAATCCAAATTTTGTTTATGCAATTTGGTGGGTCCAATTTAATTAACATGATACAAAATTGGGTTCAGGGTCTTTGAAAGAATTAATGTAGAAAGATCCTGATGCTTATATTTGGTACTTCTGTAGTAAAGTTGACTCTCCTTGGATCTCACAGCTTATAACTCCCTCCTTTATTCTTCTTCAGTCACACTGGACTTTTCTTATTCTTCTTAGCCTCTGCACTCATTATTGCATCTGCCTAAATATTTCTCCAAATATTTCTGGGGTTGATTCTTCCTATTATCCAAATCTCAGTTCTACTGTCATCTCTTCAGAGAGAGCTTTCCTGACACACAATAAAATACAGCTGCATAACACCAGTTCCTCTCCCCCAGGAATCCTCTTCATCACAATACTGTTTTGTTTTTTATAGTCCTTTATCAGTATTTGAAGTATCTTGTTTATTTATTCATTAATTTGTGCACTGTGTCTTCTAACAGTAGATGCCATGAGAACAGAGATTGGGTCACCTTCGTGATCTCTATAATCTCAAAAATGTGGGATACATAGGTGTGCTCAATTAATGTTTATAAGCTATTTGAGTAAGAGAATGAATGATATCTATTTCTACTACTTTCTTCAAAAGTTATTCAAACTATCTAGCTAGTTGATGACCGTTTTAGATCTTTAGTCCCACTGATATGTGGGTATTTTCCCCCTCTTTTTCTATTTCTCATTGATTGTATTAGGGATTTTGAAAAGGTGAGAATTAAATGTAGAAACTGAAATGACTATTAGAAAATAGAAAATTCTTGTATAATGTTTAAGTTTTCCATTGTTAACTTTGACAAATTAAATTGGAGGCATGATGAAAACCATCTGTAAGTACTTTCTAACAGCAAATTTATTAGGGTGTATAGGACAGCCAGGAGAGTTATACTTCAACAAAATTAACATCTGTCATAATACAGCACTTGGTCTAATTATCTAACTCCCTAAAATTTAGTTCCAAATTTCCCTCAGAGAATATAGTTTTGTCAAATAATCTGCATTTCCAAATGTATTTCTATTATAATTATGGTTAAATAAAGTGTTCCACCTCGGTTAGTTCACATCTCTAAATAGTGCTAAAAGACAAATTAACCAAAGATTTGGGGCAACAGAAAATCAAATTGTTACTTGCCAGAATAACCCTTGACCTACCTTCCTGCTTTGTGTTAATATTTCCTGTTTGTTATTATACGGCTGAATCACCTCTCTCATTTTACAGCTCCAGGAATGTGGTTGATCATTCACAAACTCAGATCTGAAAACTTCTTTAACTTTCTACAAATGTGGTTTCCACCAGACGAGTGTATATGTATCTCCTTCCCTGACACTGAGCAGTAATGTTCTGCAATGACAGGGCCTTGTTCTGGTTGCCAGGAGACCACATTAACTTTCTCATCTTGCTGGCAGTCATTTTTCACTTTCACAGGACCTAAAATTATACATTTATATAATGCAGATATCCTAAATATTGACCATTGTATTTACAAGTCCATTTACAGTTATGTTCTATTTATGCTGAGTCCTAACTTATTGCCTCAAAAAAATATCTTTGACAAAATATTTTTATCAGGAGATAAAGGGTATCTCCTGAAGGTCACTCAATAAATTAGGGGACAGTGCCAATGGCTCTATTGTTCTGTGTGACTTCCCTAGCCATTGCTGTGCTAGGAGGCTCCCTTAGAATAAGGAGACCAAGAGGAAAGTTTGATTGGCCTTTTCTCATTTTCTCTCAAAGGGTAGAAGATAGCCCTCAATGTCATCTTGGCTATAAAGTCTCAGACTCCTCAAAATATCATCACCCTGAAGCACATAGCATATCTTCATATATGATGAGGTTTCTGAGGTGCCATTCAGTATTTTCTAACCTTTTTGTATCTGTATCCCTGGTTTTCTGTATTTTAGATTCCCCAGTAAATTTTCTTTGCTTTGTTAATAGCAATTTGGTAGGCTTAACTCCAGACCCAATAAACCAGAACCCTCAGGTAGGGGTGTAGTCACTCATATGTATAAAAGCTCCTCTGATCATTTAAATCAGCTATGATAAAGATAAACCATTGGAATATAAGTGATGTATTTACAAACAACTTCTCCACCTTCAACACAGTATTTCAGTGGATAATGTGGAGAGTTTGATCACAGTTCTCTTTCTAGCCACTCAACTAAATAAATATCTTGAAAATACTGCTATGGGGTCATTTCACCCTCTGTTTTCTTTATTCTCTTATCTTTCTCTTGGTTGTTTTTTTTTCCCCACCTCCCACTTAGTGACAAATTTCTAGATTTTCTTCCTTATTTTTGGACATTAAAAGCCCTCATCATGAAAAATCTTCCCCTCTGCTGCTAGACCACCATCTACCAATGAGTACTCCAGAATTTATCAATCAACACCGTAACTAGTAAATGTTTAACTGCATAAAACATGTATAAAGCCCCTATGCTTCTCTGGTATATGCACAGTACTAGATATCCAGCAGAAACTTAGTAACTATGTTGAGAACAAATCCTTATTCCAATCTATATTCCCTAAATTTCAGGAAACCTTTGATTGACTAATGAGCAAGTTAATAAGATAGGATGGATGATTTTGTAACTTTTCCCTCTGCATCCACTTTCAAAGGTTTCTACAAGTTGTTGGAAAACATTTAGAGCTTATTCTGAATGATCAATATTTATCCAAAGATAGTTGAGACTACAGCTCTACTTCATTTAAAATTAATTACATCAACTATTAAAATAGAGGATATTATGTCATAATGTTAACGGATCTAAATTAAAGCTTAATTATCTTAGTTCCTTGCCAAAATAACACAGTAGGAGCAAATTCGTGATGGAAATGACAGTGCATTTCTCCTGTTGGTTAAATATTCTGAAATTCACTGACACCATTATTCAAGGTTAGAACCACAGTAAGTAGGCTTTGATGCTTGTTCCAGTTCTCATTTAAATGTGCACCCTGACTGATGGCATTCTGTGACAATACATTTATTATTCAATAGCTAAAAGAAGAGCCAGAACTCAGAACATGCAGATAAAGTACATGAAAAGGACATATTGCTTGAGCTGTCTCAGTTTCAGCATGGCAGTGTGAGCAGAATTTACAGCATCAACTTGAGATTTATGTCCCTTGAATACTATGATTAACATTAAATGTAAACTCAGGTCACCATTCTATCTATTATTAAATACTGAATAATCTCAGATTACTATTTTAATTAAAATATTTCTTTATTGATGGAAAATTAAATTTGCTTGTGTTAACTCTTATTCCCCTTGGATATTTTCTACAACTAAGGAGATGAGAGAAGTGGGAAGAACACAGATCAGGCCTTTTTGTTTTCATGCACTCTTAGCATGTTTTCTTTCTGGGAATATAAGAAGTATGTCTCTTAATTCCACTCCTACCATTAGATTGGCAGTTAAATTTCTGTCTCAGGGACTTCAAAGCTCTGTGAACAGGAAACTAGGATCACTAACTGGTCTTATCAATTACTATAGCTAAGAACTGGAAACAGCTCAAGTGTCTATCAATAGATAAGTGGATAAAAAAGCTATGATACATTTATACAATGGAATACTATTCATCTGTAAAAAGGAAGGATCTCTTACCTTTTGAGACAGCATGGAGGGACCTAGAGAGTATTATGCTAAGGGAATAAGCCAGGCATAGAAAGACAAGTATTGCATGATCTCATTCATATGTGGAATCTAATGAACAAAATAGGTCCAGAGACACAGAATCATGGAACAGATTAACAAATTCCAGAGGGAACACAGGGTGGCGGGGGAGATTAATCAGGGAACTTATATGCATATAAACATACACATGGATAATAAGGTGGTGAAGGCCTGGGGATGGGGCAGGGAGGGTGAAAGGGGTTAATGGGGGGGGGAAGCTATTATCTGTAATAAGTTCAACAATAAAGATACATTTTAAAAAAAGAAAATCTTGTAAATTCTTTTGCATATTTTAAAAGGCATGGTAAAATCTTCTATTTTCACATCCAAAAATAATATAAGAATTTTAAAACATCATATGTGTGAAAGTTCCTGGAAAAGTTAATAAGCATGACAAAACAATGTGGAGTTTATAGCATTTTTTTTATCTTTGATTTGTTCTATTTGCTGGCCATAAAAGTACTGTTGCATGATTGTAAATTGGTGCAGCTATTATGGGGAACAGTATGTAGTTTCCTCAAAAATTAAAAATGCAACTACCATATGATCCAGCAATTCCACTGCAAGTATTTGTCTGAAGAAATACAAAACACTAATTTAAAAAGATATGTGCAATCCTATGTTCACTGCAGCATTATTCACAATATACACTGAGTAGCCAGATTATTATGATCTCTGAATGCATAATAATCTGGCCACTCAGTGTATATCCTATATAATAAAAGGCTAATATGCAAATTATCTCCTCAATCAGGAGTTCGACCAGCAGACAGGCCGGCCAACCTCCCATGTCCCCTCGCCCTGGCCAGGCTAACTGGACCCCACCCATGCATGAATTCACACACACACACACACACACACACACACACACACTGAGTGGCCAGATTATTATGTGTTCAGAGATCATAATAATCTGGCACTCTGTATATAGTACATATATACAATGAAATATTACTTGACCATTAAAAATAATGAAATCTTGTTTTTTGCATGGATGGATCTAAAGGGAATGATGCTAAATAAAGTAAATCAAAAGAGAAATTCAAATACTGTAGATTTTGCTTGTATGTAGAATCTACAAAACAAAATAAGTGAATAAACAAACAGAAACAAATGCATAGCTACAAATAATAAATTGATGGCTGCCAGATAGGATGGGATTTGGTGGGAAAGATAAAATAGGCAAAGAGATTAAGAAGTACAAATTGCCATTAAAACTTTTATTGACCTCTCTCATTGATGTTTCTGACTTTCTGTTCCTCTCCCTTCCTCTCTGTAAAAAAATCAATAAAATATATTAAAAAAAATTATTGACTATATTCCCTATGCTGTATTAGACTTATAGGGTGATCACTTCGTAAATTATATAAATGTCTAATCACTATGTTGAACATTTGAAACTAATATATGTCAACTGTAATTAAAAAATACAAAATTATTATTAAAAGTATCTCAAATTGTTTTCTCCCAACCATGAAAAGCCAATCACATACCCTTTGATCTAGATTAGGATATCTCCACCTCCGCACTATTGATATTGGGAGTTTTATTAAGTGTGGAGGCTGTCCTGTACAGGGTAGGATGTTTAGCACATCTCTGGCTTTTAACTGCTAGATGCACCCCTCCAGTCATGATGATTAAGAATGTCTCCAGACATTGCCAAATGTCAGTTGGGGGTGAGGACACAAATCCTATTTATACATGTAAACAGAAAAATTATTTTATTAAAAGTACATCATACTGTATAAGATATGCTGAAATATGCCAAGTAATAATAAATTATATGAGTATGTATGTAAATGTTTATGAAAAACATCAGTGATGATGCTGCCAAACCCATTATTAACAGATAAGATATTATTAAAATACTAAAGGCCCAGTGCATGGATTCATGTACCAGTGGGGTCCCTAGGCCTGGTCTGCACCCTCTTGCAATCCGGGGCCCCTCAGGGGATGTCAGAGAGCTGTTTTTGGCCAGATCCCCGAAGACCAGGCCAAGAGACCCTGGGAGGCATGATTCTGTGCTCTAGACCTTTCATATGCATATAAGATCTTTGGTTAATCTCTTCCCATCCTCCTTCCTCCCCCTTTCCTTCTTAGATTCATCAGTCTGTTTCATGTCTCCAGGCCTGGCACTGAGCACCCACCTCTGGTGGTCAGTGAGCATCATAGCTAATGGTTGAATGGTAGGCTGATTGCTTAGGCTTTTATATAGATAGATGATTAAAAATGTAACAGGCATATTAAACCAAGCAAAATCTATCAAACTCAATGTCAGGAATTCACACCAATTGAATGTTTTTATTTGACCAGGTACTGAATCATCAAAGTTTAAATAAGAAACAGATCATTTTTTCCTAAATTGCTAAAGCAAAAATTGTAATGTCATTAGATGACACCAATCAAGCGTGTGAATTTGATATAATCAAGGCTTAATTATTTAACAATGAAGAATGAGAACAATGGCCCAGACTCAATATTTTTTTAATTTCATAGTCATTTCTTGAAATCCCCGTTATTTAATGGCATTCTGTCAGGATAGAAATATACCAAAATAAAAAATATGTAATTTCTTCAAGTTTTATGGTTTATATTTCTGTTGTTTTGGCAGCTAGAGTATACCAGCCATCTGGTTCCTATGGAGAGACTTTGGAGAGGTAACATTTTGGTCCACTGTGAAAATTATCAGGAACTGAAAACAATGATCAGCTCCCCTACCCTGTAATAGATCGAGAGAGAGAGAGAAAGAGAGAGAGAGAGAGAGAGAGAGAGAGAGAGAGAGAGAGAGAGAAGGAAAGGACAAACTACACTTCAAAGTCAGGCAAAGGCAAAGCATAGACAAGAAGGGAAGAAGGTTGATGGTTGATGCTATATTTTCTAGTATTTTAATAGTTACCAAGCTCAAGTCTTATTTATTATTTTATATCTTTATAATTAAAGCTCTATTTTATGTACAATGGTAGTTTCTAAATGTCCTCTTATTTCTTTCTCAAACATTTGTAAAAGCCATTAAAAACAGCTAAGTAAGTCTGTCTCTACATAACTGTCTTATGTGATTAAAAATTACAATAAAAATTAGGGTATTATATTTAATATTAAATAAAATTTTCTTCCCTGTTCTATAACCACAAAATCAGTGAATGACCCAGTCACAGATTCTGCCTTAAGTAAGGATTAAATAGTATTTGTTAACTAGATACTATATAACACACCTTTTGCTAAAACCTCCAGATATTATCTTTTTAAATATTAGCACAAGGTTAAGAGGAATTGGTCATACTGTAGGAAGTAAAGCTGAGTGTGGGATGGGGGATCTTTTTGCTTGAGAATATTAGTTTAACAGCAGTACTCAAGATGGAATACAAGGAGATATGTGGGAGAAAAGGGAATGGAAGAAAATTTAGGAGACTAAAACAATCATGCAATTGTCTAAGCATGAACTAAAACCTAAAAAAGAATATCAGAAATGAAAAAGACAGAGAAATGACATATATGAGAGATATAAAGATAGGGGAAGATGAAAGAAGTTGAGGAAGAACCTTGAAATAAGCTAGGAGTCAGCCATTCCCAAGGGTCTAGTTTACTACAAAGCCAGACTCTAACATCAGGTGGTAATTCAGAGTAGTTTGACAATTCAAGCATCTTTTATAAAGACACAAACACTTTTGTTGCATTTAGGCACTCTTTATGTATCATAATCTAGTTCATTTTTCCCATAATACTGATCACCATCATATACTACATATATATGTGGTTTTGTTATTGTTAATTTTCTCTTTTTCTTAGAATGTAACTCCTTAAGGTCTGAACTGTGTCCATTAGCCTTTTCTTCTTTTTTTTAAGTTTTTTTTAAATTTTAATTAAATCTTTATTATTCAGATTATTACATTTGTTTTTTTTCCCCTCCATAGCACCCCTCCACCCAGCTCCCACCCTTCCCTCCCTCCCGTTGACCTCATCCATAGGTGTATGACTTTTGTCCATTCTCTCCCTGTATACCTCTCACCCCTTTCCCCCTGAGAATTATCAGTCCACTCCCTTTCAATGCTCCTGATTCTAGTATATTCACCAGTTTATTCTGTTGATCAAATTTTCAATTCACTTAATTTTTAGATTCACTTGTTGATAGATATGTATCTGTTGTTCATAATTTTTTGACTTTAATCTTTTTCTTCTTCCTCTTCTTAAAGAGTACCCTTCAGCATTTCATATAATACTGGTTTGGAGTTGATGAACTCCTTTAGCTTCTTCTTATCTGTGAAGCTCTTTATCTGCCCTTCAATTCTGAATGATAGCTTTGCTGGATAGATTATTCTTGGTTGTAGGTTCTTGCTATTCATCACGTTGAATATTTCTTGCCACTCCCACCTGGCCTGCATTGTTTCTGTTGAGAAATCAGCTGACAGTCGTATGGGTGCTCCCTTGTAGGTAATGAACTGTTTTTCTCTTGCTGCTTTTAATATTCTCTCTTTGTCTTTTGCTCTTGGTATTTTAATTATGATGTGTCTTAGTGTGGTCCTCTTTGGATTCCTTTTATATGGGGTTCTGTGTGCTTCCTGGACGTGTAAGTCTATTTCTTTCACCAGATGTGGGAAGTTTTCAGTCATTATTTCTTTAAATAGGTTTTCAGTATCTTGCTCTCTCTCTTCTGGCACTCCCATAATTCTGATGTTGGTACGTTTGAAGCTGTCCCAGAGTCTCCTTACATTTTCTTCACATTTTTGGATTCTTTTTTCTTCTTGCTTTTCCAGTTGAGTGTTTTCTGCTTCTTTATATTTCAAATTTTTGACTTGATTCTTGCCTTTCTCTAGTCTGCTGTTAGGACTCTGTATAATATTTTTTATTTCAGTCAGTGAATGTTTCATTTCTAGTTGGTCCTTTTTCATCTCCTCTTGGGACTTGATAAATTTATCCATCTTTTCTAGCATATTCTTGAAAAATCTTATAAGCGTGGTTTTGAACTCTATATCCAGTCGTTTTTTTTCCTCCATTTCTTTTGTTTGTGATCCCTTCCCTTGTCTCGGCATTTTCACTATGTCGGGGAAACTTCTGTGTTGGATTCAACCTTATAATGCCAGGCGTGCAAAGCCGCAGAAGCCTCTGTTGAGCTTGGGAGGGGTGGAGTCTCAGGGCTTAAGGGACCGCCTTGCCTTCCAGTCGGCCCCGCCCTCCACGGCCCCTGAGTCTCACGTGACTGGGTAATCGCTGGAGCGGTCCTTGTGCACGCGCAAGTACCCGCAGTGCCTATAACAGCGGCCTTTCCAGCTCCCCTGCGAACCAGGACCACACGAGTCTAGGTCCACAGGGTTTCGCCCGAAACAAGGGCCCAGTGGACTCAGAAGTGGCACAGTTGGGAGGGTCTGTCTCCCGCCCACTCGCGAAAGCCAGTGGCGCAATCAGCAATCTGTCCTCCGCGCAGCGCCTTGCGTGCCACCACCAGGCCTTTGATCTTTTGCGGCTCCCCTAAATTTCCGTGCACTTCTCCCTTTTCACAGTCCAAACGACCCCCGTATGAGTTTCGGCTGGATCTGGGGTTTAGTGTCATAGGATAAGCGGTTCAATGCCTTTGGGAGTCTCCGTTTCCCTCCCGCCAGAGAAAGCCAGCCAGGTACTCGGGCACCCGCTCTCTCAGAGCGCGCGTCTCCGTACCTCAGCTTTTTGCAGCTCCTCTGGGTCTCCGTGAGCCCCTCTCTTTCCTTCTAGTTGTAGAACTTCCACTCAGCCAGCTTTCCTGTGGTTCTGGATGATGTCTGTTCTGTCTTTTAGTTGTAGTTTTGAAATTGTTGTGTGAGGCAGCAGTGTAGGTATTCACCTATGCCGCCATCTTGGATTCTCTCCATTAGCCTTTTCAATGTGACAAATTACTCCTCAAATTTAGTACCTTAAAATAGCAACCATTGACTGACCAGCATTGCTCAGTGGTTGAGTGTTGATCTATGAAGGAGGTCACAGTTCGATTTCAGTCAGGGCACATGCCCAGTTGCAGGCTAGATCCTTGGAGGGAGAGGAGACCGAGCTGGAGAGGGAGGGTGCAGGAGGCAGCAGATCAATTATTCTCTCTCATTATTGATGTTTCTATCTCTCCCTCTCCCTGCCTTTCTGAAACTAATAAAAACATGTTTTTAAAGACGATATCACAATGTGACTGCAATGCAATAATAACCCAACTATTTTGTTTTTAAAAAAAGCAACCACTTATTTAGTCCACAAGTCGGTGCTTTGACAATGTGTAACATGGAAGCTAGGTGACTATCTGTGTTGACTCTTATGTCTGTAGTCAGCTGCTGAGTCAAATGAGATCTGTTTTATTCAAGATGGACTTCCCTGGGATGATTTTTCTCTGATCCAGGTGACCTTTTGGTCTCTAGCAAGAAATCACAGTCTTGGTCACATGATGGTTGGGCAGGGCTTTGGAGGACATTCGGAAAAGTGCAAGGCCTTGTGAGTTCCATGGTCAGAACTGGCATCACATCAATTCTGCACTGTTTTATAGATCAGAGCAAGTACAAGACCAACCCAGATTCAAGTGGAGAGAAAGCCTCTATATCTTGATGGGAGAAGCTGAAAATCACATTGCAAAAGAAGTGAACACTTAGCAGGGAATAACTGTGGCTATTTTTGTAAATAATCTACCAGGGAGACTTTCTGTACTTTTTTGACTGTTATATCCTAAGCATCTGAAATAGTGCCTAGCCCATAGGTGTTCGGAATTATTACTTGAATGAATGAATGAATGAATGATCTGCCCACCATTTTTGAACCAGAAGCTATGCAACAAGTAGTCCCTTCTCTGTTGCAAATTTTTACAATATAGTATAGGTTTGCAGGAAACTACATTGCTTGTGAATATATGCGATTGCAGTCCTGCCTCTGCTGTTCTTTTAAAGTTAAAACCAGCTTTCACAGTTTGATTTCTCTCTTCTTTAGTTCTTATAAATTCAGACTAATTGCTCCCACGGATCTTGAAGCACACTGTAATTCATAGAATGCTTTTCTTCCTAGGACCTTGGAGAAGTTTCAAAATACTTTCTCATCAATCTCCACAGCTATATAACAGCAGAGGTGAGTTCTGTTATCTACTCTTTGCTCCCTCCTCCCCTTTTTCTCCCAGCCAGCTAGTTTCCCTTTCTTTATTCAGAGATGAAATCACAATGGAATGACCACTTGTCAGTGTAAGATAGCTCCTTGAAATCCTGGTCTGGGTAACTTTCTGGAAGACTGGACAATTGAACGGAAATGACTAAAATAGAATCAGATATTGAAGTATCTGTGCACCCAGTTCATTTCCCCATCCCTTTCTTTGCCACATAAGCAAAGTGGGTTAGAAAATAGAAAAAATAATGAAATACTTTAGCCTAGTGGATCTAGAAATATATACCTTAAGAATCAAGCAGGTCTGCTATGGTTCTTGATAAGTGGACATCAAGAGCAAACTGGATTACTTTGTTTCTCCACTTGGTCACCTGGTCAATCCCAATCTTCTGGGCTTCCTATGTCATTCTTAAAATAATGCCTAACACAGTGCTGTTGGGTTACAATTCTTGAGAGCCTGTTGTAGTGCCTTGGAACTGTGCCCTCTTAAAGAAACAACAGGTTCTACTAAAAAAAAATGCTGCAGTCATCAGGGAATTGATTCAATCATTGCTCTATGAGGTAGCATTCCTCATATAACCAAATGATAGATTTTTCAAAGGCTGTGACATCTGTCAATACCTTTTCTGGCATGCCCCTTCCATTTGGTCTAGAATTTCTTTTAGAAGAGGACAAAACGTCCTTTATAGTTACAGATAACGCTGAAAAAGCAAAGACCCATAGAAAAAGCAACCCTTGGCTTGCCCATTTCCATTATTTACCCAGATCTCCTTGGCTCAAAACCTCATCAGCATCTTAAATTATCTCTGCTCGTATCCAGGCACCAAGTCCTGCCAGTTCTTCCTTTGATGTATTTTCTGGAATTGTACTTGTTTTCATTCCTTCTGCCAGCAAGCATCCCACTTTCAGTCCTTTATTGTTTCATACCTGCATCATTTAAATCACCAAACTGAACTCTTCTGCTTTCATCATTAATGATTCCCACTGACTACAAATATAGTTCTAGCTCTTTCACTTGAAATTATAATCCTTCCATATATGATCGCCAGCACTTTTCTTCTACTCTGACCCACTACTATGTGAATATTCTGCTTTAGCTAAATTAGTCTAAATGGTATTTCCAAAAGAATATGCTACCTCAAATTTAAATTGTACAGTCAATGAAAACACTTGGCAAAACACAAACATTATGTAAGCATGAATTATTTTGTCTTGTTCTTAATTCTGGTCATCTGTTGTCATCCTTCACTAATTAAACATATTCTCTTTATTCATATGCTCTGCCCCTTAGTCTGCTCAGAACCTTCCTCCTTGTATCTAGTGACCATCAACCCTCAATCCTTTTTATTTATTTTTATATTATTGATGTTTAAAGAGAGAGAGGGAGAGAGAGAAACATTGATCAGCTGCCTCCTGCACACCCCCTACCTGGGATCAAGCCAGCAATCCCAGCATGTGCCCAGACAGGGAATCAAACTAGCAAACTTTCAGTGCACAGGGCAACTCTCCAGCAAACTGAGCCACACTGGCCATGGCAATCTTTTGACTTTAGATGCATCTTCTCTCTCTTCTCAGAAGCTTTGAATTGACACAAATACATGGAAGTTTTGAGCCTGCACCTCTCTCCAGAATCACCACATCCATAATCAGCCCAGGCTACCAGTGGTCTAGCACTCCAGACAAAAACTTTATTCCAAGCCCATCTGACACGAGGAAGGGATCGGGCTGTCTTGGACACCTCATAAAGAATGTCTGCTTTTGCATACCCCATCATGTGCCTAGAGTTCATTTCTGGGTGATCCAATCTTTTCTATCCACCACAGCCCAGAGTGATTTTTGTCCTGGGAATTTTTGTAGTGCCAAGCTCCTGTGATTTGTCCTATTTAGGTTATGGTTATATATTCTGCCATTTATGTTTACTTAACTGGAGGGGTTCATTCTTGAATACCCAAGTAGGTTGAAAACTCCTCCTTCAAGGTGACAAGAACATCTTATATTATTAGTAGCCCCATATTTCAACCATTTTCAACAACCTGACATGTGATAGCTGCTAACTGATTATCTGGGCTTGCTAGTCACAGTGGACGTGAATGGTAAGAAGTCTCTCTCTTTATTGGAGTATTGATAGAGATTCTACAGTGTAGAAAGTCAAACACCATTGTCACCCTTGGGGAAAGAGATGCAAGGCAAGAAGGGAGCTGCCCAGAACCTAAGTTAAATGTGCCAATGCATCAATTTACTCAAGATCAAGGGGGCATTTATGCAACATGTTTTTCAAATTCTCTCAATTCCTTTGCCTTTATTTTTATTATTGGGAAGATACTAATCATGAAGAAAATAAAGTGAAATAAGCATTGTGGCATAAGTGACATAAAGAGTCACTTAAAACAGAGTCAGAAGGCTATTAAGTAACTGAGGCAAAAGCACCCTAGGCACATCGTGTGTCCCATTTCCAAAAGCCCTATTGCTAAACCTGTTGCTAAACTCGGTTCAAAACATTCTGGAGCCATAGACATCCTAGAACAACAACCTCTACATGGGCATATCTGGACTTGATTTCCTTCCTTATAGGATTCAGCTCCCTCTGTACACATTGGAACTAACCAATCTCTGTTAACCTAGGCAGCAAGCCTTCATTTGCATGCAAGAATTACATTGTGTGGGTTTGGCCTTAATCAATCTTGCCTTTCCTTTCCTCTGCAGAGCACAGTTTGGATTGCTACCTGAATCTATGTCTCTCATATTGTGATCCTTTGCTCAAATAAATACATTTTTTTCACAGCCTATACAACTCCTCCCCTGCCCTTTTTTTTTTTGGCTAACAATATGCATACATATATATTGCCTGAACTAGGAAGGAAGGCTCTTTTTTGTGGGCATAATATTACTAACCTTTGTTTTCCCCCTGGCATTTACCTTAGCTCACCTTGCTTTGCAGCCATCAATCTGACATCAGAAAGCAGTGGAATTAGCAAATGTGGCATGGGAAACTAGAGGCATTACTGATGATTCCAGTAGGGGGAAAGAGCCAGCATAAGAATTCATTTTAACACAGTAATAGATCTCACACACTGAACCCCCCTATCAAATGAGATCTACCCAGGGAGGAAAATGCCCCTCCACTTTTAATTTAGTGACAAACCCCAAACCATTGCTTCATTCGACTCGGAAGGAAGCCATTTCCTTCTAGCAGGACATTGTGGGGAGACCAAGGAGGGGCCTCAGCGCTGTCCACTACTTTGAAGAGGCAGGATGGGCTTCTGTATTCCTCGTCTGCAGGTCCCCTACTCATTCATTTTCATTAGACAGATGCCTACATCTTATCTGTAGGTATCAGTCAGGGTCAACGCATGGTTTCACGGCTAACCAATCAGATGTGACTGTCTCTTTCCAGAGACAGTATTTTTAAAAAAGAGAAACCGCTGATCTGGAATGTTTCAGTCCTAAAACTAAATTTTTCTCTAACCGTCAGTCAGATCCCTGATCCGTGTAGCAGGATCTTCTCCTGGTAACTATATTCTTTGACTTCAGTTTTAAAATTATATAAATAAATACAAGTAGACAATGATTCTGATTAAAATAAAGATACATGTGTCACTAGTATCAGTTTATTGTAGCATTGCCATTGTTAAATTCCTTTATTGTCAACAGGGAAGAGTGAAAGCCAATTTTGATGCATGTATACTTTACCTTCATTCAAATATTTCAAAAAAAGCATCTGAGTCTCTTTTCGGCTATGCAGTTCTTTTTTGCATATAATCCTAATTTCTCTATTGCTTGGAAATTACAGTCCATTTGGATGCTCCTTCCCTGTTCTTATGTAAATCCTCTAAAACAGGAAGAGCAAATGTTCAAAAACTATTGCCATACAGTCTGTGAGAGACACAAATAACTGGAAGTCTCAAAATTTCAAATGTAATACTCGCTGGCCAAAGCCTAATGGGATGAGCAAATTTTGGACTTGAATTATTTTAAATATAGAATTTTTTCTAAAGATCTAGGAAGACAGAACAGTGTTTTTTTTTCCATATAGCTCTACTTAAATTATTGTTAGAAAAAGAACAACATTTCTGAGTGAATAATTGTTGGATGGGATAAGTCTACCTTATGTCCTCCACCATAGCCCCATCAGCATTACATATGTATAGACAGATCACCTACTGAGTTCCCAGAGTTTTTATACTCTCTCTCTTTAACTGATTATGGTGCCTACTCTCAACTTAGGTTACAGAAAAACACATCAAGTGGGGGCTTTTTTTTTTCTTTCAGTTTAACAAACAATAAATGGCTTCAAGTAACAGAACTCTCTTTTCATCTTCTTAAACACTGAACTTTTCATTACCAACTTTTGCAATATGGTTCTCAAAACAGCAACGCAAACATTCAAAAGGTACAGTTGAAGAGAGAGGGGAGTAAGAATTCATAACTTTGTGCAATTGCTGGAAAACAAAACAGGCATTCATCAAAAGCTGTGGTATATTTACACCGTTTTACCATCTGAGAAGCACGGATGGGCCTGGAGATTATTATGCTAAGTGAAATAAGCCGCTCAGAGAAACATAAACATCACTTATATGTGGAATCTAATGAACCAAATGAAATTATGAACAAAAAACTTTCAGAGACGGGGAAGCATGGAACAGACTGACAGAAATCAGAGGGAAGGGCGGGAGGGGGCAGGAAAGAGGTTAACCAAAGAATTTATATGCATATATGCATAGTTCGTGGACACCGACAATAGTGTTGAGAAGGCCGAGTGAGCTGGTGGAGGGGGCCAACGCGGGGCGAAAAGGGGGGCATAGGAGACATCTGTAATACTCTCAACAATAAAAATAACTTTTGAAATATTAGAGGCTAGCTCTAACTATAACAAACTTCTTGATCCCAGTCAGGTCACATGAATAGAAATTTACATTCAAACGGAGCACCAAAATAACTTCCCTTCTGGAGGCAGTATAGATTTTAACTTCTTAGCAGGAGTGGCAAGGCTGAAAGAATAACTTTGAGAGGGAGAGGTGGGGTTAGGGGTAGGGGTGAGGATGGGGGGCGGGGCCTGGAAGATTGGAGTACTCCACAAATTTAAAGGGAAAGAAGCCAGTTTCCCTTGGAATTGGGAAAAAACAGGCCAGGGAGCAAATGTTACTTTGTACAAGGTTCTCAGGGACTCCCCAGAGATGAGCATCCCAAGCTAGGCTTTAGGGCCCCATTATTTGAGGTAACCGCCTCTGAAATCACAAGACAGTGATAAACGTATCCGGGCCTCATCAACTGAAAGCCCAGAATTCCTGTTTGGGAACCAAGGTTCTGGTCCAGGACAAATCCTGCATAGTGTTAGGACGCGCTACACAGAGCTAGTATTCCCTTGTGCAAAAAAAAAGGGACCAGGGTGGTGAATTAGGAGGAAAGAGTCTGCATCCTTGGGATAAAATTACCCATTTCAGGTGCCATGGGGAATGTCAGCAGGAGCCGGCCGTACCCTGAGACCCCTCCCTCTCTGATGCCAGACACGCCACCCTTGCGAGTCTTTCCGGCACCAGAGCCTAAGGGGACCCCAGGGCGCGGCAGTGGCCAACAACCTAACTCTGGTCTAGCGGCGGTTCCGCGCGTCCAGGGGCTTTAGCGCAGGAAGGGACCCCGTCCGGATCAGCCCGCGGGGCCGTGCGCTCGGCGTCTCCAGCGCGCACACCGCGGCCGGCGGGCGCCTCCCGCAGTAGGGAAGCGGCGCAGCTTGCCCATCTGGACTCGCCTGCATCCGGACCTCAAGAAGTGCGCTCTCCCTCCCTCTGAGTGTCAGTTTCTTTGGTGAGTGCTGGCGCCGAGGCAAGCGCGGGCAAAAACGGTTGCGCGCTCTCCCCACCGGGCCAGCCTTGTCCTTGCAAGTCCGCCGTAAGAGACAGCTTCTGGCCACTTGTTTTGAAGGCGAGAAAGCCAAGCAGGGGCCGTGCTCGGGGTGCTGCAGTGCGAGTTTACAGGGGGAGGCGGAGAGTCCCAGGGACACCACGGCCACAGCGCAAAGCCCTCCCCGCCGTCCCCCCGGGGGAAACGTGCCTGGGGTGGAGCGAGGGCGTAGAAGGAAGCTGGGAAAGGAAAGAAGGGATGAGGTAGGGGAGAAAAAAAGTGAACGTTTCCTGGACCAGGGAGCCAGGAAGTGGGACCAAGTCCTTGAAACTTAAGTCCAGATTCCAGCAGTGGGGGCCATTACAGTGGGAACGGCGGCTGGGTGTAGTCTGCTTTATGTGTGGATTTTTTTTTTTTTTCCCTGAACGGCTGAGTCTTAAAGTTTCAACGCGAAAATTTGGGGAGCATATGTGGGAGGAGGCGGTGGCTGGGACAAAACATTCTGGAGCCAGGGTCGCTTCTTAAAACCCGGCAAGTTTCCCCGCATCCCCTGCCCAGCCCGGGGCGCCTCTTCCCATTAATTTTCTCCCAGTGAGAAGGTGTGTGCAGGAGAGGGGGAGGAGAGGGGACGGGAGGGCGAGGTCTGGAAGCCGCAGGCGGAGCCACTGAGGAAGAGAAAAAGCAGCAAGTTGTCTTAAGTATTGGTTCCCGAGGGTTGCGGGAGGCCAAGTGGAAGGGGCGGGCCTGCGGGGCGGCTGCTCCTCCAGCAGCATCATCCGCGGCAGAACTTGCACTTGATGATCTTCTTAAAGGCGTTTTGGAAGTCCTTGTTGAAGTAGGCGTAGATGACGGGGTTGAGCAGAGAGTTGGAGTAGCCGAGCCAGTTTATGATGGCGCCCAGCAGGCTGGGCATGTGGCAGCTGTTCTCGCAGAAGGGCAGGACCAGGGCCACGATGAAGAAGGGCAGCCAGCAGAGGATGAAGGTGCCCATAATGATGCCCAGGGTCTTCACCGTCTTCCGCTCGCGGGCCAGAGCCATTTTGCGCTTGGCCTCGGCGTTGCGCTCATTTTTATTCTCCAGGGAGGTGGGGAACGGCAGGTGCCCTTTGCAGTTGGGTAAGGGCAGGTGCTCTTTGGAGTTGCCCATCAGGTGCACTTCGATCACCTCCAGGGCCGCGCCATCCTCGCCCTGTCGCACGGCTCCGTTGGCGCACTGAGTGGCCCCCGCCTTACTCTCCACGCCCTGCCCCCATTCTCGGCTCTCTGGCTCTCCCTGGATGATGCTCTTCCTGGGCTGCAGGGCTGGGGACGCCGCGAAGCGCGTGTCCGCCCTCTTCTTCTCCACCTTCTTGACGGTCTTGCGGATGCGAAAGCGCGCGGCTCGGAAAATGCGCCCGTAGAGAACCAGCATGAGCAGCAGCGGGATGTAGAAAGCGCCGAAAGTGGAGTAGATGGTGTAGCCATGGTCCTTGCTGATGGTACAGGCGTCGGGGTCCGAGCGGTCTTCGGGGGTGCGCCAGCCCAGCATGGGCGGGATGGAGATCAGGAAGCCAATGAGCCAAGTGAGCGAGATGAGCGCGGCGGCGCGCCTGGGCGTCCGCTTGTTCACGTAGTCGATGGGGTCCGTGATGGCCCAGTACCTGTCCAGCGCGATGGCGCACAGGTGCAGGATGGACGAGGTGCAGCACAGCACGTCGAGGGAAATGAACAGGTCGCAGGTGACCTGCCCCAGCGTCCACTTGTTGAGCACCTGGTACAGCGCGGCCATGGGCAGCACTAGCACCGACACCATGAGGTCGGTGACGGCCAGCGAGCCGATCAGATAGTTGGCCACGTTCTGCAGGGAGCGCTCCAGAGCAATGGCAGCAACTACGCACGCGTTTCCCAGCACCGCGCTGAAGATAAGGGTGCCCAGCAGCAGAGAGGTGACCACTTGGTAGCTGAAGGTCACGTCCGAGACGCCCGTAGCATTGCCGTTTGTCCCCAAGGGACCTTCGGAGGAGGACGTCGTGTTGTTGCCCTGTCTGGGGCTGAGCACCTCCATGCCTGCGCGCCCGGCAGGGGAGGGGGAGGGAGAAGGAGCTGCGTGCGGATCCCCCCTCGCCCCTCCCCTCTGGGGTCGCAGCCCCTTTCTCCGGGGAGTTTCGGGGGGAGGGTAGGTTGCAGGGGCTCAAGCAGGACGTTCTTACTGCTCAGGCGAAGGCATCTCGGAGGAACGAACTGCTGCTAGGGCGCCGTGGCTCCCCGGGTCCAGCGCGCTCAGGAACTCTAGGTGGGAAACCAGTTGGCCGGGGCACAGCTCCGCGATCTCAGGGCGGCAGAGAGGTGGCCGCAACGTCTGTCCCTCGCGGTTCCTTTTACTTTGCCGCTGCCCAGCTGGCTGCGGGAGCCGGAGTCTCCCCACCAGCAAAGGGTCTCCAATCCTAGAAGTATCTGGAATATTGAAACCGCATCCTCCACGGTCATTCTGTGACCCTCCTCGATTCTCTCCCTCCCTCTCTCCCACTCTCTTCTCTTTCTTTTTTCAAGCCTCCTCCTTCCACTCGCCTTCCCTTTCAGTTTCCCTCTCCCTTCTCTCACCCTTTCTTTTTCCCCTCTGTGTGTCGCTCAGACAGCCAGTCTCCCTCCCTCCCACGCTCACCCTCCCCTCCTAATACCTCCCCAGCCCCGAGTGTCTCTTTCCTCTGGGTGCCCGCCCTCCCCTGCCTCCGGCTCAGCAACTTAGCGTTCGAGCCTCTTTTAAAGTCCACACACTTAGAACTCGCTTGCCTACACTTGACCTCCTGGTCAGAACAACATTGCAACACATACCTTTGCCTCCCACCCAGCCCAGCTCGAGGGGGAAAATTCTAACTATCCAAGTCATTGCTTTCTATTTCTGTCAAATTTTTAAGTAGAGTCCGCATCAGATAGTGGCAGTAGGAAATAAGGAAAGGAGACACTAGAAGTCTGAGTGGTGGGAGGGGGGTGGACAACTCTAGTTTAGTACATAAATTATGGTAAATTGATGGAATGAAAATGGAGTATCAGACCACCCCATCCATCATTTTACATTTGACTCCCTGTGGGGGGCGGGGAATGTTGCCTGTGACCTTTTTTAACCTTGGGGAATGGGGGAGAATGGAATATAAAAGACCTGTTAAAAGACAAATAGCTACATCTCCAAAGGAAAACACTCAATTCAGTAAGTTTTTAGAACACACTCACACAAGCCTTCCCATCACCATTTATCTTTTTTTTCTTTTTTCTTGTTTATTGTTCAGTATTAATAGATGTTCCTTATCCCCCCCCCTTTCTCCCTCTCTACCTAGCCCCTGCCCCACCTTAGGTCTTCCTCAGACTGTTGTCTGTACTCATGGGCTATGCATACATGCATATATTTTTTTGGTTAATCTCCCCTCCAACTCTACCCCTACCCCCACTTCCAAGATCTGTCAGCCTATTCCATGCATACTTGTCTCTGGACCTAAAATCAGTGAACATTGCCATTCCCCATAGCTTTGTGGTGAGTCAGTTTAGGGAAAGGGATCTTTTGTCTGCGTTTTGCAATGAGTTCAGGCATTTCATATGGCTTTTTGCTTTTCTTACCAGAAATAAATCTCTAAAGGAGAATTTAGTGGAATCTCTGGTCGCTTGCTCCTGAGTTTCTCTTAAACTAAGAAATTGGATTCAGCACCTGGGACAGCTCTAGGCAATCAGGACTTATGCCGCCACCTTCTGGTAAATGCTTTAGAGCGCCATCTAGGAACCCTTGTCTTGCAAAAATTAAGCAGGTATTGAAATCCCATAACTTCAAGAAAGAGAAAAAAACTGGTTATTAAAAGAAAAGTAACATTGAGTCATGTATTTTTATTCTATGTCCTTAAAAAATTAGTGTTCTCTTTTTCTCTTAATCATATATACCAAGCTTATATTGTCTAGCTCATTTTGAAAGCCTGCAGCATCTGTCATTCACAAGTTCTCTCAGGAATAAGGTTTTAGTAGACTAAAGCAAACACTTTCTCACCTTCATCTGTGTTGGTTTTGTTCCCACAAAGCCTGCACTCTGGGACTCACACATTTGCACACATTCATCAACAGGGTAGATGGGAGGGGGGCCAATATTGGATTATCCAAATGGGGATGACTTCACATAGAAAATAAAGAGGCTGCTGTTGGTTGGTTCTAAGCTATTTCCTTTATCAATATTTAATCCCATTTGAACATGGGTAAAGAATTATAGTATTCTTAAACCCTAAATAGATATGCAAATAACAAATTCACTTACACATTCTGATAGCATGACTGAAGTAAAGGAAAAGTACAGAATGCAATCCCAAAAGCAGATGACTCCAGATAACATGCACAGATTCACTCCAGCTAGCAATAGTTTTAATATTTTCAAATTTGAGCTCTGAGTTTCATAGCTTTCAATTCTTTAAGACCAAGCAAAAGACCAATCACCAAAGCATCAAAGAAAATCTAATTGTGCCAATGCATACAGTACAGGACAATGTGTTTGGAGGATTGTTTTACAATGCTGTGCTGGGTAGTTTCCACTTAATCATTTCAACATGTTGCAGTAATGAACCTGACATTTGTAATGATTCATGGGATTGAAAAAACAGATGAGGATACATGGTGATTCTCACTATAGGCTCTGAAGTTTCTTTTAAAAATTTGTGAGGTTCTCATTCCCCTTTTTAAAATTTCCTGACAAACACAGAACTAAATATCTTTATTAAAATATAGTTGCACATCCAAAGATTATAATAGTAAAATAATTAAAATCTAGATTCGCCAAAGATAAAACTCTGGAAATATAGTTGATAAATATAAATAAAGAGTAAAATAAATTTAAATTTAAAAAAGTAAATATATACATATTTGTATACATACAAGGATGTACTTGAATAAGAATTATATCAGATTTAGCATATATAAATAAATATATGTCAATAAATATGTCAGTCAGTGCTTATGCATTCTAGTGGATCCCAAATGGTTTAATTGACAATTTTTTTTCAAGAATGCTAAAATTTTGAAGTTAATATTCATGAGGACTGACATTTGCTATTCTACTTTAATATTTTATGATGTAGCATTCTTATTCAAGTTGGAAAAAATTTCATGTTCATGTATTCCTTCAACATAATGTACACAATATTTCAAACACTTCATTCTTTAAAATATATACCAAATTTTTGGGGCATTCTGATGAACACTAGGAAGAAAGCAGTATAAAAGGATATGTGGCACTAATTATGTTTCCATAACAAATACAGTGACTAATAAATAATTATGTATAACTTATGTTGAATGATTCTGTGATATATATATATATATATACATATATATATACATATATATGTATATATATATATATATCTATATATATTAAAAGCATAATGATGTTTCATTTCACCATGTTCACACTTTGCCAAGTCTGCTATGTTAATCCTTAAAGATAAAGAAACACATATAAAAAATGGTTCAAGCCAAAGGTTTTGGAGAAAGAGTTAGACTCTGGTTCTTTAGGCCCCTGAAATCAGCCTAAAAAAAAAGCTAACCTTTTGAGGACATCATTTGAAAACAATACTTCTGCACATTCTGCTTTTATTTCTTGTTTGAATTTATTAGATGCAAGTATGAACTTGTCAGTTTTGGATCTAGAGTATGATACATCATCCACCATATGAAATTTCTCTAATGTAGTTTATGGGAGATAAAGATTTTTAACATTTTTACAGGAAATTTGATGTAAGCCCAGAATTTCAATGTAGTTCTTTGACTAGAGACATAAAGATAAAAAGATATTAGGCTAAAGTTTTGCTGAATGTTCTATCATTACTGAAGTCTCAGGCATGGTTGGGGTTTCTCAGTAACTGATATCTTTATCCATAATCCCCAAATTATGGCTAATTTATTAATGAGTCAGTAACCTATATAGTAAAGAGTTGAAATTTTACTTAGGAGATTACAAGAGTGACTTAAAAGCTCCTATATAAAAAGTTTTTACTTTTCTTCAAGTAATTTGATTAGGAGAGCTTGAAATGCAAGTAAAATGCCAGAGAATAAATTCTCCTTTAAACCTAAACATGCTTTTTGTGTGAGTGTCTAATCCTCACTATCCACTTTCCTCTGATGATACCATTCCTTCACTGCTATTTCTACTCGGTCAAGCACTTCTCAGAGGCTCAGAACTGGGTTTTCAGCAGGAAAATACAAAGAGTAGAAGCATCAGTTGCTGCTTCTGAGAAACATAACAATGGCGTCCTTCAGTTAACACACATGCTAAAAACACAGCAGCTAGAAAGTGAAAGCAATGTAACAATGTGTTCACTAGGTGTGTGACTTTGGGCAGGTTATTTAACCCTTTTGTTTCTTAGTAGTAAAGTGGGTGTGATAATAGACTTGTGAACATTAAATGGTTTAATACACTGCTGGCCCATAATAAACACCGAATAAGGTTAAACAAGAATAGTAATAATAGTGATATAAAGTAATACTATTCTCTCTCTACTGCTAATTTCTGAGAAATGTAGAGCAATCATTAGGTGGGCTTAAAGGGAAGAGCCAGAGCCTAAAAAGAAAACAATCAAGGCCCTTTCAGGTGAGGATTTATTATGAAAACAATCTGCACATGAATGTGACATGCTCCTTGTTTCTTAATGTATTTGGAAAACTTTCACTTTTCTAGGCAATTCTGAGTACAAGACTAGTGAAAAAAGATGTGACCTCTGCATTCTGGAACTTTTTTAAAAAAAAATTTATTGCTGTTTTCGGGGAGTGACATTGGTTAATACAATTATATAGGTTTCTTGTGGTGGAGTTGGTGGATGTTACACTCACCTCCTCCCAGGACCAAACTGGAACTTCTTGACTTAAAGCTGAAATCATTGAGGAGCAGTGCGGGGTGGGGAGGGGGGGGGGGAGAGGGGAGAGAAGCGGTGGGGGTGGGGGGGGAGAGAACATGTCAACAGAGGTTTAATAATCAATATTGGATAGTAGTCTGCCCTTTTTCCTAGGAGTGCAACCATTTGAGCTCCTAGAAAAGCAAAAAAATAATTAATTGTATAAATAAATAATTAAATTTCATAGGTTCCCAATAAAATGTTTAAAAGTGCAGTAAAACCCAAAAGGTAGTATTTCTGTTATAGGTAATTATCAGATGATAGTGATTATAGTTATATAGTGTTAATAAGTATACTTTCCCAGCCTCAATTCTTCTACACTGCCTCTTTCTGACAATATGTTTAAATTGTAAAAGAATAAGAACATAGTGGAGTTGAGAAAATGTCTGAAATGTTAGCTTAATATTTTCTTTTAATCTACGGGTAGTTGGAAATTAAACCTAGTCTCATTAATTACTTGAAGCAAATTTTAATTATTGTATTTAATCTAATTGAGGGGAAATGCCTACATTTTTATTAGCTTTCCCAAGAAACACTTTTGTTATACAACTAAAAGCAATACTCAATGCATTATTTTAATCTTGTTTTAAAACATGCTTCTTATATAAAAGCAACAATTATTACAAAAATACCAGTCTTTAACTGTGTCTTGGGTCTATTGAAGCAGTCATGTGTTAAATGAGGAATAGTGGCTCAGGGCCAAGAATTCTGGATTCAAGTGACTACTCTGCCATTTACTAGCATTGCAATTTTCCTTAATTTTTTTCATTTTATTATGCAGTATATGTGAATTACCAAAAACTTAAAGAATATGTTACTTATACATTTTTTATTTTATTTTATTTTATTTTACTTTATTTTAAATATATTCTATTGATTCTTTACAGAGAGGAAGGGACAGGGATAGAGAGTCAGAAACATCGATGAGAAACATTGATCAGCTGCACACCTCCTACTGGGGATGTGCCCGAAACCAAGATACATGCCCTTGACTGGAATCGAACCTGGGACCTTTCAGTTCGCAGGCCAATGCTCTATCCACTGAGCCAAACCGGTTAGGGCTAAATGCATGAGTACAATGAGAAAACAGAATTCTCTGCTCTGCAAAACCACTACTTCCATGCAGCTGTCTGACCTGAGAAACTGTTGTCTCTCCATCATTCAAGGTCTTGAACTAATGAGAACGTGCTGCTCAGCAGTAGGCAGGCAGAGAGAGAAGACAATATGGTGTCCTCCGTCAAAGCCCAGCCTTCCTGAAAACTTGCCCTGAGCGCTGCCTGGATCATTCTTAGTCATGGTATTTTTTAAATATAGCCTCTAGTCCACCTTGGTGGATCCTCACTACTACCTGAATTATCTGCTTGATAACTTCCTCAACATCCCCTTTCTGACTTTCTGTCAGTCGATATAGCAGATATTTCAAAATGGGGAGGGACTGCAGAATTCTTCTAACCCAAATTTAATTAGTTTTCATAAAAGGAAACTGAGTGTCCTCAGAGTTAAGTGATTTGCCCTAGATCACACATTGGGTGCCTCCTATTCCCCTCCTTGCATCTGTTAAAGGACCCCTAACATGATTATCCAGGTTTAAGACTAAACTGTAGCCAGCTCCAATGGAAAATTTCCAAAGAATTTGAAAGAGATGAAAGAAGTTGAAGTTTGTGTTCAATAATCTATTCCTTCTTTACTTCCTCTCTTCATTCATTTGTGCAACAATCACATCTGTCTTGTATGAGCCTGGCAGCATGACATAGACTAAAACCATGAAGATGGAAAGACAGAGTCCTTGCCTTGACTTATTCACTGAAGCATGTTCCCTAGCCACCCTCGTGGAAGCCTCATTGGGAATAGGGACAGTCTAGGCACAGTCACTCATTTTTCCATCAATGACTGTATTTTTTGAGTACTTTCTATTTTTTCTAGGCTTTTGATATATAATGATTAAGGCAACATAGACATGTTCCTGCAATCAAGGACCTTATAGAGAAATTAGTAGAGAAAAACTATAAACAGGTTAAACCAATAAATGAATAAATGAGATAGTTTTGGGTGCTGATATTGTCATGAGGAAGACAAAATTGAGTGACCTGGTGGAGTAATTGAAGGTACCTATTCTTATAGAATTAGTGAGGCAAGTCTTCTCTGAAGAGGTGACATTTGAGTTGAGACCCAAATAATATACCAAAGACAATCATTCATAAATCTCATCTGTGATGAGCTGCAATGATATATTGATCTTCTCAGCCTTTGGACCAACAGAACAGAAACTGGGGCAGCAAAGCCTCTGACTAATACAAAGGACTTCTCTGTTTACTCCAGTGTGTTATACAAATGTTACCATTTTCTTTGTATTGCATGATAGTAAAAAGCATTGGGAAGCATTGTTCCAGTTGAGAAGATTCAAATCCAAGCACACATAAGTAAAAATGATTGAGCTTGGTATGTTGGGTACTTGAAGAGTAGAGTGCACCAAAGAAAAATGACTGGGAATGAGGTCAGAGTTTTCTCATAGTCAGTCTAAAATAAAATACCATAGACCACGTTTCTTTATCTAGTTAAACATTAAATTGTGTTAAGATATATGGACTTTTCTTGATATCCCAATGGGGGAAAAAATTGTATTGCAAAGCTTACTATCAAGTAATTTGGTACATATTATATTCCCTGTTATTTTGCATAAGTTCAGAATTTTTTTTCAAATGCCATTTCTTAGTGAAAGCCTTTCACTGAGAAATTGAGTTTATGAGATAGATAACAGCTGATGAGAGAGAGAGAGAGAGAGAGAGAGAGAGAGAGAGAGAGAGAGAATATCTCCATATACATTGTTTTCTGATAATAAAACCTAATTAAATGTGAATGTAGATCTCCCATACATCCATGCCTCCATATTATTGCTTACAATTCCCTCAACCTGGCATATTCACCCTCATCTTCTGCACCAAAGAAAATTCCTACCTAGAACACAAAACAATGCCCACGCCCAGGCCTTTAATAACTACACAGCAGTTCTCTAGTCTGAAATTAACCTAGCTAGCTTTTAAAATAGACGAGTACCACCCCAACCCAATTAAATAAGAATTTCCAAAAGGGAGGGCCTGGGGATTGGCATTTTAAGCCTTTCAGGTGGTTCTAATGAGTAAGTAGGGGTAAGAATTGCTGAGCTAGATTAGTGCCCCTTCCTGCTTGCAGTGGGCTCCAAAGAGAAGGCAGAGCATCACCCTGCTATGTAGGTCCGGTGGCTGAGAGAGGGGAAAAAGCTCACCAATGACAGCAGACTGTGTTACAAACAAAAATTCTTTATAGTGGCCTACCATGAAAAGTAAATGAGTAATTACCTCCATGACCTTGTACTTAATGAGAAAAACTGCATAGCAAATTTGCTTTGGTTCTGGCTTGGCTCAAAGTCTGTTTAGAAATAGACATTTCAGTAAGCCCTTTTCACCTTCTCATTGAGAAAAGAGAAAATGGTATGAAAATATTGCAGAGAGAGCACATTTAAGTAGCTGTCAAACCTGAATGTGCATAACAATCACTTGAAGACTTTGTTAAATGCAGATCCCCAGGCCCAGCCACTGGGGATTGGGATGGAGTAGCCCCAGGGGTTCGTATATTTGAACAAAGCCCCCTATATGATTCTGATGCTGGTGGTCCATGGGCCAATGGGAAATAGGAATTTACTAAAAGATACCCCTTTTTTAATGCATGAATGCCTCTTCCTGATTCTTACACAAGCCCAAGTGCCCTTTGACCCCTTTTTAGAGGAAATAGAATTAAGAAAATATAAGTCTGGAGGCAAATTTCAAATTTCACAACAGTCATCACCTGAAGCCAAAGGACAGCAGAGAGAAAAGAAACTCAGGCAGCAACTGGAGACAGCCAGGGAGCTGAGCGCTCTGGCACTAGGAAAGTATTCAAGTGGGGAAGGCAGATCTGGGGTAGAGGAAAGAAAACTGCTATCAACAAGAGCAGATCCTCTATAGTGAGCAGCCTGCAGAATAAGATCCCAGCTGCTAGCCTAGACGTCAGATGTAATGATCCTGCCCTTCTCCGATGCAAGCTCCTCTAATCAAGCTGTGAAAAATATGCTAACTGTGGTCTGCTATTGTCTGCATAAGGCTAATTTGGTCCTACCCTGGGGCTTCCATTCTCACATCCCTGTCAGAAACAAACTGCTTCAAGTGTAGGAAGTGTGAGCCTAAGGAAGTTCACTTAGAAACACGCAGTGGCTTCTCTGTGAGGCAAAGGGGGTTGGAAGGAGGAGCAACCAGCAGCCTTGCTTCTCTAGCAAAGCCATGGGATAGACCATGGCTTTCCAGCAACAGAAGAGAACACAAAGTGCAATAACCCACAGAGGGCCAAATACGTAATAACGATCGATTCCTTCCTTCCTGATCTCATTTGTTTATTCACCAGTTTTTCTTTCCATTCCAAAAATATTTTAAAACATTTATTATATGTGTTTTAGCTTAGTTCCCTCAAAAACAGAATCTGGGACAAAGAATATTGGGTACAAGTAATGTCTTTGGAAGTGGATTCCAAGAAAAAAAGTGAGGAGTGGAGAGAGGGGAAAGGGAAAGAAAAGCTCATGAACATACAGCACATGGAGGACCTCACCATGTCTCCTAAAGCATGGGCGGATGAGGCAGTTATCTGAGGGTGCCAGTCCAGCCTGGTGGAAGGTTAACCGGTGGTTGTTATCCTCCTCCACT
This sequence comes from Lasiurus cinereus, assembly GCA_011751065.1. Taxonomy (NCBI): domain Eukaryota; kingdom Metazoa; phylum Chordata; class Mammalia; order Chiroptera; family Vespertilionidae; genus Lasiurus; species Lasiurus cinereus. Next base: position 49,301,787 of record JAAGEH010002531.1, on the reverse strand, counting down.
CTGCTAAGCTCCACATGCCCATCGGCTAAGGATGCTGGACCCTTCACCCACTTCCAGTGTCTAAGGTCATGGAGGAATCCAGGGCAAAGAGCAAGATGATGAAAGGCTGTCAGCTGAAGTGGGTGGAACTGGCACTGACTGCTCCTTGCTGCCCTAGAGAATTTCAGCTCAGAGGGAAGGCCAAGAGAATGTTGTTGGAGCTTGGTGTGTGTCTATTATAGTATGTCAGGCTCTGCCAAGCTACAGAAGTGAACAAATTATGTTTTCTGCCTTCTAAGCATTCTTAGTCTTACAAGAGAGAGGAACGTTAAGATACAGTACCATTCAGTATGAAATCTGCCATAGTAATCCTATAAAATAAAAAGGGAATATGCAAATTGACCTTCACTCTGCCACAAAGATGGCTGCAGCCACAGCAGAAGCCAAGTTCCCATAACGAGCCTTAACAAGCAATCAGCAAGGACCTGAAGCTGCAGCCCCCCCAACTCCAGTGGGGTTTGACAGGGGACCTCAGGCTGCACCCCCTGCCCAGTGGGGCTTGATAGGGGACCTCAGGATGTGCCTCCACCCCAGCACTGGGCTGGGGGACCTGAGGCCTTGCCACCCACATGGAGAGGCTTGACAGGGGATCTCAAGGTGCACGTCCCCATCTCAGTGCTGGGCCTGAGGACCTTGGGCTACTCCCCTCACTCCAGGCCAGGGCACCTCAGGCCATGCCCCCTGCCCAGCGGAGCTTGATGGGGGAGTAGGGCTTGATGGGGGACCTCAGGCCATGCCCCCGACTTGAGGCTGATCCCCCAGCCTGGTGGAACTTGACAAAGGTGGGACTGGTCGGGTCTGGATCTACCCCAATGTGGGGGTGGGGGGGCAGCTGGGTCTGGGTCTTTCGCAATTTTGAGGCACATGTGGGTGGGCGAGGACTTGACTCTGGGTCCTATGGTGTGTTCCAGACTCTGACAGGAGGAAAGTTTTCATATACATTTTACTAATTTTCTTTCATCTCTGACACTTCTATTACAGAGAAAGGACAAATAACAATATTAAATTATTTCCTCTAATTAATTTCATGCACCAGGCACTAGTGATATATAAAAAGCTTTATCAGAAAAAGGAGTGGAATAAATTAATTGGAAAAGAAGAGATTTGAAGAAAGGGAAGGAGCAAAAAGGAGAATTGAGAGAACTTCACATAAATGTAAGCTGAACGTGGAAGGATGAGTCTTTTCTGTGAGCATGAGAACTATAAAAGAAATGCATGTTCATTGATAAGAACCCATACATGCTGAAAATGGTGTTGAGCAAAGTGTGTCTGAACATGGTGCTTGTGTGAAAGAAGGGAGGAAATGAAGCTAAACATCTTTGTTCTGAAGGCAATGGGAGGGCTGTTGGAGCTCAAGCAGGAGGGTAACTCAAGGCAGTTTCCATTCTTGATGAACTTTCAGAAAAGATCACATAACTGATTTCTGGAGGTCTGTTCTTACATCAAACATTTGTGAAGCACACACTAAGTACCAGGGATGGCACCAGGGACTGAGCACACACTGGCCAGTGAGATGTGGTCCTGTCATCAAGTGGCCCAGTACTTAGTGCTTAGTGGAAAGAGAGAGAGAGACACACACACACACACACACACACACACACACACACACACACACACATATATATATATATATATATATAGAGAGAGAGAGAGAGAGAGAGAGAGAGAGAGAAAGAGAAACTTTAAAATACAGTGCAATGAACTCTGGAAAAAACAAAACACAAGTATATCTCATAGTGGTAGCCTTGGGAGCATGTGAGGGAAGGCTTCCCTATCTAGCCTTTTTTAAAAATATGTATTTTTCTTGATTTCAGAGAGGAAGGGAGAGGAGAGATAGAAACACCAATCATGAGAGAGAATCATTGATCGGCTGTCTCCTGCACACCCCACACTGGGGGTTAACCATGCAACCTGAGCATGTTTCCTGACTAAGAATCGAACTGTAATTTCCTTGTTCATAGGTCGACACTCAACCACTAAGCCACACTGGCCAGTCCCCTCTCTTGCCTTTTGAGGACAATTTGTGGTGTTCATTTTTCAGAAGTTAGGGGTCTAGGTTGCCTGGCCTTTATCATTCCAAGAGAACTTGACCACGGAGGCAGTGTCTCTGGGAAAAACAAGAAACAAAAAAACAGCAGCATCAAAGAAATGGTGGTGTGTGCATGAAACTGTCATGAAGCAGGATATTTGTGGTGGAGAATACTCTCCTCCTTCCACCACCTGATCATCTCCCTGGCTGGCTTCCTCATCCTTCATTTTTTTAATTTGAGCATCACCTTTTTTCTGGAAGCTTTCTTAGCCCCTCAGGTCCAGGAAGTCAACCTGAAGGTCAACATTCACAAATTGTTTATCTTTTGTTAGTTGTCTAAAAAGAAATATGCATATAAGCAAACAAATCTCTTGCATATAGATTAGATTATAATAGATTAGAATCAAATCTATTTGATTCTAATTGTGGTAAGGGCAGTCATGGGCTGTCCTAGATATCTGAACATGCTGTATAACATTCTGGTCTTGCCACACAGTGAATCAGTTGCTAAAAGAGAAAGACACACCAAAGTAATACGATATCTATTTGATCTATTTGGTATTCACAAAATCTCAATCTCTCTCTCTCTCTCTCCCTCTCCTCTCTCCTCTTTCCTCTCTCCCCTCTCCTCTCCCCTCTCTCCCTCTATCATCAATGTCTTCAGACCAAGGCATCATTTTGATTGTCTAAACATCTGGTCATAGGCCTTGCCCCTCAGACCAGACTTCTTTCTGTCAGGGAGTTGGTGCCCAAGACAGCAACACACTTTCACTTTCACCTAAAACAAGGAGCCAGACTCCATGCTGGGGCACAGCCCATTCCCTCTGTCCCCATGAGCTTCTTTCACTCCGCTCTATTTCCCAAAAAAAAGCTGGCTTCCTGGAGGTCAGACTCAGTTTGAATGATTTGAAACATCTGGTCTAGTTTCCATCCTCTGCACAAATATCCCAAACAATCGGGAATTGCAGTCCTGTTTATTTCTAATAATGATAACCATCAGCAACATATAGTAAATACCGTGCATCAAACATTGTTCTAAGTGTTTTACACTTATTATTTTTCGACTTTCAACACCTTTATGAAGTACGTAATATTTTCCCCATTTTAAAGAGGAGGAAACTGAAGCACTAGGGTAATTGACTAGCCAAGATCTCACTAATTTAATAAGCTGTGGAGAAAGGACTTGAAACCCAGGAACTCTGGCTCCAGAGGCTATGGTCTTATTCTTGTTTTTTAATCCTCACCTGAGGATGTTTTCCCATTGATTTTTTAAAGAGAATGGAAGAGAAAGGGAGAGACAGAGAGAAAAAGAAACATTGATATGACACCAATTGCTTACCTCTCGTTGACTGGTGGCTTCCTGCACCTGAACAGGGCTGAGAGCCTGCAATCAAGGTATATGCCCTTGACTGGAAACAAACCCAAGACCCAGTCCTCAGGCCAACACTCTATCCACTGAGCAAAACCAGCTAGGACCAGAGGCTGTGCTCTTAATGCTTGTTCTCAGGTTTCCACCTAAGGCCAATCTCTCTTGTCAGAATATTTCTGACACTACAGAAGGTACTTCTATCTCATTGCAACCTCCACATTCAAACTCATCCCTTCATCTCCTCCCCCTATCCAAATCCCCTAAGGCTAAATGTACTTCCCTTGACTTTTTCTGACAGGAAGAAATTTCTGTTTATCTGGAAATTTTACTGATCTGTTTATTTCCAAGAAGTAAATCATCATTATAGTTTTATCAGTCCATGTAGCAAGTCTCTGCATCGATTCACCAAGTCACTACCCCTTGGTGCAAGCAATTTTCAGTTGAATTTTTTACCAACCTCCAGTCCTGCTTTCATCCCAAGGCAGCAACCTTCCAAGCTTCACTACTATTCTGAATGCAGCATAATCACCGAGCCATGGTCTTTAACTGAAATGAAATGGACAGACATCAGGTACCATTTAATTTCTCTTTCACCACTATTTGGTTGTTATAGCTAGCCTTTCACAGTTAGGGACATTGTCAAATTGCTCTCAGATTTTCTGCTTTACCTTTAAAGATAAGCATTCTACCTCCTCGCTCTCTTTGCCTCAAACTGACATTTTCATTTTGGACTTACATAAGAGAGTTATTAAAGGCTTTCCAGCCATAACCAGTTTGACTCAGCGGATAGAGCGTCAGCCAGCGGACTGAAAGGTTCCAGGTTTGATTCTGGTCAAGGACATGTACTTTGGTTATGGGCATATTCCCCAGTAGGGGGTGTGTAGGAGGCAGCTGATAGATGTTTCTAACTCTCTATTCCTCTCCCTTCCTCTCTGTAAAAAATCAATAAAATATATTTTTTAAAAATATATTTTCCAACATTTGCAACAGTTTCATTGCTAATTGGAATTTAGCTCCTTTGCAAGGACAATCAGTCAGTAGCTATGACAAAAGTGCATTGTGTTTGCAATCTCTGCATCCAGAGAGCACTTTCCTTCCAAAAATAAAAATATAGACTTGTTTCCTTTCAACAATAACAATAATTATTAATATCTTATTGTTGCTTATTATTTGCCAGGCACTACCAAGTGCATGTCTTGCATTATTTTAGAAATAAGGAAACTGAGGCTTAGAGAAGTCAAATTATTTGTTCCGCGTCACAGTGGGTAGCTAGAGTTTATGCCTTGGGCCATTAAATATTCTGTGTGTGTTACATGCTGTTGAGTCAACTTTGACTGCTGGGGACTGTATGAAGGAATCATGCCCACAATACCCTGTCCTCAGCAGTCTGGCTCAGCTACTGTGGGCTCATGCCTATGGCTTCTTTGATGGATCAGTCCATCTCATATTTGGTCTTCCTCTGTTCCTGCTGCCTTCTGTGTTTCCCAGCATTATTGTCTTTTCCAAAGAACCTGCCTCCTCATGATGTGCCCAAAGTAGGACAGCTTCAGTTTTGTCATTTTTACCTCCAGGCATAATAATTCAAAAGTTAAATACAAAAGTGACAATTTATTATTATTTTTTTTTTTTTAGCAAAAATGTACAATTTGATGGTGCCAGGCTTAATTTGCACTAGGACCTACTTGTTTGTTTTTCTGGCAGTTCAGGGTATTCGCAAAGCTCTCTTCCAACACTATATTTCAAATAAATCATTTTCTTTTTCCTATCAGTCTTCTTCACTGTCCAACTTTCACATCCATGCATAGTCATTAGAAATTTGGGTGTGGATGATCTTAACCTTGGCCTCTAATGAAACATCTTTGTTCTTGATGTTTTCTAATTATTCTTCTTAAATACATATCAGATATGAGGAAACATCTTGAAAAAGTAAAGATAACCCTTTTGAGTTTTTAAATGTATCTTAACTCTGTGGAGTTTCACAGCTATATTTCATAGATATTTTTGTTGCTCATCAACCGGTAGACTTGCTCCATCTGTTTTCTAAATGTTACCAGCATTGGTATTGAAGTCTACCACACTTCAGGTTTGGGCTACAAGTGATCTTCAAGATAATTTAGAACTAAAACTAGATTAAAAGTTAAGGATAGTTACTAGCTCTCCTAGCAAGAAGGATGGTTAGGGTCCATTTTTTTATTTTGGTTCACTTTTGGTTCCTCTTTTTATTAGTTTATTCCTCAGAATTGTTTTCTACAGAAACCATGGCAAATACTTCCATTTTCATATCCAGCAACAACAAAAAAATAAATTCTTAAAAAAGCACATTCCCAAGTATGAGCTGAAACTCTGATTTTAGCCCAGAGAGCCACCCTCAGTATGTGTCAAAAAAGGCATATGTTCTTAATTCAATTAAAAAAACCTCATGATAAAATCCATCGCTCATCAGTAATAAACTAAGATATTAGGACTTCAATCATGTAATCATAGAGAACACTTCCTTTGCCTGATAAAATGAATCTAGCCATAATTTATAGCAGTAACCAATAAGCATTCCCATTGGTGAAACTTAAGAAACATTCTCAATAAAGTCCATATTATACTTAAGGCTATAAGTGATATTATAAGAGAAGAAAAAGAAATAAAAGGCATAATAATTGAAAAGTTAAAGGCAAAAGTGATATTACTTGGCAAAAAATGTGAAATTTGACAATGCCAAGTATTGGCAAATTTCTAGGGAAACAGCAACTCATATATTATGAGTGAGTATTCATTTGCTTGACTACTTTGAAGAGTAATTATGTCTTTGAACTTCTTTAAAGAGCAACAATATCTAATAAATATACTAACTTTTTAAATTATAAGTTGCAGAGAACTCTTACATAAATACTCCCATAGACATATATAGAACTGCTCATTATGACATGGATTGTAATAGCAAAAAGTAAAATGAACTATATAGTAGTTAAAATGAAATAACTAGATTTCCATATGTTCACTGAAGAGATCCAAGATTAATATTTAGTGAAAAAATCTGACTAGCATGATATAATTTATGAAATTTTCAATACCCACATACCCAAAATATATGTTATTCATGGTTAAACATGTAATAATCACAACTTGAAGAATACATACCAAATTCAGCAAAGTCATTTGGAGAGAAGTAGGGAGAGAAATGTACTGCAAAGAGATAAATGTAATTAACTTTAATATTTTGTTTCTTTTATTAGAGATATATCTGAAGCAAAAATTTGAAAAAATTTAATATTTATTGGTTTGGGTGATGGAACAACAAATATCTGTTAAACTAGATTTTATACTTTATGGTATCTTTGAATCTTTCAAAAATGTTTTAAAAATGATAAATATTTAAATGTGATAAATATAGACTAAAGAAAAGTTAAACTGGCCATAAAATGAAATGCCTTCATTTTTACATTCCTCTCTCCACCCCCCTCCCTCACCCCCAGGCTGAATGAGTGAAACAACTCTGTTAATACAGTTTCAATTTAATCTCATGTTGGATCTGGAGGCGTATATTTGCATCTATCATATGATGCCTCGATTCTTTCCAAAATTAATGACAAAGAAAGCATCCTTAGCTAGCAATGTGAGCAAGCAGCCCAAGAACCATTGCTTTACAAACCATTGCTCCCAAGAGTCCTTATCTCTGCATTTGTTTAATTTACCATTAAGACTGAGTTCTATGATGCAGTAGAAATGTACTTGTTAATTTAAAAAACCCCAGGGTGCCTCAGATATTTTCTTTTGGAAAGCTCTTATTTACACTATGGGAATCAAAATATTAAGTGTCTCAGAAACCCCTCCATAGCATCCAGGGACAACAAAGCCCTTGCCCTATGTGCCTTCCCACCCAGTGTCACCTTTCCCGAGGCTTTCCCAGAGAAGGCAAAGTCACTTAGATGAAACGCAAGGTACATTTTGTCATAATAACACTACTTCAAACTTGGTGGCATTTGCAGCCAGTCACATCCCAATAAGAAGGGCAGAGCAAGTCCTTGAAATACCATTCCTCCATTAAAGCTTACACAAAATATACTCAAATCCTTCCAATGGCTACAAATGCCTAAAATTATTAATCTACATTTTTTCACTGACTATAAATTTTGTAATAATTTCAGACTGAGAGAAAATTATAATAATAATAGTATCAAAAAATACAACACTATAAATTTTCAGAGCCATTTGGTAGTAAGTTGCAGGTATGATTTCTTTTTAACCCTAAGTACTTTAATGTGTATTTCCTAAAGAAAAAGGACATTTGTTTACATAATAAAACTAGAATGTCAATGTTAGGAAATTAGCATATATATGTACACTAGAGGCCTGGTGCACGACATTCGTGCACTGGGTGAGGAAGGGTACCTCAGCCCAGCCTGCACCCTCTCGAAGTCCAGGACCACTCAGACATCTCCCAAGGGGTCCTTAATGCTGCCTCGGAGGTGGGAGGGCTCCCGCCACTGCCACTGCACTTACCAGCGGTGAGCCTGGCTTCTGGCTGAGCAGTGCTTCCCCTAGGAGAGCGCACTGACCACTAGGGGGAGCTCTGTGTTGAGCATCTGCCCTCTGGTGGTCAGTGTACATCATAGTGGCCAGTCATTCTGCCATTTGGTCTATTTGAATATTAGGGATTTATTATATAGGATGTATATATATACGGTATACATATATATAGAGTATCAAAACTGTATACACACATTTTTTGAATAATTATAAAGGCAGTGCTTATTAAAATACATTTCATTTTCAAAATTGAGCTGTCAGCTCTAAAAATGTGTGTGTGTGTATGTGTATGTGTGTGTGAGAGAGAGAGAACACAAAAGATTAGAGAGAGTGCAAGAGGGAGCACAGAGATCAATCCAAGATCACACATTCCATTTAGTTATCATGTAACTTTAGTCCATTAATCTGGACAATGTCTATCTGTATTTGTTTCCCATTCTCCTGAAATTTTTGAAGAGTACTGGCTAATTATTTTGTAAATAACTTTCTCAGTTTGACTTTTTTTGCTGTGTCCTTGTGATTACATGTATTTGGGGCAGGAATATATGTATTTTATCCCCTGCTTCATCTTTGTTTGATTTCTTTTGTTTTTATTCATCCATTTATTTTTCAGAATTCCTGAATCTCTGGCTTCAATGTGCCCCTTTTACAAAGTATATAGTTGTATTTTGCTTTGTGAGCTAAATTATAAATAATTTATCTTTTAATAAGTGAATTGATATTTACATTTATTGATATGACTGATATATTTTGTCTCAACTCTTGTCATTTTTTGTTTTAAATACTATGTCTGTATCATTTGCTGTATATTTTCTCAGGATTTTTTTTCAGAATTCCTTGGTTTTTTGCATGTTTTAAAATGGGTGGATTTTTTTAAAAAAAATATTTGAATGATATTTGAATGATATCTTGGCAGGATACAAAAGCTTTGGATCATACTTTCTGTTCTCAATATTTTTTTTAAATGTTGCTTTATCATTGCTTTTTTTCTAAGTCTCTTGCCCTTGTAGATCATTAGATATTGTTTTGGTGTTTTGTTTTTTATTGTCTAAAGTTTTACATATGTCTTCTTTTATTCCAGCTGACCCCCCACCCTCACCCCCAGCCATTCCCACAACACTGGGAAGTTTTTAAGCTTTAATGTTCAAAAGTCTTACTGGAATTTGCCTCAGATTTGGTCATTCTTTGTCAAGTTTCCTAGGTCTCCAGTGGGCACTTTCAATATATAGATGCCAGTTTTCTTTTACTTCTGGAAAATTCCTTAGGTCAGTGGTCTGCAAACTACAGCTCGCAAGCCACATATGGCTCTTTGGCCCTTTAAGTGTGGCTCTTCCACAAAATACCAGGGCCTGGGCAAGTCTATTTTGAAGAAGTGGCGTTAGAAGCAGCTTAATTTAAAAATTTTGGCTCTCAAAAGAAATTTCAATCGTACTATTGAAATTTCAAATTGTACTATTGATATTTGGCTCTATTGACTAATGAGTTTGCCGACCACGGCCTTAGGTTATTGTTTTAAATATTATTTATGTTCAATTGTTTTGCTTTACTCCTTTTGAAGGACTCACTTGTTCATATACTCGACCCTCTTTGCTTCTTTTCCATTCTAATTACTTTCTTTCTAGCCATTTTCTTTCTTTCTTGATATTATTTTCATTCTTTTAATTATTGTCCTGTTCTTCATTAACACTAAGCTTTTATTCATGTAATTTATTCATCTTTAAGCAACTTGAAATTTAGTATATTTTTCTTGTATTTCTTTTGTAAGTGGAAGAAATAAGTTCTCATTTCATTTCCTCCTTTTTTTGTGCACATTTTTGTTAACCTATAATTAAGTCACTATCTCTTTCCCAGATACTGGTCTTGCAGAACTGGTTAGAGAGGCCATTTGGGCTGTGGACAGTGCACTGCCCAGAGAAAGGGTTATTAACACTGATGCCAGGACAGACCATCAGATATGGCCTGGAGACCCCCAACACCTGGGAGCCTTCTTGCAAGGCCCATGAAAAGGACAGGAAGCATAATCCATGTCTGTGGGACAAGGACCACAGGGAGATATAAGGCAGGGCCCCATTGCATGTTCCTTTACTCAGATTTGGAAGGCTGTTCCCTGAGTCTGCCCGTGTATTAAACAGTGTCCCTCCTTTTTTCCTCAGAAGAGTCATTGGTTTTCTTTGGTCTTCTGTAACAGCTGGTTCCCTGATACCAGGGAACCAACCACGCTTGGCTTTTTTGGCCTCCAGTGAGGGGACAGGGCTTGGGACCCAGGGGTGTGGGATAGGCCTCTGGAAGGTGCACCCTGCTGATTTTAGTAGAATTGAACTGGGGACCCCTGGCACTCCCGGACCTCAACTTAGGACCCAGCCGGCATCTGGAGAAAGTGGATGGACACTTCTGGACCTGTTGACAGAATTGATAACGTAGGAGCCCAGTCAGTCAGGCCCACTCCAGTGAGTGTAAGGGGAAGCTTGATCACCTCCCTGCAAGTCATAGGACTTCATCAGTTAAACTGGTCAGGAATCAGGAATCAGGTGGACTGTGTTTTTAAACTCTGAGTCAATGTCTGGTGAAAGTGTGTGAGTGTGGAAGGAGAGGGCCTGCCCTCTCTTATCCTTTGTGTGGCTCCATGACCTTGGTTACGGAGTCCGAGTGGGCCCCAACCTGCAGTTCCACCATTTGTCACATGGCGTAACGGTGACTCACCCCCATGTGGAGGTGACCAGGCCAGGGGTTTGTATGGGTGCACCTTAGCTAAGATGAATCTAAGCTCCAAAGGGACATGGCCAGATGAGCATCTGAGAGAGAATCTGTGAAAACAAGTCACCCCTCCCTTATCTGTCTCTCGCCACGGATCATCATAGGGTTGGGACAAAGTAAACCCACTATTCTCAATTGCATGTTGAAGATTTTTGAAAGGGTTTCCATGGAGACTATGGTTTTAAAATGAACCCCAAAACACTGAAAAAATTCTGTGAAGTAGAATGGCCAGCCTTCGGGGTCGGCTGGCCCTCGGAAGGCTCCTTAGATAAGGGACTGGTCGGGGGGCAGTCTGGAATGTAGTCATGAAAGGTGGTGGACACTCAGATCAGTTCCCCTACATAGACAGCTGGTTAGAAATTGCTCAAACCTTGCCACCTTGGGTTCGGTTCTGCATGTGTAACAAGGGTCAGAATAAAGTTTTAATAGCAGGAGTGAAGCAGGCAGGGCAGGTGCAGGCTATGGAAAAACAGGCAGGAGAAAAGAAATAGGTCCCTCAGAAGGGAGCCCAACCCCGTGTTCTGCCAGGATCACCTGAGGAAGTCCCACCAGTTTTACCACCTCCATATGTGCCACAGGCAGCACCAAGTGCTCCCCACGCTGGTCTGAAAAGTCTAGAAACACTGCCCCCCTACATCTCTCCAGAGCCGTTGGGTTCAGCCGATTAAGGGCCCAAGCCACAACCGGCGCGTCAGGTGCTTCTCAGGGAGATTCAGGGTGCCCAAGTGCTTGGTAAAGGTGGGACCTTGCAGGAGGGAAGGCCAGTCTATTATTATCAGCCCTTTATCACCAGTGACATCCTGAATTGGAAACATCACACCCCAGTTATTCTGAAAAACCTCAGGCCATGGCAGACCTCCTAGAAACGATTTTCCAGACCTAGAAGCCCACCTGAGTGGACTGCAAGCAGCTCCTTTTCACATTCTTTAACACCAAGGAGTGCACGAGAATAAATTGAGAGGCTCAGAAGTGGCTCCAGACCCAGGCCCCGGCAGGAATATTAGATACAGACAGATGGGCCAGGGAGGCCTTCCCAGATGAAGAACCTGATTGGATCCCGAACTCAGAAGACTGAAGGGCCAGGCTAGAAATATATTGTCTGGCCTTCCTCCAGGGGGTCAGGGCTGCAGCCAAGAAGCCCACCAATATGGTTAAAATTCTGAAGTTTTCCAGAAGCCTGACGAAAGTCCAGCAGCTTTCTATGAGAGACTATGTGAGGCATACTGAATCTATACTCACTTTAACTCTGAGGCCCTGGAAAATCAGACCACGGTAAATGCTGCTTTTGTAGGCCAAGCCCAGCCTGATATCAGGAGAAAATTACAGAAGCTGGAAGGGTTTCCAGGAAAAAAATGCCACCGAACTGCTGGAGCTAGCTAACAAGATTTTCATCAACCGAGACAGTGTGGCAAGGAGGGAGGAAGAAAAGAAAATACAAAGAAGGGCCAACATAATAGCAGCAGCTTTTAAAGGCTCAGGATCCCAGACAGATCGGAAAGGGAAGCAAGAATACAGATCAGGAGGGAAAGGAAGAGCGAACCTGAGATGAAACCAGTGTGCCTATTGTAAGGAGACAGGACACTGGAAGAATGAATGTCCCAAATGACAAAGTAAGAAAACTGGACCCCCTTTTCCACCCAGTCACTATCAACCAGAGCCACTCAGAACATCTCATTGGGCTAGCAATGGCGGATTCCGACTAGGACAGACTGGGTTCTTTTCAGCTGAGCTCCCACGAGCCCACGGTCAGAATGAAAATTGGGGGCCAGACTGTGGACTTTATGGTTGATACAGGAGCTGAGCACTCAGTAGTCACACAGAAAATAGCGCCTCTTTCAGGGAAGGGGGTCACCATTATTGGAGCTATTGGGGATCAGACTCATAGATCATTCTGCTACCCTTGCTGATGCCAACTTGGTGGTCACCAAGTAATTCATGAATTCCTCTACTTGCCAGACTTCCCAGTGCCTCTAATTTTAGCCAAAATGGGTGCAGAAATCACTTTTTCTCCAAATGGCTCAGCACAGCTTTGCCTAAGTGAGGAGACCTCCCCAATGATCCTGTCCCTAGCAGTGCGAAGGGAGGAAGAATGGAGACTTTATACCCCCTAGTGAAAGACCTCACCATTAGAACCCGAATCAGAAAAAGAACTCCTGCTGGTCTGGGATGAAGGAAATCCTCCAGGCCTGGCTAAGGACCATGCCCTGGTGCTGATTGACTTAAAGCTTGTTAAAATCTGCAAATATCCGCTTCTTAGAGAAGCACGCCTAAAAATCCAGGTCCACTAAGACCTGCTGCTTCAGTGGGGACTTGTTAAACGATGCAGGTCTCCATGGAACATGCCACTCTTGCCTGTCAAAAAGCCTGGGACTAATGACTACCACCCTGTCCAGGATCTACGGGCTATTAATGAGGGTGTTATAACCCTGCATTCAGCACTACCGAACCCCTACACTCTTCTGGGACTCATCCCATCAGAGGTAGAATGGTTTACATGCCTAGATCTGAAAGATGCCTTTTTCTGCCTTAGATTAGCTCCTTCCAGCCAGCCTCTCTTCGCTTTTGAATGGGAAAACCCAACTACAGGGGCCAAGGAGCAGTTCATCTGGACCAGCCTGCCACAAGGGTTCAAGAGCTCCCCTACTCTTTTTAGTGGAGCACTAGCATCTGATCTAAGTTCCCAGACAATACTTGGGGTGTGTTCTACTCCTGAATAGCTTCATATGAGCTCAGTGCTGGGAGAGAACACAAGCCCTTCCGAGACTATTAACTGAAACAGGTTATCAGTGTCTAAGAAAAAAAGCACAGATTTGTCAGAAAGAAGTCAAGTATCTAGGCTTTCAGATCACCCAAGGGAAACAAAGGCTGGGGACTGAAAGAAAGCAGGCAGTATGTGCCATCCCAGTCCCTAGAACCCGGAGGCAGATTCAGGAATTCCGGGGAGTGGCAGGGTTCTGTCGAATTTGGAACCCAGGGTTTCAATGCCTCTCTGTGAAGCTTAAAAAGGGGAAAAGAAGGCACCCACCAACTGGGGTCCCAAACAGAGAAAGCCTTCATCACCATAAAGGCAAAGCTCACTGAGGCCCCAGCAGTAGGGCTACCAGATGTGACACGAGACTTTAATCTTTTTGTTCATGAGAACAGAGGGGTAGCCCTAGGAGTTCTAACCCAGGAATTTGGACCCTGGCAAATAGCAGTAGTCTATCTCTCCAAGCAGATTGACCCAGTAACTTCTGGGTGGCCTCCATGTCTCAGGGCTCTTGCAGCCACTGCATTGTTAGTCAAGGAAGCGAATAAGCTTACCTTCGGACAAAACTTAAATGTAAAAGTACCTCATGTTGTTGTCACCCTGATGGAAGCTAGGGGGCAGCACTGGCTGACTCATCCTGGAATGACTCAATATCAAAGCCTGTAAGTGAGAATCCTCAGGTATGATTAGAAGCAGTGAAAACTCTTAACCCTGCCACTTAACTACTCATTGCTGAGGGGGCCCTTGAGCATGATTGCCTGGAAATCCTAGAGGAGGTTTATTCCAGCTGGCCAGATCTAATGGATAGGGCCCTGCCAAATCCAGACTTGGGTATTGTTCACAGATGGCAGCAGCTTCTTAGGTAAAGGAAAAAGATGAGCCAGGTATGCAGTGATATCAAACTTTGAGACAATCGAGGTACAGGCCCTGCCTGAAGGATAGTCATCACAGAGGGCAGAACTTTGGGCCCTTGCCAGAGCCTTAGAATTCAGTAAAGATAAGTGTGCCAACATCTACACTGAGTCACGCTATGCCTTTGCTACCCTGCATATCCATGGGGCCATATATAAGGAAAGGGGGGTCTTGATGGCTGGGGGAAAAGGAAATAAAAAATCAGAATGAGATTTTAAAGTTACTAGAAGCAGTCTGGGAGCCCAAAGAAATAGCCGTTATCCATTGCAGAGGTCATCAGGAAGGGAAAGACTCAGTGTCAGAAGGAAACCAATGTGCTGATGCCACAGCCAAGCTGGCTGCTAAAGAACAAATGGATCATGTTGGCCCCCAAATTACCTGAACCTCCAAAGTACACTCCTCAGGAAGAGGAATGAAGAAAGGGACAAGAGAACAAAGGAATCCTGGTGGATACTCCCAGATCATAGGGTCTATGTCCCAGAACAGTTAGTCCATAAGGTAGTCCTCCAGTAGCATGAACTTACTCATTTAGGGAAGACTGCCCTAAGAAGCTTTGGTCGGCAGATACTACCTAATTGCCCATCTTCCCTCCTTGTGTGCCTCAGTCTCTCAACGTTGCTTCCTCTGTGCTCAGAACAATACCAAACAGGGTCCTGTGGGACCAATAGGAGTTCAGCACTGTGGGCAAGCTCCTTTTGAGGACTTACAAGTAGATTTTACAGAAATAGGGCCTAGCAGAGGGAATAAATACCTGCTAGTTTTTGTTTGCACCTTTTCAGGCTCGGTCAAGGCATATCCCACTCAAATGGAAAAGGCGAGAGAAGTCACTAAAGCATTGCTGAAGGATATAATTCCACAGTATGGAATGCCTCAGATCATAGGGTCCAATAATGGCCCAGCCTTTGTAGAAGATATAGTACAACAGGTAATTAAGGCTTTAGGAATTAAATGGAACCTACATACAGCCTACAGGCCTCAGAGTTCAGGGAAAGTAGAAGGCATGAACTGGATTCTAAAGCAAACTATGGCTATGCCAAGAGACAACCTTACCCTGGACAGATAATCTTGCCTCTTGTAATCCTGTGGATACACTGTGCCCCAAGGGCCAGGGTAGGTTTCTCTCCCTTTGAAATTCTATATGGTAGACCTCCTCCCTTAATTCAGCCAAAGGGATATTTGGGAAAAATAGAGAACTTAGAAATCCAGAAACAACTACAAGGTCTTGGAAAAACCTGTCTTTGAAGTACACAGATGGGTTACTGACCGACTACCCATCTCTCTAAGAACAGCTATACATCCTTATAAACCTGGAGACCAGGCTTGGCTAAAGGACTGGAAAAGGGAGCCATCTGGAAGAGACCCTATCCAGTCATATTAACCACCCACACAGCTCTCAAGGTTGCAGGACTGAATACCTGGATCCACCACTCCCAGGTGAAAGCAAACCACCAGCCAAGTGATGCCCAGCCTGAGTGAAAAGTGACCTCTGACCAGAAACACCCCCTGAGGATCACTCTCAAGAAGACAGCAGATCTGGTCAATCAACCTGCTCCAAGGAATTCAAAAACGCCCTGCTGAATTTTCCCTAACACTAATCTCTTTTTCTTATCTCCTCCTAAAGGTAATATGCTCTGGTATTTCTGGATAATCATTAGTTTTATCTTTCTAATAATTCTCATTTTGACTTTTTATGAATGTCGCCAGAACCTGAGACCAGCTCCAGGAGAAGAACTCATATGTCCTTGCTGGAACACAGAAGCACTATAAAATTACTGCTTCCCACACAGCAAGGAAACAAAGGCTTCATCACGGATTGCTGGACTGCACCTTGTCATGCTATCCTTGGCTACATCTGCCTTGCAGGAATAGCCATAAGACTGCTCTTTGTCCTAGCAGTTGACTGTTGTGAACCTCCACTGAACAGAAATAGAGGGAATAAAATGCTCCCACTAATAATATTAGCTAGCACATAATTGCCTCCCATAGGGACCACTGCCACGTGCCCTTGCTTAGAAACTCACTACTCAAATATGCTAGACCGGGTAGTCTACAGGAAAGCCCCAACAAGCCAGATTTTGTTAGCTATACTTGTCAGCCTGCCGCGTGTTATGACTCCACTCCCAAATGCACGTGGGGGTGGGGTGGGGGATTATATTGGATGAAAAAAATGATAGGACCTGTCACGGCCAATGGGCAGCTAATTAATGTTGATCCTATTTGTTTCAGCAGAACCCAGGGCCGTCATCCAACAGATCACCACCCAGATGAACTATGCAACTCTATCCTCAAGGCTGAAAACACCACCTGCCCCTACAGCTCCCCTGCAGGAACATTCTACGTGTATGGGACCATTGCTTACCTCTGTCTGCCTGCAAACTGGACGGGAATGCCTTTAAACTTCAGAATTCCCTACAAACCCCTCACAGGGATGCTAAACCCTTTGTCATCGCTGGAAGCAGGTAAGAATGGTCATCGTCCATGTTCACCATAACATCTCGTAGTCATTGTACCAACAGGCTAATAGAAGCTTGTGAGACAAGGTGGTGGGGGGAAAAAAAGAGAAGAATGAGAAGGCTAAAAAGGGCTAATTCCAATTTAACCCTGATATTTGAGGGATAGAGATCTGTATCCATGCCAGCAAGCTCAGTGTACATTCTTGATAACCTATAATTAAGTCACTACCTCTTTCCCAGATACTGGTCTTGAAGAACCGATTATAGAGGCTATTGGGCTGTGGACAGTACACTGCCCAGAGGGAGGGTTATTAACGTTGATGCCAGGCCAGACCATCAGATATGGCCTGGAGACCCCCAACACCTGGGGGCCTTCTTGCAAGACCCGTGAAAAGGACAGGAAGCATAATCCATGACTGTGGGACAAGGACCACAGGGAGATATAGGGAGAAGCCCATGCATGTTCCTTCACTCAGATTTGGAAGGCTGTTCCTTGAGTCTGCTGGCGTATTAAACAGTGTCCCTCCTTTTTTTTCTCAGAAGCGTCTTGGTTTTCTTTGATCTTCTGTAACAATGGGAGTGTTGCCCAGAGAGATATGAAAGCATAGAAACTTGCCATCACATTCCTGGGGCAGAAGAAACTTGACTTAAAGGATATTATTTTTCTGATTCCAAGAAATAGATGGCATAACTCACAAATGGCTGAGATAGGGGTAGTCCAGGGTAGAGACTCACATTAGATTAAACATGACTCGTTTGTGCATTCAGGTGAATCTTACACCTGCTCAGTTTTTTCTTTAATTTATTGGGGTGACATTGATTAATAACATAGATTTCAGTTGTACAATTCTATAATACATCATCTATATATTGTATTATGTGTTCACCACCCTAAGTTAAATCTCCTTCCGTCACCATTTATCTCCCCTTTACCTTCTTCCACCCCACCACTTCCCTCTGATAATCATCTATGAGCTTTTATGTTTGTTTTTGCTTAATCCCTTCATCATACTTTTTCATTTTGACTATTCTGTTATGATGGGGAGAAGGAAACATTTTACTCTATAATGATATTCTAGAATCTGGAACATTAGGCTGAATAGTTTATGTTGACTTATGAGTCTCTTTGGATGCTATTTGGCTATTCATGCTGGAAAAGATTATTTCAAACCTGCAATGTAGAATGAGGCACAACTCACCATCTTCCAAATATACTAAAAAGGAAAATCATATAGCATAACTGAGGCATGCTCATACCAGTAATGAGCTACTGCAAAGCTATTTGAGGGTTCAAGCTGGAAAGAAAATCCTGCTTGCTTTCATAGAAAGGGAATCACTCCAACTCTATTGTCATTCCAGAGGAAAAAAGAGATTTTAGGCATAAAACTGAAATTTAACTAGCAGGTTAGCATTTTTTTTAAAATCTAAATGAATGTTTCCTTATCCAACCCAGTTACTTTGGGAAGCTCTATGATAATTTCAAAAGGCTATCTGGACTGCCTCCCATTCACAATTCTTCTCTGAGAACCTGTGTCTGCCTCAGTGAGGGGAGGTGCAAATTTATTTGCTGTTTTATTTGACTTCGCTTCTTAGGTTTAAGGACCTGAAATGCAAAAGTCTGTTTGGAGTTAGAGATATAGCAAGACAAAGCTACTCCATCTCAAAATCTGCCTATTAGATAGAACTAAAATGTAGCCATATTCCAAAAATATTCCTTGCCAATTTCAAAGTTTTTTTTTTTTTTTAGATTTGGATCTAGGCTCATATGACTTTGTTTTACAAGTTTTTGCTATCACAGCACCCTAATGAGAAAACAGAGTTCTATCATAGGAGAAAAAAAAAGTCTCTAAAGTCTATTCCTTATCTTTAAAAATCTTGTGAATTTTACATTGTACTGACATATTTATTTGTTGTAATATTATGTAATACTTTCAATAATATCACAGCTTGGATTTCTTAACTTTTCCCCAAAATCTCCAGTACAATAAATAGCATCTCCTCTCCCAGGAAAACTTGCCCTGTGGTTTTGCATACCTTCTCACTACTGTGTACTGCCCAGAAAAATTACTTAAAATTTCTTGGCAATACTGAAGGTGGAGGGGCAAGCATAATATAGAAGATGAAAGGAAGATAGTGAGCAATATCACACAAAGAAATCACATTTCCCTCTTGTGAGATTGAGTCTATGGTCAACCTTCTCTGATATACTCTAGAGTTAAGCTGAAAAAAAGCATACAGGTGATGATGTGTCCTTGTTTTATTTCCTTCATAGTCTCTGTAGGCCATAGGTCGAAGGAAGGTCAGTACTGTATTGTCAATTTCAGGAAACTCTTATTCTAACAATCAAAAAGCTCAAAGCTTACTGCCGGTATCAAACCAACTCAATCAGCAGTGCCTTAATTCTTCTATTCATTCTAGGAAAGATACCCTGGAAATAAATCAACTGAGATAAAAGCAAAAAGAAAAGAAAAGAATCTTCCAGGGGACCGTTATGTCAAGATTTTAAAAAAGAAAAAATGTAGTAATGCTTTTGCCTTATTCATAACCTTAATACTTAAAATCAGAGGATGCTATAAAGTGACAGCTCCTGGGATTGTTCTTAACAGTGCACCACTTTAGAAATCATTTGTCAATCAACTAAATCTTAATTTATGAAATATTCAAATAATAGCTTTATGTTACTTTCCTGCTGTCCAGCACTGACCTTACTTGCAATGATTTTGAATATTTATTAAACCCTACAGTAATGTTGGGCTTTCCAGATTTTCTTTCATAGCCCTTAAAACAGGCATGAAGCAAAAGTTTCCTATACAACCTATATTGATGAGAAGAAGAGAAACAATATTTTTTGAAAGACTAACTAGGATAATACAATGTAAATAGACACAGAGATATTATAACCAATTATTAAGAATACACTTATATATTAGCATTTATCATTTTATAGTTATACCTTTGCTAGTAGTACTAGCGAGTCGGAGGTTTTTACACAGGTCAAGCCATCATCTTTGACTGAAAATATTAGTTTATATTAGAGGTCTATTTGGCACTTACATAGCCTTGGGCAGGTACTAAAGCCCAAACAATTCTGGCTCCTAAGAAATTAACTCTCCTCTGATGAGAACTCTACTTACCCTTTTACAACCCAGCTCAGCTGGAATCTTTTTAGGCATCCAGTGATTCAGAAATCTCCCCAAAAGAATCTTGAGCCTTGAAGTTCCCATAATAACCCAATCCCTCTAGAAAATACCCAATTTTAAGAAAATTTAGCGTATAATGTTATTTATTTATAGAACGTATAAAACTTTAAGTGCAACACTTGTGGTTGGTATAAAAGCCCTAGCTTTCAATAGAAAGAGGAGAAAGTGGTCATCTGTATCACCCTGAGAGTTTTTAAATATACTTTATTGATTTTTTTACAGAGAGGAAGGGAGATACAGAGTTAGAAACATCCATGAGAGACATTGATCAGCTGCTCGTGCACGCCCCCTACTGGAGATGTGCCGGCAACCAAGGTAAATGCCCTTGACCAGAATCAAACCTGGGATCTTCCAGTCTGCAGGTTGATGCTCTGTCCACTGAACCAAACCGGTTTTGGCTACCCCTGTGAGTTTTTAACTGTATCCAGTCCAAGACAACCGAAGTCAATGAGTGATCTTTTATTGCATCAGGATATAAAAATATATAGAGTATAAAGAATATTATCTAGAGACAACTAAGAAAATTTCTATATGGACTGTATATTAGAAAATATGATTTACCAATGTTAAATTCTTTGTGATAATGATATTAATGTATGATAATGTCATTTTTAGCTGCTACATGCTTTTTGGAGGTAGGTAAACTATCATAATGCACGCAATGTGCATTTCAATGATTTTGCTTTTAATTTGATTAAAATAAAAACAGTCTCCAAAGCTCAAGCATTTATGATTCTTTAAAAGACACTGTAATCTGATTCCAAGAGCAACATGATACATGAATTAGTACAGAAATTTAAATGAAGCAGTTAGAATATAATTTAAAGAAGAAAGTCTTTGAACTAACATTTTCAATTCACTGTAGAAGGAAAAGGATGAAGAGAGAGAGACCAGAC
Source organism: Lasiurus cinereus (assembly GCA_011751065.1). Taxonomy (NCBI): domain Eukaryota; kingdom Metazoa; phylum Chordata; class Mammalia; order Chiroptera; family Vespertilionidae; genus Lasiurus; species Lasiurus cinereus. The sequence goes on along the minus strand of JAAGEH010002531.1, from coordinate 49,280,865 downwards.
TAGGCAAAGTCTGTTTGTGAGAAGCTTCAATTTTACCCTTGAGCAGGATAATTCTGAAGAATCTAAATGGCACTTAGAAAGATTGGGGAAGAAGAGGCAAAATTAGTGATCCTTAAATGCATGTTGAAAGAACAGAGAGGGTTCAAAGGGGTCTCTAAGACCCTTTATAAAGACAATAACTAAGAAAGCCAGCTTAAAACTCACTTAACAGAGAAAAATTGCAGCAATTTTTGCCAACTGCAAAAATGTTGAGGTCTTTCCAAAGACCTACTTTTCTTTTTATCACAGTAAACAAGCTCCAACTACATGTATAGTTCTTTCACTGGTTTTATACAAAGAAATGTATGCTTACCGAACTTTATCGCATAGACCAGGAAGATACTGAGTCACTTTCACGTGAGTAATAGCATGCCATATTCCACCAAGGATCCATTTTCTATATTATAGATGCCTCACTAACAACCCAGCAACTATCCTATGAAATAGGAATTACGGTCCTACATTTTTTAGCAGAGGAAACAGAAGGCTAGAGTAATTAAGCAGGGTACCTAACTAAATCACCTTTTTAAGTACCAGAACCAGGATTTGAACCCGTCTGACATCTAAGCTCTTACCCACTAAACACTGCTTCCTGTGTGAATACTTAACATTCCCATATGTTCCTGCCTGTCAGGTAGCAGACATTAATCCTGCTTAGCATCACTCAATTGCCCTGTGCCATGGCTGAACCCTAGAGAAACTCCCTAGAGAAGCTCCCCACTTCTCCAAGATAAATATTCAGAAAATATAATGCACTCACTCTTCCTTATAGCATTGAGATCCTGTCCTTGGAGGACACAAGAACCTGGGAGAATCAATGTGTTAGCACAGGCTGTCCTTTTCCAAATCTTCTTGCTCATATCTGACTTTATTAATCTTTTCCACATAATCATATTTGATATGCTTTTCTGCTCTTTCAATAAGGAGAGTTAATCGATGATAATTATAATTCTCTAATTAGTTTCTTAATGACATTTTAATAGAAGAGTACAAAACCCTGGGCACACTTTTAGCAGTTAGGAATATTTTTTCAAATAAACTCAAAATACCTTACATACTCCTGCAGGATATTTTTAGAATTAATTGAGTCATCAAATCAAGTTTCTCTACATTTCCCACTCTCTTTAAATTTTACTAATTTCTAACTTCCCTTAAGTATATATATTTCTTTGCCAACCTCTCACACCTGATTAGGCTCAATCACTTGTCTGAATATTTAATACCACTTCTGTCACTTTGCAGTACTTAGTTTGCTTTTCTAAGATTATTGACCTATGCATGCATGGCCATTGACTTGACTGATTTTAGTGAAATTCTTAGTTAATTGCATTAGACATGCTTGTCTCTACTCAGGAGAACATGCTCAGTCTCTGCTTTTTTCTTTGGAAGTCAATCTTAGTCGCGACCTCTGCTAAAATGGTGGACTGGGGTGACTATGTTTTGCCACAAGAGCCCTCTCCTTGGCCATCTCTGATTGGATCGGGAGGGGAAACTTCATCTGGTGGGGACCAAGCCATAGTCCAATTTGTAGCAGACAAAGGTTATAAACGGCAAAACTAACAGACTTGGAGAGAAAGTTAGTCTGGGAAGAATAAAAATGTTGCCGGCATTGAGAGTGAAGTAGAAAAGATAGACCGTGTGGCCATAATAAGGAAAAGGTGGTAGCTGATCACTTCCCTGATTCCAGGAGGCTTGGCTCTTCTTCTAGTAGATGGGTATTTTGTGAGTTTCTTTTGTCCTTGCCTTAGCCCCCCCCCCCATCCTTTATTTACAGATAATCAGAAGGACTGTCATCTGTACAGGCATAGAGTATAGTAGGTGTGGGTAACATGGATAGAACCAAAGTTGTTTCAAGAATCTAGCTGTGGTCACAGCCAGGATATCAATCACTATAAGAAAAGAAGCATTTTAAATTTAAGAATATAAAGTGAAGCATAGTCTGGCATTGGCATGAATATAAAGGAACAAATGTGTAAAGGAGGTACAAGCATGCAAGCCATGCCAAGATATTTTTATTAAGAAGGGTCAAGCCTTACGCCAGAGGTTCTAGAAACACAAAACTACTAGGAAATTCTAGCCAAATAATAGAGAGCACCACATGGAAGAGCTAACTCACAAAACTTGCAATGGAGGCAGATTTTCCAGGAAGATAAAATAGCAGCCAGCATTATCATAACAAGCTAGTCTCTATCAAGGACTGGAGAGGGGGCACAACTAGAATTATAAAATCAGAACAGAGTGCACAGGTAGGGCTGAGTAGCTTTGTTTGAATTGATTAGGTGGGACTGGAATGGGAAGCCAGGCAGATCCTAAAAGTTGAGAAAATATGCCTCTTCTCTAAAATGAAGACAAAATGAAAACTGAGTTCTCATCTGGAAGCAGATATACCTTTCATGGACAGGTAAGATACAGTAAGAAAAACTGGCAGTAACTGGAGTCTGCCATCAGATGTGGAGTGCCAAGCTTCTGGCTGGCTCTGTGTATGTGGCAAGTGCTAGTGACTGATGGGAGAGAACTGGCCAAATCAAGTCATGACCCTACAGCACCAGCCAACAGTTCACAATGGGTGCAGAGTAGAGCTCTATCCTGAAAATAAAAAGCAGAACAATCCATAGGAGTTAATTTTGAGGTGATAACTGAAACAGTGTTAAGAACATGAACTATACAAGGGAAAGGGGAAGAGAAAAGAGTGTGATACATCTCAGAACTGATGTGAGAACCAAGTTGGCTCTGACTGAAGAAACACGTATCTCCTATGCTTCCAAACTAAATAACTGGCTCCTACCTCCAGCTCCTGTTTCCTTCAGACAGAGCCCACTTGATTCCTACATCAGCTCTGAGATCCTTTGTTCTCTTTCTTCTTCCTCCTTCCCTTGTATGGTTCATGTTATTGATGATGGCTGGGTTGTCCTCTCAACATTAACTCTGAGGGATTATCCTGCTCCTAACTCCTGGGATGGATCTCACTCTATCCAAACACATTTATGATAAAGGAAGGAAGGATTTTATAGGCAATTAAGGTACATATTCCTTCTGCCAGCTTTAACTCAAAGACTAGAACTATAGTGAATCTGCAAGTTAGAGCCGCCAAAGGATTCAACTTCAAGGAGTTGGAGAAACTGAAATGGGAATACAGCAGGAAATGCCATCCAGCCATCTGTCATTCCACACCAGACTACAAGATGAAGGATAGGGGTTGAGGTGTAGGAAGAAATGGTAGGAGCTATTGTAGCAGAAAAAAGAACACACGAGTTCACTGTATTGACTCTCTGAGGTGAGTGGTAGCCAAACCTGTTTTCTTCAGTGAACTTCATGCTTGAGGATATCCAGCTTTCCAGAGTACAGAGCACACTACAAGTTTTGATACTGACATTCAGTTTTCCCTGAGGCAGTTTTGACCACCTCTAGGAGATTTCATGCAGATTAGTTCAGCTGAGTAGCAGATACACAGTTATTTATGATGCACTCACATCTATGGGAATTGCCCTATTCCTCTCCCAGCCTATCAACCCTTAGTCCCTCAGGCTTGTCTTACTTTGTCATCTTCAGTTAACATCAAGTTCCTCCACAAAATGCTGACTGGGGTCTCTGGCTGAAACTCCTCACCAATATCACAGGCTACATTGCACTCGGCCTTTCAGATGATAGTTGTATAACCCGTCAAATGGGAAACCTTCTTGGGTTTCTGGTAAAAAGCAAGAATGTATCTTTCTGACTTCTTTCTCCTGGCCCCCAATAACACATGAGCGTGTGCACACACACCCCTCCACTACTTCAGAAATATCTAACGGGGAATTCTCTTCTGTGCTTAATCAGAATGTATTCCTATTCTAGATGCCATTGAATAAAGACTAATCCTGAATAGGGTATTTTCTGAGTGGTGACTGGTGATGATGCTGTCTATCTTTACAGAATGTAGTGTCTTGATATGTCCACATGAAATTCACTACTAGTAAAAATGGACAGTGTTTATATCCATAGTTTCTAAACTGCCCACTCTGAATGACAGCCCTTACTTAGTTCCTTATATTTTTGGTCTCTTCTATTTTTGAAATCAGAGGACTCTGGCTAGAACTGTCAAACTATGTTGGATACAGAAGTAAACTCAATGCTATGATTTCTTTTCTTCAAATTTCTTCTCTTCCCTCTAACTCTGACTTACAATATTTTCCAATCTATTCTACAGTCACCAAGAAAGTTAGGACAACTAACCTCTCCCAATCAGCCTATAAGTGGACAATCAATGGGTCTGTGCTGCCTGTCACTACTTGAGCCAATTAAGCAGAGACAGGGTTGAATCATATATGAGCATTTATTCAAATACTGCTGACAGTGTGGGAGAGCAGCAGCTCATCCACAAAAATCTGCTCTAATTTCCCCCAACCCCCCACCATAAACCAGCTGCTTATATTGGGTAGAAGGACAAAGTCTACATGGGGAATTAGGCAAAGGGTTTACCAAATGGGCAGTTTACACATCTGGAGATTTGCAAAGACCTGTAGGTATACAAAGGCTGACAACTCTGGTTTCTGCAACAAGGTTGTTAATCTTTCCATGATAATCTGCATTTCCAGATGAGCTTCCAGATCCCCCTGCCAGACTGAATGTGCCTTCTTTAATCAGAACAAAACTATCATGGTTAACAGATCATGATTAATATTTCTTATGTTTTAGCTGGTCCCCAATATTCTATTTCTGTCCTTAGCAAGCCCAGGATTTCAGTTTATACACAGAGCATGTAATAGCTTTTTGTTAATGGAGTCTCACAAACCAAAAGGTACCACCCATACACCAGTTTTTCATGGTTTCAGTTACTCACAGTCAACCACAGTCTAAATATATAAAATAGAAAATTCTAGAAATAACCAATGGACACAAGACACTGGGAGTTGAGGGCATGTATCAAAGTGGGCTGGAGGGGCAATGAGGGGATATGGACACATATGTAATACCTTAATCAATAAAAAAATTGAAATAAAAGAAGTATAAAAAAAGAAAAAAACAATTTATAATTTTTAAATTGCTTACTGTTCTGAGTAGCATGATAAAATCTTGCTTTGCCTGGAATGTGAATTATATCTTTGTCCAGCTTACCTGTCGGAAACCAAATATTGTTCTCACTAGATGGATGTAAACAGGAAGGCAGAAGGCGGGTCAACCTTAATTGCTCTGAAAGGTCAGAGCTATTTACTCACTGTTTTGTTGAAACCTTATTGGTCGAAGCAACCTCTATGTTTGTTTCTTGTTAATTTCTGTTTTTGTTATTTCCTGCCTAAAGGCTAGGGGTGTGTCCCAAAGCCTTAATAAAAGGGAGAAAAAGGCCAGAGCAAGAGGCAGTCCTTTCCACTAGAGGAAGGCTCCCGCCTGGCCCCCCAATATCGCCAAATTTATGCTTTCTAGTCTCTCATTTCGTTTGCGTGCGGCCTCCTTCAGAACCCGAACCCTGACCCGGGAACCCTGAACCACGCAGGACGTGGAAAGAGGTTCCCACATTACCTCTGCTCTATGTTTAGGAAAAAACATAATATATATGTTTTTTATATACTCTAGGGTTGGGTACTATTCACAGTTTCAGGCATCCATGTAAAGCCTTGGAGTGTATCCCATGTACATAAGAGGGAACCACTATGGGCCCCTATTCTGGCACGCCTCTCATCATGTCCCTCTCCATCAGATGAGGAGTCTGTAGGACAAAGTGTATGAGCATTTTCCCTCTAGATACACTTTCCAGATTCCAAGGAAACCAGAATTCCCAGCCAAAACACTATAACTTGTTTCCAGAGCCTATATACCCATAGACTGACCACGCAGCTGTTACATGAACCCAATAATTCGTTTATTGCGTATAAGTGTGTCCAGAGATTGGATCAGAGCTTATATCTATATATATAAAAGCCTAAGCGACTGGCTGACCAATAGACTGTTCGACAGTCCAACCAGTAGCTATGATATGCACTGATCACCAGGGAGCAGATGCTCAACAAAGGAGCTGCTGAGCTACAGTGACTTGGCAGCTGCAGTTCTCGAGTGATGCACCTGGAACCAGAGAGGAGGAAGCCCAATTCCAGGGTGCATTACCTGATAACTGCCCTCTCAAAATTCAGGACATCCTTCTCACAATTCGGGACTGCTGGCTCCTGCCTGGCTGCCTGGTTGCCCCTAACCACACTGCATGCCAGCCTGATAGTCGCTTAACTACTCCCATGCTGACCTGATTGACACTTAACTGCTCCCCTGCCAGCCCAGTCACCCCCAACTGCCCTCCCCTGCAGGCCTGGTTGCTCCCAATTGTCCTTGCCTGCCAGCCATTTTGTGACAATGTGGGGCAGCCATCTTGTGACAACATGGGGGTGGCCATCTTGTGGTGGCCATCTTGTAACAATGTGTTGGTGGCCATCTAGTGGCTGCCATCTAGTGACAACATGGGGGTGGCCATCTTGTGATGACATGGGGTGGCCATCTTGTGACATGAGGGTGTGAGGGTCAATTTGCATATTACCTCTTTATTATATGGGATATGCACATATAAGTGTTTTCCCAAGTTCTGTGAGCCATTCTAGCAAATTCTTGAACCCAAAGAGGGGGTCATGGGAAACCCAATTCAAAGCCAGTCCATCAAAAGTTTGGGTGACAACCTGGAAATTGGGATTGGCATCTGAAACGGAGAATGGTATAGTCTTGTGGGATTTAACCCTTAATCAGTGGGATCTGATGTTATCTCCAGGTAGATAGTCTCAGAATTGAGTTGAATTATACGAAATCCAGCTGGTGTTGAAGAATCACTTGATATGTGGAAATCCACACATCTGGTGTTAGAAATGAAGTAAAGTGTGGTAGCAGTGTGATAGTAAAGAAAAAACACAGAAATGTTTTCCCTAGACAGCTGGGGTGTCTACTCACATGTATTTGAGGAACCATTAGATATGGGATAAATAGCAGTATGAAAAGAAGAATGGCAAATAGCCTCCATCTGGACTCTTGCCAATAGCCACTCAAATATTAATAATGCAGCCTCTTTTTATTGTAGCTGCTTTTCCACAGTGTCTTGCTAAAAATGTGTCTATGTTCCCCTGAATTCATTAGTATTACTTTTATTTTTATAGAGCTTTTAAGTTTTTCACTATCCAGATCTGATCTAATAATTTTCCCCCCTCTAGTAGAAGAATGTGCTCTTCTGATTAACACAATCCAATGATTTATGTTTAAAAATGTGAATCTGCTTGATCTAGAAATGCACAAATCTTAAGAACTACATGCCCTTGGAACTACTGTATTTTTTAAACACTTTTTAAAAGATGGAATTGAATTGAACAATATATTTTTCTCTCATTATTCACTTGGGTAAGGACAGCTGACTGATGTTTATTATAATTAACTAGAGGCCCGGTGCATGAAAATTCATGCACTGGAGAGGATAGTCCCTCAGCCTAGCCTGCCCCCTCTCAGAGTCTGGAGCCCTCAGGCAGGAGGCAATCCAGTGATCAGGGAAGAAACCTATGACTAAAGAGCCATCTAATGGCTCCATCCAACAAATGAACACTGTACATGTCTTCAAAATCACCCATACTACGAAGGTGCCACAGCCACATAATGAGGAAGCAGAAAGGTAAGACGAGGGTGTGGTGTGGGGACTTGTGCACATTTTCAGTGGAAGGTGACAGAAACAATGATTATACCAGTCTGGCTCTTTCTGGTTGGAAGGAAAATAATAGCATTAACACTACTAGCCAATTTTTATTGATCAACAGGAAATTAGTAAGGAAGAGAAGACAAGACCAAACTGTGCTTCTTGCTGCTTCTAGAAAAAAAATTAAAAAAACTTAAAAACTCTATAAAAATAAAAGTAATAGTTTATAGTAATATAGAATACCTTGGAAAATTATTATATATAAATAAAATTACTAGTATGTTGGTGAACTGCAGGGATGTTATTATTACCCACTAAAGGGCGTC
>JAAGEH010002531.1:49194670-49272863 GCA_011751065.1 Lasiurus cinereus | reverse complement strand
TGGGTTTCTCTGTCAACAAGCTTCCTGAAGGACAATAATCAAGAAAATAATATAGAGAATTATATTAACCAGTAACAGATAACATGTACCTTTCATCTAAGAAGCAAATTTCTTTATAACTGTATGCGTTCTCAAAAGTTTATATTTAATAAATTGGAAATATTATCCATATTATGACAGGAGGCACAAGTAGGGAGAGTGTAAATGAATCATACAAGCAGAGCTAAAAACTTTGATACCTACCAACTCCAAGGCCAGAGCCACAGATGTGCCCCAATATTCAGTGATTTGAACTAAACCAATGGATCAACTTAATGGAGCAATTTGGCTGGACACTTTCATTTCAGGTGGTAGTTTTGTGGCACCCAAACTCCCTAGGCAATTTCAACAACTTAGATAACACTTCCTCAGAGGTTTGGAAGCCCTCTCACTTCATGGATGAAGGCATTAGGCTGTTACATATCACAAAGTTCATGGTAATGGAATGATCAAATTAATTTAAATTAGTTCCATTGTGAATGGTATCCTTATTTCCAAAGATAGCCTGAAGCACAGGGCAGGGGGAGGGAGGGCTTCTAAAATGAAAATACATGGGGTTGCAGAGGATTTAATGTGTTGCCTCTGCAATCTTATTTAACAACTTCATAAGCAAGAATAAAAATTAAGGTCATAAAACTTGGAAAGCATAAGGTAAATTTGAAGTCATTAAATTAAAAAGAAAGAGCATCATGAGAGAAATTCCAAAAAAAGAAAAGCCCAAAACAATAAATAAATTAAATTCAAGAGGGTGCCCTAGCTTTGGCTCAGTGGATAGAGCATCGGCGTGTGGGCTGTAGGGTCTTGGGTTCCTTTCCAGTCAAGGTCACATGCCTGGGTTGGGTGCTCAATCCCCAGTAGGAGATGTGCAGGAGGCAGCCGATCAATGATTCCCTCTCATCATTGATGTTTCTATCTCTCTCTCCCTCTTCCTTCCTCTCTGAAATCAATAAAAATTATGTATTTTTTTAAAAAGAGGGTATGAGTCTAAGAGGAAGTAAACTCTCAAGCCTAGCCAGATATCTTACAATGGAAGTCAGAACAGTTCTAGCAAGAGAACCTGAGGTTAATTTGCAACGCGATACAGTGGTACACTCGTTCATTGTTGTCTGGGTTGCTGAACAGAAATTTACCATTCTGTACAATTTTGGTAAAAGACCCAGGAGAATGTGACAGCTCTATCCTATCTATCTGCATGTGTATCTCCTTCCTGCTTCCTGTTGCTGTCAGCCGTGGTGCAGAGACATGGCCCCTTAAGCCTGGCCCTCCCAACTGTGAAAAAGCAGTGACAACTGAGTCTGTGAATTTGGAATGTATGCAAACACAAGAGGTGGATTCAAACTCCAGTGCTTTCCTTGAAGCTGGTCCTCTGCATATGTTTGTTTTGCTCACTTGGCTTGCCCTGCTCTATCAGAACTGCAATTTTTTTAAAAAGGAAAGAAAGCACTACTTAAGGAACAATGCTGTAGTGCAAAGGGAGGCAGTTTTAATGGTGGAATTTCAAATATGTGACAGATTCGTGGAAGTAGTACACTTGGGCAAAGACTAAGTGGCACTTCTAGCTATGTCCTCAGAGATAATGGTCTCTTTGCTTAGGCAGAAGCCTGCTGCCTAGATACTAATACAGAATGGTAGGCAATTATCAAGTTGGAAAGATAAAGCTGTGCTCTGGAGGCCTTTCTATGTTGGCCTGTTCTACTGTGTTAGAACCTGTATGTCATTAGCCACAGTTATCCTCTTTCGATGCAAAAGTCAGTGCCTAAAATAATCCTCCATCCCTACCCACTACCAAACTGTATTTCCCTCTCAACAAGATTGGGAAAGGGAACGATGAGGGGAGCAAGGACCGCAACTCCATCCTCCAGAGGAACTCACTGGGAGGCTTTATATCCTCAGGAGATATCACAAAAGGTCCAGGTCTGCTGAAGAGGCCCCAGGAGGGGGACAGGGCCACAGGAGATGGAGGAATTGAGAAGCCACTATTGGCAAGTATGACCTTATAGCTGTGTTTGGATGAGTCCACAGCCCATTGAAACTTAGGTTCTTCTGGCTTCCTAGGAGCCAACCTCATCCTCGATATTTTCTATCATAGAAGACACACATTTGAAGAGTTGAAGGACAGTTTATTCCTTGTCATGGTCTTTGTGTCCAGCCTGCCTCCCTGAGGTGATCACCTCAGCTAAGGAATGCTCTCACTAATCATTGCTTCATTCTATAACTCCAAACAAGTTAATATCATTTCTAAGGTAATTTCCTCAAAAATATCATTTCTCAGATAACTCCCTCGGGCCATATAGATTCTCCATTGCCTTTGATCCCATTTCCAAGCTTCTTCCCTTTCCCATCAGTAGACAGTAATTCTAAGACCATTCAGATTAAATGAAGGCAACTCTGCAGATCATTTGTGATCCCAAGTTAGATAAAGCTTTTAAGGCCAGCAAATTTCAGGCTGTCATTTCCACAAGAGGGTAGAGGTGTAAGAATAAATGTAACAAGTTTGGTCTTGGAGGAAGGTCAACAGAAGGCAAGGAGGGCAGAAATCGTTGCTTCAAAGTATATTATTTATTATACTTTAGACTACAGGTAGGGCCAGGCTCCCGGGCCTCATTAGTATGGTCAGCTTCCACAGAACAATCACACATACCACTTTAGGGTTTTCGTAATATGCCATTGTTGGAAACACAAACATGGCATATTGCTAGGAAGGGAGAGAAAAGGCAGACAATAAAAACAATTACAGGCAAGCAGACAGGAGCAATTATTGTTTAAAGCAGCCAAAAAGCATTATGAAGCTTATTTTTCATTGGGGCAGGATGAACCCAAGCATGAAAAAAGACAGAGTAAAATGCTTTCATTTTTTTCAATGACAGCATGCCACTATTTGGCACCAGTGACACAATTCCTCATCAAGTAACAGTCCTACTTGATATATTTGTAGCAGAAATGGCCAGGAAGTCCCTCTTTTCTACAATCCCTGCCTTTTATCTCCTTTTATCTGCCTTGCTGTGAATTGACTGTGCACTCACCACAGCTTTTGCTTAGCGTACAATGGGGTTGATAGTACTCTCTCAGTTTCTGATTGAGTTTTGCTAAATCTCATAATCCTAGGGGCCAGTTCAATTCTGACAGTTCAGTTCTCATTGATTTTATAATTGATCCAAAATGGGCTGACCTCACTGAGGACTGGGTCACATTGCCCTTTATGTATAGGAGTTGATGACTCTGTCTATGGTGTGATGTGATGAACCCTAACAAGCCAAGTCTGCCTCCCCAAGACCAGTCCTCTGTAGCACCTCAAATTTCCACCATTCAAGTGACCCATTTCAGTTAGTTACCCTGCACCTCCAACATCCTACCTGAGAGATGACAAGCTACATCTCTCAGATTAGCATTACCGAGTTTACCAAATGAGTGAGCTAGTCACCCAGGAAAAAACGGATGTAAGGAAAGGCAGCTCTCTGAGGCTCACCTAGTCTAGAGTATGTTATTTACCATATCTGTGACTCAGATTTTCTATCTAGAAAAAAAAGGGCTTCTTGGATAATAGATTTGGCAACATTTTAAAACACTTTAAAACCAAATACCATTAAAAACTAATAAATTATTGCTTTATTTCTTCTCTACTTTGGTTTTCTCTTCTGAATCTAAGTCAGGTTCTCAAACTTTAGAATGCATTGGAATCACTTTGTGGGATTGTTACAACATTCCTGGGCCCCAACCTCGGGGTTTCTGATATAGCAGATATAAGGTGAAACCTGAATTTTGTAAAAGGTTTCGGGAGAAGCTGATGCTGTTGGTCCAGGGACTACATGTTGAGAGCCACTGCTCTAATAGATAAGAATGGATTTCCTGGGCCATACTTCACAGTGAGGTATGAAAAGGAAATGAGTATATGCCTAGTTATTCCAAACATTTGTGTCGCATGCCAATTCCTACAAAACTACTCTATAAACTGCACTTGACCATCAGCAAAGCCTAGGGTCAGTAATTATCCAAAAAGAGGCACAAAGTTTAATTTACAATCCTCAGAATCCCCTGTAATTTGCGCAGAAGGATTATATAATAGAAAGACAGCCTCTAAAATCATTTTATTATTCATGCATTCACACATTCCTTTTCCCAAAACTTTTTGAAAACCACCTTATGCCAATTATTATGACAGCAACTAGGGAAATCTCAAAATCAGTGTCTCAAGGATCTTTCAGTCTAATGTGAGAGGAAAGACAAATAATTATGAAACAGTGTAGCTATGATAACTAACATTTTTATTTAGATATGTATATTAAAATATATGAAGCATTTTCATATTATACTCCCTGTGATTCTCACTGGATACCTTTAAGGTAAACATTATTCCTGGGTAATTTTTAAAATTAGGAGTTGGAGGCACTGAAACAATAAGTGACTTCCCCATTGTCACTCTCCTGGGAGGGGCAGAGCCAAGGTGCAGCCAGGCCTTAAGATTCCAAAGCACATGCCTTTGCCCAGCACTGCACTGCAGTTCTGCTCCTGCAGGAGATGCATCCCAGGGGTTCCAAAGAACTGACGATGAGAAGGGCTCCTCTGCAGGGGTCTCAAAGCCTGTGAGAGAAATCAAAGTGACAGCATTTGATGGGAAAAAGTTGCCTTGGCTAGAAAAATGGAAAAACGCCCCTCCCAAGGACCTTAAACCATGTCTCTTGATAAAATGTTATTGCAAGTTGTGTCTTGAAAATTCCCTAGGTGTTTTAGTCCATGAAATTTATTTAACTACCCAGGCCAGTGTGGCTTAGTGGTTGAATGTTGACCCATGAACTAGGAGGTCACTGTTCTATTCTGTCAGTACACATGCCTGTGTTAAGGGCTCTATCCCCAGTAGGGGTTGTGCAGAAGGCAGCTAAGCAATGATTCTCTCTCATTGATATTTCTATATTTCTCTCCCACTCTACTCCTCTCTGAAGTCAATAAAATATGTTTTTTAAATAAAGGAAAAAATAAATTTATTCAATTGTGTTTACCAACTGGTTTTGCCAATTATAATATTTTCTGGGAATAGGCAGAGAGAAACACAATTTAAATTCACTGTCAGTTCTGGCTGATGTTGTTCAGTTGATTGGAGTGTTGTTCAACACTAAAAGGTTGAAATTGTCATTTTCTGAGCACCCCTAGTAAATTCCTGTGAATCAACTTCACTGAGACTTCTCAGGTTCAGCCCTCATTGTTCCTCTCAGACCCACAGACCACTCACCCCAGATGGAACCAGGAGCTGCTTAGAAAGTGCAGGCTCCAGGCAGTCAGAAAATGGAGCAAGTGGAGAGCAAATGCCAAAGAGCTCCAGCTCCCTTGTCATATATATATATATATTGATTTAAGAGATGAAGGGTGAGAGAGAGAGATGGAAACATCAATGATGACAGAGAATCATTGATTGGATGCCTCCTACATGCCCAACTCTGGGGATTGAGTCTGCAATCCAGACGTATGCCCTGACTAGGAATCTAACCTCCTGGGGTTCATAAGTTTACAAATCAAATCACATCAGTAGGTTTTAGTTGGGTAAATTTGTCTGCATTTCTAGTTATATCTGTGACAATCCCCAACATCTGAAAAAGGGCAGAGTGTTTGTTTGGTAATTGTCTATGGACTAGTTGTGATATATTCTAGAGAGAAAAGAACTAAGTCAAAGCTGGGTTCTAGTCCTTCTCTAACACAAGTCATTTACTCCCCATGCTTTTACTATCTCTAAATTGAAGACTGTACTAGCTCCCCTATATATTACATAATCCATGTTTTCATGGACAAATTTGAGGCTACAGTAAGAATATGGTAGCGGAACTATATTCTCTGTGTCTATGATTCCATCTATAGAGTTTCAGAAATCACAGCCCTATTTAAATTACTCTTCATATATTTGCAAAGTTCCAGGGTCATGGTCGGCATACACTGTGCTATTTTTTTCTCTACAGTTCTTGAATCTGCTGTATTAGGATAATGCTAATTATGCTTAAATGGGAAGACCAGTAGCCGTCTCCATTACTGCAACTTATTCATAAAGAAATGTTTTCTCGTGCTCCTTAAGACTCGGTCATGGAGCTGTGGCAAATGCCATCCTGCTTTCAAAATCACTTTTCTCTTTTAACAACAACCCCTTGTCTTGAAATGGAACTCTCCAAGCATGACCAGTTTCTCTTAATCCCCAGATTAGTTCAGGCTTTGCTGATTTCATCATTCATGCCAATTCCAACTGATTGGGCATAGCTGACTGGAATAACCTACAAGACAGTGTAGGGTCAGAGGGAAAGAGTGCCTTGATCAGTTAATATCATCTGCCAAAGGCATAGAAAGAAGGGGATAGTAACAAGAACTCTCAGTGTTATTAAAGCTATGCATGAGCCAGAGGTACAAGGTGCAGCAAGATTCCTAGATTGTGAGTCAAGGAATTTGAGGATGAGAAGGTGAAAGAATTGCCAATACAGTTTGTGGGCAGCTAAGGTCATGGATTGGGGATGAGAAGACCAAAATAGAAAACACTTTGTGACCCATGAAAATGGAAAAATGCCTTACAAATAATTTTTTCTGATTACAAAATTAGTACATGCTTATTATAAAAAAGCTAGAAGAATGGAAAAAAATCAATAAAATTATAATTACCCATTATGCCATCATTCATTGTCAATATAACATGTACTTCTTTTCAGTCTTTTTCTATGCATAGGTGTATGGTTTAATGTCTTCATTTTTAAAAAATATATTTTATTTATTTTTTACAGAGAGAAAGGGAGAGGGATAGTTAGAAACATCGATGAGAGAAAAACAACAATCAGCTGCCTCCTACACACCCCCTACTGGGGATGTACCCACAACCAAGTTACATCCCTGGGACCCTTCAGTTCACAGGCCAACACTCTATCCACTGAGCCAATCCGGTTAGGGCTAATGTCTTCATTTTTAGTTTTAATTCATATTTTACTATGACATTATATAAACTACTAGTGGCCTGGTGCATGAAATTTGTGCCTAGCCCAGCTTACACCCTTTCCAATCAGGGAACTCTTGGGGGATGTTTGACTGCACCCTCTCACAATCTGGGACTGCTGGATTCTAACTGCTCACCTGCTTACCTGCCTGATCACCCCTAACTGCCTCTGCCTCCCAGCCTGATCTTACCCCCAACTGCTCTCCCCTGCCAGCCTAATTGCCCCTAACTGCCTCTGCCTCAGCTCCCACCACTATGATTTTGTCCAGAAGGAAATCAGATGTCTGGCAGATGGCTGGTTGACTTGGTCTAATTAGCATATTACCCTTTTATTATAGATAGATTATATAAAATAGACTGATTAAATGGGGCAGGGGGAGGCTTTTTCAGCAGGAGGAGATGCTCTTGGCAGACAAAAATATATAATCCTTATATCTGGACTGATAGCCAGCCATACACACTATACTGCCAAACCAGTCATTTAAAAATTGAACCGCTTTCTTATATCTTATACCAAACCCTTAAAACCCTTCCTTAGCTCCACAGTTCACCCAGATTAGGTTCTGATTGGTCAGTTTCTATGCCAGTCAGTGTCTGTAGGCCTATCTCCAGGCCTGATCAGAGAGGCGGGACTGATCAGCCCCTGCGGCTGCTGGGGAGACCTGGAGAGAAAGAGAGGCAAGTACTGATCAACAGCTGCCATGAAGGCTGCAGATCAGACCCTGCTTCTTCCTCCAGGCCTGATCTGCAGCCCCCTCAGTGGTGACCCAGCACTGATTGCAGGACTGACTTCCAGTGTTTGGTTGTCCATTCAGTTGTTTTGGACATTACAGACCCTGGCTCTTTATATATATAGACTAGAGGCCTGGTGCACAAAATTCATACATGGGTGGGTGTCCCTCAGCCCAGCCTGCACCCTTTCCAATCTGAGACTCCTTGAGAGATGTCCAACTGTCCAATCTGGGATCAGGCCTAAACAGGCAGTTGAACATCCCACTCACAATCCAGGACTGCTGGCTCCCAACTGCTCACTTGCCTGCCTTCCTGATTGCCCCTAACTACTTCTGCCTGCCAGCCTGATCACCACCTAACCACTCCCCTGCCAGCCTGATTGATGCCTAACTGCTCCCCTGCCAACCTTATTGCCCACAACTGCCCTCTCTTGCAGACCTGGTCCCTCCCAATTGCCCTTCCCTGCTGGCCATCTTGTGTCCACATGGGGGCAGCCATCTTTGACCACATGGGGGCAGCCATCTTATGTGTTGGAGTGATGGTCAATTTGCGTATTATCCTTTTATTAGATAGGATAGAGGCCTATTGCAAGGATGGGGGCCAGCTGGTTTGCCCTCAAGGGTGTCCTAGATCAGGGTGGTTATTCCCTTGGGGCGTGGGGTGGCCTGGGAGAGGGGCCTGTGGTGATTTGCAGGCCAGCCACATCCCCTGGTGACCCAAGTGGAGACCCTGGTATCTGGGATTTATATTTCTTCTATAATTGAAACTTTGTAGCCTTGAGCAGAAGCCAGGGCAGGCCAGGGTGGGTGGAAAGCTTGGCTTCCTCCATCACCAGGGGCAACCCAAGTCTCCTGCTCTCTCCAGCTCTGAGGCCGCTGCCATATTTGTTGGGTTAATTTGCATACTCACTCCTGGTATGTGGCTTGTGAGCATAGTGGAGGTATGGTCAATTTGCATGTTTCTCTTTTATTAGATAGGATGGTAGGGAAAATTCGAGGGTAGCCTCTAAGAGTCCTAGTTCCTGCTATACACAAGCCTGAGTGTACTCTCAAGCACTAATCTAGATACTTCTATGCAGGAATTTTGCAGATGTTATTTAAGTGGTAATTCAGTTGACCTCAGGATTGGGATATTATCCTAGGGCCTGACCTGATCACATGAGCACTTTAAATCTGGGGTTAAAAGGTTAGAAATTGAGAAAATGAGAGATCCAATGCACAAGGAATTTGACACATGAGAAGTGTTTTGTTGGAGAAGGTCACATGGCAAGGAGTGTGAGTGGCCTCAGGAAGCTAAGACAGCCATCAAGGAAATAAGGACCTCAATCTTACAGCTATAAGGAACTCAGTTTTGCCAATAAACTAAATAAGCTATTCTTCCCCAATGCCTCCAGATCAGGACTCAGCATGACCAACCCTTTGGTTTCAGCCAAGTGATACTTTGAGCAAGATTATATCCACCTATATAGTACCAGATTTCTGACCTAATGAATTGTGAGCAGGTGTTGTTTTGAGCTATTAAGTTTGTGATAGAAGACTAATTCAACACCCTATGCACAAAATACTTATTCATATCTACAATTATTTCTTTAAGATTTATTTCAAGTAGCTTTAGCCGGTTTGGCTCAGTGGATAGATCCTCTGCCTACAGACTGAAAGGTCCTAGGTTTGATTCTGATCAAAGACATGTACCTTGGTTGCAGGCTCCTCCCTGGCCCAGACCCTGGTAGGGGCGTGTGCAGGAGGCAACTAATCAGTGTGTTTCTCTCACATCAACTATTCTCTCTGTCTTTCCCTCTCTCTAAAAATAAATGGAAAAATATCCTCAAGTGAGGATTTTAAAAAAATGATTTATTTATTTCAAGTAGTAGAATTAAGAGACAAAGAATTTCAATGTTTAAAGACTGAATATTACCAAATTTTCTTCCATAAAGGTAGTGACAATTTATCCTCTAACTACAGATGTTTTTATTTTATTTTACTCTTACCTCCTCTTAATATTTAACATGATATTATACAAAGTGATCAGTACAGTGATTTTCAAATAACACAATAATGCATTTAACTCTAAATTAGGGAGTATTGACAGGCCAAGAAACCAGTATATCTCAAGGCAGCCAAATGCTATTATCCTTAAAGGTATGTGCTAGGCTTAGTTTAAGTTGGAGGACACAATGGGTGTGAAAAAAGAGATAGTTGTAAGTGTTCCAAGCCCAGGCAAAAATGGTGGCTGTCACCTAAACAAATCTCATAGGGCTTTGTGGTAGAGCCAGACACATGTAATGACAGAAGAGAGGTGACTTGGCAAGGGGGCAGGGAGTGTGGTTGCCATAGAGGAATCCCTTTCCATTAATACCCTCCCCTGATGGAGACAAACATGAATTAACCCCTCATGAAAATATATTATCTAGAAATTCAAGTGCCCAAAGTTAGCTGAATATCATTAGTCCATACCTTTTTGAACAAGTTAATTTTATTACTTTTTTTCTAAAGAAATTAAAATAAAATGAATCATTAAGAGGGAGTCAATTTCAGTATCCCAAAGTATATGTTTATTGCAATATAGTTTTCTATTAGTATAATAATGACAAACAGATTGATCTTCTAAAATGCTAATATAGACAAGCTAAAATTCCAATCACCAAGGCAACTGTTCAGAAACTCACTAATAACATTATTTCTGCTTCTCATTATTGATTCCCATCACCATCCAAGTCCCTTGTATAGTTTTATCTTGTGGGTGTCCTATATATGATAATCTTGTACATGAAACAATTATTTGAAAACATGTTCCCATTTAAATATTTCAAAATGTATATAATTACCAATAACAATTTTTAATATGTATGGGACAATTAGTGTTTCTATACTGGAATAAAATAAAATAAAGTGGTTTTAATTAATCTGTGAATCCTTGCCACAGCTACCATATCCATCAAGCTTTTAAAAATACAGGAAATAGCTGAGACCGGTTTGGCTCAGTGGATAGAGTGTCGGCCTTCGGACTGAAAGGTCCCCGGTTCAATTCCGGTCAAGGGCATGTATCCTGGTTGCGGGCACATCCCCAGTAGGGGGCGTGCAGGAGGCGGCTGATCGATGTCTCTCTCTTATTGATGTTTCTATCTCTCTATTCCTCTCCCTTCCTCTCTGTAAAAAATCAATAAAATATATATTTTAAAAAAATACAGGAAATAGCTCCCAGGACCATGTGAAGGAAAGCCTGAGAGCTCCATACCCCAAGATGAACATCAGCACTGTAACATGTACAGTACTCTTTAATTTACTTTAAAACAATATAGTGCAAACAGTGTTACCTAAAGTGTGTGGGTTAAACTTAAGCCACAGCCTAGGGCTTTATTAATGTTTGAAGTCATTAGGAGTGTACGCTCTAGGATGGGGACTATGACAAGGCCTTCAAATATCAATATCTGGATCTTCACTGGAAGGTTTGTATCTTATCACAAGGAACCTTGGAAGCAAATTTAAATATATATGTATATTATTTCAGAGAGAAAGGGAAAGGGAGAGAGAGATAGAAACATCATTGATGAGGGAGTCATTGATCAGCTGCCTTCTGCATGTCCCCTACTGGGGATCAAGCCCGAAACCCAGGGATGTGCCCTTGACCGGAATGGAACCTGGGACGCTTCAGTCAGTAGGCTGATGCTTTATTCACTGAGCCAAACTGGCTAGAGCTGGAAGCAAATTCTTACTGGTGAAATTAGTGCTGTTCAAGTATATGTTTCACTAGGAGAATTGTACAGACACTTCTGCTCTTGCTTAAATAAATTCTGAGATTGGTGAGCACAGCAGGCTACCACTTTCAAAGCAACACCAATCTTAAATTCTGCTTCATCCTGTGTCCATCCATTTAATGTTGGATTTATTTCCTGATACAACTGGGTTCTCTATGGGGCTGACAAATATTGTATTTTACACAAAATGAATGATTCAGGTGAGGTTCTTGTCTTCTAAAAGGAGAGGAATTCACTGGGTTTATCAGAAAAAGGTGTTTCACTGTTTTGTGTCTCCTGGCTAAAAAAAAAAAAAAAAGTGGTTGGCAAACTCATTAGTAAACAGAGCCAAATATCAACAGTAAAACGATTGAAATTTCTTTTGAGAGCCAAATTTTTTAAACTTAAACTTCTTCTAATGCCACTTCTTCAAAACAGACTTGCCTAGGCCGTGATATTTTGTGGAAGAGCCACATTCAAGGGGCCAAAGAGCCGCATGTGGCTCGTGAGCCGCAGTTTGACAAACTAATTTTCATCTTAATAGTTCATGTGAGCAGCTCTGTCTCCTTTGTAAAGGCTTCCATTTTACTGAAGTAACCTCTCAATTGTGAGCAGTTGATTAACCAAATCACTTTACAAGTCACATGTAGTGCAACCTTACCGATGAATATAACACAAGAGAAAATTTATCGGTTTCTCTATAAAACTGTTTATCAAAGACTAAATAGAAATTCTATTTACAATATTTAGGAATAAATATCTGATTTACAACTACTACTTCCCAAGCAATGTTTCAGATAGTCTAGCAATTTATAATCCTCAAGTACCAGTGCTTCTAAGACTTAATTATTATAACTAAAAATAAACACTAAAAATAAATAAGAACCGTCATCTTTTTTTTTTGCCCCTTTCTGTGTGCTTGTTATGTGATCTCAGGAAAAATTAAAATACCCCTCTATGCCTCAATTTTCTTGTAGCTGAAATGAGAAATTAACTAAAGGGTTTCTAAGTTCCATACTAGTTCTAGCCATTTGTAAATCTATTCAGTCAGGAACATTTGTTGAGGATACAACCACCTGAGCTACTATGCAGGAGCTGAGAAGGGTGGATGAGATATAAAACTAAAGAGAAGACAAAATGAAATAATTTCTGACCTCAAGAAGTTTATGATATAGTATACAAGTTGTCAGAAAAGAGAAAATAAATAGGGTAGATCATTTCATTCTAATGGAGGTTTCCAAAGATTTCATGAAGGAAAGGATAGTTGAGATGAAGAATTTTCCAGAAAAGCTGGGATTTTGACAGACTGAAATATGTTTATTTAGCACACACAGTCCATAGGTGAGTGCATATAGCAAAGTGATATATATCCTCCCTATTTAGTTCTTGTCCTTTTCTTGGAAATTTGAATTCATGGAAATATATATGTGAATATGGTTACAAATTTGTTTTTGGAACTTTTGCAAAATTTACCAAGGTTATTGTGAAAGTGCTAATATTTAAAAAAGAAAGAAAGAAAGAGAAGAAATAAGCATGGCCTTAGACATCTTTATATTAGATAATTATTGCATTGATTTTTCTGTCTTGAGACAATCATAGGCAAGACTTAGAGCTGTCAATATCTCTTAATAAACAAAGACTTGAGAAAAGTAGGAGGAGGGATAAAAGGAGTTGTTAGCATTTTATGTAAAGATTAACATGTGCTACTTAAAAGGAAAAACTAAACAAACAAACAACTTGACTTTTTCTGGTTGACAAGAATGCATCTACAGAATGTTAAAATTTACTATATTATGTTATGGGTGAAAAGATAAGTGTGTCACGGCCTATCTCTACATGCACCATCATGAAACCAAGACACATTCATTTTAAATAAAACCTTTTAATTTTAAACACACACACACACATATGATATGCACTATTTTTAAAAGTTTCTTTATTAAGGTATTATATATGTGTCCTTATCCCCCCATAACTCCCCTAACCCTCTCCCCAACTCATGCCCTCACCTCCCTGTTGTCTGTGTCCATTGGTTAGGCTTATATGCATGCATACAAGTCCTTGGGGTGATCTCTCCCTCTTACCTGCTTCCTCCCCTACCTTCTCTCTGAGGTTTTGCATTTTAAATGTATTAGTACATTTAATTCTCCCTACAATTACATGAAATAGTGATTACTATCATCCCCCATTTTATCGGTGAGGAAATTAAAGCACAATAGGTTAAGTAATTTGCACAAAGTTACTACAGTACATGGCACGTCCAGGTTTCAAATCCATGGCTGTCTGGTTCTAGAATGTGTTATCAATTTCTCTATACCTAACTGCTTCTGAATATTTCCCTAAATAGCATAGACAGATTTAGAGTTTTACTCCTGTTCTGCCACATGTATAAAAAGTGTCAAGCCAAATGATGAAATGGTCTCATAATAGTTTCTTCTCCTAGATCCACTACCTCTCATACAAATAATAATAATAATAATAATAAAATATTTCACATGCCATGGAACTTCAGGAAAAAGCTGGTGGTAAGCTGCACATATAAATCAGGTAAACTGGTATTTACAGATGCTATTTAGATGTTTCTAAACCTGAAGAAGTCAATGCTAGATAAATAAGATGGAAATTTCAAGCATTGTGCAAGGAGATTAAATTAAGAAAAGTAAACTCTGGCATCTAGAAAAAATATATATACAGTGATAATTTTGAAAGCCTGAAACTATTAAATGCAGTTTTCATAAATTAAATCTGGAAAAAAAAGAAATAACATGATTTTTGCAGTCAGAAAGTAATAAAAATAACAAAAGTGCCTGAAAAGTGATACTGGCTTTAAAATCTTCCAAGAATTCAATACTAGAAGTGACATTGATAAAGAGTAGCTGGCATATTGGAAACTGTCAGAATTAATAAAATTTTCTGACCAGCATTATAGAATCAGAAGAGTTGACAAGAATGTTTACTGATTCTTTCAAAGCAGCCACAAATGAAAATGCAAAGATTAACCATCTTGCTACTGAAATACCTAGAGAAAAAGATTGAAATTTTGTGAAATATTTATATAAAAATATAACTCAAGTTCAATGACTTTTTGATTTTATCTATGTGAAAATTATTTCCTGTGATAAATAAAAATCAATGTTAATACAAACAGCATTTTCAAGGTAAATTACTTCTATTTCCATCATTAGGTGCATCCTTATAGTAGGTGAGAAAGAATGATTTTGAAAGCAATGTTATGAATGTGATTATGAGCACAATAGTCCCAAAATAATCTGTATCAAGAATTTTGGGAAACTGACTGATCGTAATATCATTATATAAGTATCATTTAATCTAAAATTATAATATAAACTACAGCAGCACTGAATGCCAGCATTGAAAAAGTATTGTAATGTTGAAAAACAAAAAGTCCTTTGTTATGTACTAAAAAGAGAAATCAGTAAAATCCCTAAATAAAGTGGCCATTGGGCACACTTTTAAGGTATAATTAGGCTGAGATTTAAATACCATGACAAATGAGATTGGAATTCTGTAAACCTAAAGCAAATCTCTACAGTTTCAGCTACAATTCATTGGCTTTTCAACTAGTCACTTAAAACTCCAAATCTCATTTTAGTCCTGTGCCAAAGGAGGTAATATCATGCAGAAATAAATTAAAGTAAGCTATCAAGAGCTTCCCTGGGTTCTTGGCACGTAGCAGTGCTAAATAAGTATCAGTTCCCTTTCTCCCATTCTCTCTAAAGCTTTCTCCTCTGGAGAATTTAAAAAGTAATAAAAGGTATAGCTTTTGAGGAATTGGTAATCATGTTAGGATGATGAGATTTACACCTAGGAAACAGTGAACAGAATATAAGCAACATATTCACAAAATTGGGAAATAAGAACGCTAAGGTAGGTATACACAAAAGACCGAATCAGGAAGGCATAAATTTGGTTACTTGAAAGTCTTCAGGAGATGGGACCTAGGAAGGATCCTGATGGACAGGTAGGATTAGATTAGATAAGTGGATGGGCAGGAGGAGTCTTTTCCAAACCAATGATGGACCAATAGGATCTGGAAGTTGGCCCTTCATTTTCATGGGACAAGGACAGGACTAATCCAACCACCCCAAAGCTTAGTTTGGGGGATACCAGATACCATCTCCTTGGCAGTTATTTTCCTTCAGAGGGCTTTCACCTCATCTCCATCAACTGCTGATTGGGGCAGGTAAGTGTTTATGAAAGGAGAGTTACCTTGCCTTGCAGGCAGCTGTGCAGCTGCATGCAAAGGTTGAAAGGGAAGTTACATATAGCCCAGTTCACTGATATGCATACCAAGTGCAATGGTTCAGTCCTAAAATGAATGCAAATGGCCCTGAGTACTTTTTAGATTAACAACAGGTGTAAAAAATATGGTAATGGATGTGCTTTCTTCCTTCTCTAAACATATTGCTGCTGACTCAGCATTAGTAGGGCACTCACTGGAGGCCAGTTCACCCAGTAGCATGCTGGATTTGCAGGCTGTCTGTGACCAATAGCACACATTTTTAATTTGGCAAAGGAACAGGGTAAAACAAATCAACATTAGCAGAAATGGTGCTTATGCCTTTGGCCTCATCAGAGCTTATAGTGGTATTTATGGGTCACAATGAGACTCAACCAACTCCTTCACCCCTGACCTCACCTTCATCCCATCATCATCCCCAAGACTTTGAAATAAGGAAAATAACATTGCCCTGTGATGGTTCAGCTCTCATACTAGCAAATGGTAGCAGTGAGCAAGAAGCCAAGTTACTTTTGAGACAGTATGGTCTCTGGGTCTGCAAGATCTGACTATGTGCCAGAAATCAAAATGTATTTACTTGGGAATGCTCCTAGGCTTCCCAACAAGAGATGTTTAATTTTATTTTTACTCTACTTCCCCATTGCTTCCCTCATACACCACACTAAGGAAGCTCTTGGCATAGGCAGACCAGTGCTAGGCATTTAGCATTACAGCAGAAAGGAAGAATGGGGAAGAGAGAATCAGGCCTGGAATGTCAGGAGTAAAGAGGGAAGGATATTATTTGCTTGCTCAGGCTCCCAAGTTCCTTTTCTTGGATAATGGATTAAGATATTACAAAACTTTTTTTAAAAAAGAAATTAGGTAAATATCTGTGGATAAGAATAAAGGTCAGATGGAAGGGAGGCAGGGAGGGAGAAAGGAAGGAATGAAAGGAAGGAGGGAAAGAAATAGGGAGGAAGGAAACCATTGGTTCAGGTGACTGAAAATTTAAACATAGTGTGGACTTCAAGTATGCTCTCCCACTGTTTAATGTGTCATGAAGGACCTAGTTTATTTTCTTTTCTATGCTCTCTCTTCTTCAAAGGCTCTTTCATTTTGAGCACATTTGAGGCTGTGCTCCATTGTACAAGTTCAGAGGAAGGGAATATATTTCTGTCCTAGAATTCCTAAAAGAAACCCAGGGATATATTCTAACTGGACTGCTAGGTAAGAGAACCACACACTCTAGTTCCTTATGACATTCTGGTTTCCTATTGGCTGGACATAATTACTAGTAATATCTCCTCCCTTTCAGTGTCAAGAACATTGAAATTTGGTTGAAAACTTGTATGGTTGGACAGAATGCCTAAATGGAATATATTCTTTGCTCATTAGGCCAACCCTGATCTACATCTAGACCTGATGTTTAGGTCAGCTTCCTAAAATATCTGATTCTATGGACAAGGTATGACCACCAAACTGAAACTTCAGTATTATGAAAGAAAAGGGAATAATTAATTGGTTGTTGTATTAGACTGGGTTCTCCAGAGAATCATATATATTAGAGAGATAGATAGATAGATAGATACATTCAGCTCATATGACTGAAAACTGGAGGCCGAGAAGTTCCAAGATCTGCAGTCAGTAAGCTAGAGACTCAAGAAAGCCAACAGTATAGTTTCAGCCCAAGTCCAAAATTCCAAGAGCCAATGGAATAAATTCCAATTCAGTATAAGTTCAAAAACAAGATGATGACCCAGCCTGAAGACAGGCAGAGAGAATTTTCTCTTATTTCACATTTTTTGTCCTATTCAGGCCTTCAATGCATTGGATGGGACTCATTCATATTGGGGAAAGCAATCTGCACTCCTGTCTATAGATTCAACTGTTAACTTCATCCACATTGAGGAGAGCAATTTGTGCTACTCAATCTTTAGATTCAACTGTTAATTTCATCTACAAACACTCTTATAGACACACCAGAATAATGTTTCACCCTGCCCAGACAAGTTGACACAGAAAACAATGAACCATCACAGTTGCTGTCTTAGCAATTAAAAATTTCCACTAGATATGAACAATTATATTTCTGGTGCAAAATTAAAACATTAGCCTTTTGCTTTATATATTAATTTCTGTTGACTAATGAAAACAACACCTGAAAAATAAATTTGTTTTCAGCATGCTGATAATTTCAGAAACTGAGCCTCCTACTATTTCACGGAAATAATCAATGCTCCCTAGAACATAGCCAGCTGACCTTTCTCTA
Organism: Lasiurus cinereus; assembly: GCA_011751065.1. Lineage (NCBI taxonomy): Eukaryota > Metazoa > Chordata > Mammalia > Chiroptera > Vespertilionidae > Lasiurus > Lasiurus cinereus. The sequence goes on along the minus strand of JAAGEH010002531.1, from coordinate 49,254,898 downwards.
GGGAGTCTAATTTTGCTATTGTACATTTTACTCAGTAATCTACATGCTAGCTTTAAAAAACACTTCATTCAAAATGAAGCAAAGCATTAAGCAACTACTCTGTAAATGTAAAACAAGGTAGATAATAACTCAATATTTTAGGTGCCATAACCAAAAAGAATAGAAAAAGTATAAAATTGAATGTAATAAAAAGGATGCAAAAAATACTTTGGATCTTATAACCAATTTCTCACCAATATTATCCTAAAAGAACAATATATCCTATTAAAGTTAAATCATATGGCTGTCAGAAGGGAAAAAGTGGGTAAATTATTGGGAGCTATGGATACATTTTTAATATTCCTTGATGTTGAGCTTTTACACATACTTTTTCATTTTTAAGACAAGAGATCTCAAATTTGATGGTCAGATGTAAATTATTACATGTTGGTTTCAGGATAATTAGAAAGGGTACCTAGCCTGAGTTCTCTCAAGCTGAAAATTCATGGATACTACAGCTATTGCTCTATCTATTTTTAGACTCCCTTAGTTCCAACACTGGGAATTAGAAAGCTGTCTCTTTTTTTTCTTATAGAGTTATACATTCATCAACATATCCTAGGAGCAGAGCCACACTGACTCTGTAAGCCCTCTTTCTCCCATGAACTTGCTCTTGGCTGATGGATTTCATCCTCTCATGTTGTCCTAACGGGTCTGTGATGTAATCTTTATTCTCTAAAGCTTTGTCTATCTGTGCTAAACTGAAGAAAGCTAGCTTTGCCATTGAAGAGAATTCTTAAAAGAACTCAAGATATCTTTGGAGCCTAGGATCATACATGAACATCAAGACTGATACCAGTTTCTCACTTGGAATGTGCTAAGGAGTAGAGGTTGGCCAGTGTGGTCTCTCAATGGAAAAACAAAGAGGACAGCAGCAGGAAATCTTGAACTGTGATTATTTGATGTAACAAGAATATATGAGATTTCTGTGGCCCAAGTAGATACTATAGAAAGTAGCTAGACTGGAGTGATCTTGAATTATTCTACTCAAGAGATCAACCAACTGGGACAAGAGAAAGCTAGTATAAGAAGTTAAGAAATAGTTAAGGGCCACCTAAGAGGGGTTGTTGTGAGATTCAACTGAATTCTTTGCTTGTATCAAGGAGTGACACAACATAGGCATTTTTCAGAATCACAAAAGAATCTATGTTTGCACCCAATTGAAGAGTCAGTCTTTGGAAGCCTTATTATAACAGCACCAGTGACATAATACTGTTACCTTTGTCCCTCTGATATCCTTTTCTTTTCCCTAAAGGAGCCAGAAGTAGCAGGAAGGGTTAAGAGGGATAGTGATAAAACAGCCCACACTTCCTTTCCCTCCTGTGGGTCCCAGTGAAGGGGTGGGATTTGTGAAAAGAAGGACTCTTAATTGAGTCCTTAAAGTTTTCATTTAGAATGGACAGGACCATTTAGTGCCTGCAAATAAACTTTAATTGTGAACATAATCATAACAGAAAAGCTAAAGGCCTATTTCCAAGATCTGATAAAGAGCAGGGAAGGAAGATTCAACAGTATCTTTGAAGACAGTCGTTGGTCAAAAATAAGTAATTCTCTGTTCAAACCCCATTGATTTCAAATTGTTCCATTTAAAAAATAATCTATACACATATTATATTGTTTTTATTTAATAATGTATCATGAATATTTCTCATGACATTAAATATTCTATACCTTTGTCTGTCTTTATAATATTTCTTTTTAATAAATGTACAAATATGTTAACTGATTCCCTACTGTTAGACATTTAGATTCTTTTGCCTAAGTTTGCTTTTATAATCAATGTCATAATAAACAACTTTACATATAAAGTTTTGCTCATAACCATGATTAGTCCTTTAGGATATATCTCTAGAAGTAGAATTACCAGATCAATGATTACACATATAAAGTTTTAGATATATAGTGCCAAATTTTAAATTGGATAAATTATTAATGAATTAATTACACTTAATATTCATATCAATAACTCCTCAAAATCTTCTAGAGTTTATATTCATTTTTATTTGCCAGAATTAAAAGTTGGAAATAAAATATTCCAAATATCAGAAATTGTCTTGCACAGAGTTTCCATATTCATTTCTAAAGAAGAACTTGCACTTTTGATAAGTAATTGCAGAAATTCAAATCAAACTACAATCTACTATCACCTTTGAAATAAAACCTATTTACTTAATTTCTGAGCTTTCAGGTGAAATTGTCTTAATGGTACCTGTATTAGTTATCTATTTAAAATGTCCTCACCAAGAAACCTATAGTAAAAGTCTTTCTTCCATGAGCAGAAGTTTTGAGGTAATAGTTGGCCTGCATTTTTGCTTGGGTTAAAAATCAGAGTAACATATAAATGATAAAAATGATAGTGTTTCAGTATAGTCCTCCTGTGTTTTCTGGGGAAAGGGGAAAACAAAACTTAAGTGACATGTGGTATGATTAAACTGGCTAACTGCCAAACATATAAAGTGTTGTCATGTTTTCTGAACATAAAACAGAACAGTTCAATAATCATAACTATTAGTCTGTGAGTAAATATAACAAATCTCTTTTAAATAACATTGTTTACAAGGAGTTTATAAAGCATTTGCACAAATATCATCTCAATTGAATGTTGGAACTCCGTTGCAAGACAAATTTTGTTCTATTCCATTTTAAGCAGGAAGAAACCAACGTTCAAACTACTTAGTTTGCTTATCCACAGACAGCTCTGGTACAAACATAGCCAGGAGTCAAACTGTACCTTCATTTCAAATCCAGAATTTGTCTACTTTGCTGCTCTGCTTCCTGGTTTGTTTGTTTGCTGATTTATTTATTCAACACTGAACATCAAGATGTGCCTGGGACTATTCTAAATATGGGTGTAAAACTGGTAAAGAAGAGCAATATCCCTGTCCTCTCATATCTTGTGACCATTGTGATAGTAAGGGTGGCAGGAAGGTAATAATGAAAAATTAATTTGTAGTATCTTGGGAAAAGATAAGTGCTGTGAAAAACAAATCCTAGTTAGAGGAGAGAGGATGATGAGAGATGCTATTTAAGATTATGTTCTCAGTGAAGTCTTTCAGATGAGGTTAACTTTTGAGCAGAGACCTGAGCAAAATGAGGGACTGAGTTATGTGCACATCAGGGGAAGGGGGTCCCGGGAGGAGCTTGGGGACCTGATTTTTAATATTAGTAGCTATTCTCACAGAACAACTAATATCAGGCTTCACTTCTGTTAGCTTTATAATTAATTCTAGATGCAGAGAAAAAGGCATTCTGTTTAAATAAAAACTCATATGAAGAAAGGCAAACACCAGGTAGCATATCCACCGTATAGAAGTAAGACATGAAAGCTGCTGGGCTTTCTACCTCTAACGGACATGGCTTTTCAATATCCATCGCTTTCTTCTCAGGACAGCGTGGGGGAATATAGCTTTTACTTCAGTCTTTTAAAATAAAATCTTGCAAATTAACTATAGAATCACATTACATAAATGTCATTCACAATCTTGTAAGTACCTTTAAAGGACATTTACTAAAAGCTAAGGAGGGAATTTTAATTATTTTCTTGTGTTCAATTTTTATTAGCATGCTAAAAAAACAGCATGAGATTTAATAACCAATCACAGTCCAATCCCCTCAACTTTGAAAGACATCTCAAGTAGTCAGTGCATGAGAATCGAGAAGAGGGACTCAGGAGCAGCTCCATTTAGTAATGAATGAGATTTGCTGAGTTCCTCAGAAGTGGAGGGACAGCATATGGTCTATTTTCTGGAGATAATGAACTTCAAAAAGGGTCAGTAGAAAATGAATATCATGAGAAAAAAAAATGTGGTGAAAAAGAAACTAAAGGGGTATAACTAAATGCAATAAGTGAATTCAAGTGAATCTCAGAATAAAAGAAAAAATTCTTAAAATGGATTTTGGAGAAAACTTAAAATTTTGAGAGTATCCATAATACTGGTAATTAAAAAAAATTGTCAAAATCCAATATGTTTAATGGTAGGAATTCTGCTTAGTTCATGTCCGTTTTACTCATAGAATCTACTCAGAGCGACCCTGAGCCTGTCTTGCCCTCCCCACCCCACCCAAATCTTAGTTTGTCAGAGCTCAGCCTGAGGCTAGAGTCAGCGGCTCTCACTTGATGGGGTGAGGGGCTCTCACTTGATGAGGTGAGGTCGAGAAGAGCAGAATGAAGATCAGTCCAATTGAGAGACAGACATACAGACTATAATGAGGAAGATCTGACTAGACATACAAAAACAATCACCAAGACAAGCCCAGAAGGAACAAAACAAAGACTCACCTCCCATTAGTGCAACACTAGGGACCATGGTCCCCTGAACAAATCAAGGGGTGCCATGTTAGAGCTAGTTGAGTCTACAAGTAGTGATGATAACACATCAATTTAAAAAATAAGCCTGGCCAGTGTGGCTCAGTGGTTGAGTGTCAACCTATGAACCAAGAGATCATGGTAGATTTCCTGTCAGGGTTCAATCCCCAGAATGGGGCATGTAGGAGGCAGCTGATCATTGATTCTCTCTCATCATTGATGTTTCTATCTCTCCTTATCCCTTCCTCTTTGAAATCCATAAAAATAGTTTTACGTTAATAATAATAATAATGGCGCATGAGGTAAAGTTCCCCAGGAAACAAAACATGATTATAAATAGATAAAAACTCTACAGCAAAGCTTATTGAAGTAGATTCTGTTTCCTGGGAACTGGAAATGCAAAAAGATTTCCTAAACAGTTCTATGTACAGCACTAATTACCATGGTGTGAAAGTTCCACACATAAACATCATTAAAATCAGCAGGAGGGAGGTTTCCTCATGAAACAGTAGGGAGAGATCAGCAGCAAAATTCCATTTTCCACTGAGATTGGTATTACAGGCAGCCTTGATCTGTACCAGAGGATTTCTACCAAGACTAGAAAAGCAATATATGTGTTGTACGCAAGACAGAGTCTAAGAACTCATCAGCTTGCAAAGGACCCAGATGTCTCCATGGTATCATCAGGTACTGTCTTAAGTGCTGGATGCTACTCAATGACTATTAATTGGCACCTCTGCTCTTTGCCAAGCATATGCTCAGTGCTGGGACACAGCCTCTCTCCACTAGAAGCTCACACTATTTACTGTGGTGAGAATATAATTTTTCCCACAGTATGTATGTATGTGTGTGTGTGTGTATATATATATATATACACACACACACACACACACCACACATGAGAGAGAGAGAGAGAGAGAGAGAGAGAGAGAGAGAGAGAGAGAGAGAGAATAATATTAACAGTGAGGTAGTCTCGTGGAGGGAGATATGGAAGACCCAGAGCCTGCCTGCTACCTCTTCCCACCCCTAAACCACAGCCCCTCCAGCTGAGACAACTCAGGAAACCTAGGAGGCCTGGCAAGGCCATCAAATTAGGCACCTGGCTCCCAGCAGAGAGGAGCACCCCAAGGGACTAAGGCACAGAAGTAAAGACTGGACAAAAGCCTAAGAAAACCAGGTGGTTAGAAAGTAAAACAAGGGTAGGGCTGCTGGGGAAACTGAAGAAGCAGAAAACCTCAAGTGGATCCTGTGTGTGAGGATGGAAGAGTCTGCATCAGTGCCTGGTGCTGGTCCCCATTCAAGTGCTGTATAAATAAAGTGAAATAAAGTATTGATCCTTAGCCTATAGGCATTCCCATTGTGCAACCAAGCAGTATTGTCAGTAGTGGACATGTAGAGCAGAGCAGCTGGACAATAATGCAAAATGTATCTGTTAAGTGGTAAAAAAAAATCACTGGTGAAATGTACACAAGGTATTTGTATAATCCACACTTTGTGAATTATATTTTATGATGGTCTTCATTTCGTTGAACAGTTTTTGGAGTTTTGTTTTTACTTTTTTTTTTCTCTTGCCTTTCTCAACACCAGAAATACCATAAACCTCCTTAACTGTCTCCCCCTTCCTCAGGATCTTATTTGAATCTGATCCATATTCTGTGTTTGCATACTCACACAGATTATTAAAATCTTAATCTATTCCACAAACATCTGGAGGCAGCCTAAATAGTATAGAGAACATGGTTAGGAGTATGAATTCTAGAACCAGACAGCCTGGGTTTGATTTCCAGCTCTACTACTTTCAAGCTGTGTGACCTTAGAGAAGTTACTTAAATTATCTGTTCCTTAGTTTTCTCATCTGTAAAATGAAGAAAATACCTAATGTGGAAGATTATATTTGTAAAGTGCTGAGATCAGTGTTTGGCTCATAGTAAATGGTACACTAGTGTTTATGTGCAAGGCATGATGTTGGCTGATGAAAACATGGTAGTTGTTTTCATGGATATAACATTTTAATGTCTTCCAAAGGTCTACAAATAATTATAGTAAGAGTTCATTTTCCCAGGATAAAAGGTATTAGGGAAAAAAGGCTCTTAATGCATGTAACAAAAGTTCATAGTAATAAGGTCCATTTTAAAAAATTGGGGCTTGATTGTAATTTTTTAAAAACTGAAACTCAAAAATTATGAAAAATTGTTTATTCTATACTTAACAAAACATAGGTTCTAATTGCAACAAAGAATAAGTCATGTGTTAGGTTTTGTATGCAATTTTTTTATAAGATGCATACTTCCATTTACATTTTTTATAACACTATCATAAAGAGGACATTTGAAAAAAATATTAGCTGCCTTCATGAATTATCCTAATGGCTGGGTATGCAAATTATTCCCTTTTAATGCTCTTAACAATTTTCTCTCAGTTTCTGATTTTTTTCTTCTCAATAGTTTTGTGAGTTATTTTAGCAATTACCTGGACTTCATGATTTCCTGTATTTTTTTGTAGTTCTTGAAAATTTACAGCAGTCTATTTACATTGTATTTATATTGTTTATGGTATTTTTACAGCATTGATGAACCAGAAAAGAAGTAAAGATGTTATGATGATGGATAGCTATTACACACTAGGGACCCTATGCACAAAATTTGTGCACTGTAGGCGAGGGGGTGAGGAAGGGATCCCTCAGCCCAGCTTTCTCCCTCTCACAGACTGGGATCCTCTGCGGGAGACAACAGGGCTAATCAGGGGAAGGTGCAACCCCCATCACCCGCTGCTGCAGCCACTGCCAGCCACCGCAGCTGCCAAGGTGTTTTCATCAACAAAGACTCCAGTCCCTTCACCATGAAAAATGACACCTTTCTTTGGGCATTTTCAAGATGTGTCTTTCACAAGATATGATATTTCTTTCTTTCTTTTTTTTTTATCCTCACCTGAGGATATGTTTCCATTGATTTTTAGAGAGTGTGAAAGAGAGAGGGAAAGATAAAGAGAAACATCAATGTGAGAAGGACACTTTGATTGGTTGCCTCCTGCATGAGCCCTGACCTGGGCCCCGGTCAGGGAGGAGCCTGTAACCTAGGTACATGCCCTTGATCAGAATCAAACCCAGACCCTATGGTCGGCAGGCCAAGGCTCTATCCACTGAGACAAACCAACTAGGGCAGGATATGACATTTCTTAGCCCCTCCAGCAGCTGACCTTCATTTATTTCCTCCAGGAGTGTGATGGAAAAACCCTAGATCACCTTCTTGGATTCTTATTATGCAAGATATCAAGAGCAGTGCAAGTGGCGGCATATAGGGAGCTTAGCCAATGAGTGGTCAGAAAAGATGTTTTCTTTGTAGTTCACACTGATTGTCAGGGTCAGATGTCTGAATTATCTCCCTCCAAGGGACTTCTCCACATCCAAATTTTGTATGTTGAAGGCCTTGCTGCTTGCTAATTTTGTGCTTATTTCCAGGCTTATTGTTTTTAAATACTTATATAATTTCCACAAGAAGATCATCTTGACTTATATTCCCAGGGTGAAAATTTTGGAAGGAGGTCAGAGAAATACAAAGAGAGTACATTATATTTAAATTCAGAAAATAATTTATTCAGTAAGTATTTTGAGTACCTAAAATGGGACTGGTACAACATTAAGGAATAGGAACAGAGTGAGTGTAAAGCAATCATGATTCCTTTATTTGTGGCACTTATGTTTTAGTAGAAAAGCCACATCCCAACCACACCATCTTGAAGGTGAGGGTGGATGTTATTGAAAGCCTGAGAATCTACAACTATGGCACCCACCAAGCAGCTGCAAACCCCAGAATACCAGTCCCTAATTGGCACATACATGTAGATTCAGAGGAGCTCTATACTCCACCACAAAAAGGTAGGATTTTGCCTGGGATAAGGAGAGAGAGAACTACATAATCAGATACCTAGAGAAGAGAGACCATGGGTAGACAAAGAAACAGCCTGCATATGAAAGAAAACCAGGCATCACCAGAAAAAGAATTAAACAAAATAGAGGCAAGCAACCTGCCAGAGAAAGAATTCATAGAAATGGTCATAAGGTGGCTGACAGGAATGGAAGACAAATTCGACAATATGAGTAAGAGGAAATGAAGAAGAAGCAAGAAGAAATAAAAAATGACATTGTGCTGTAAAGAACTAAATAGAAAGTATCAAGAGTAGACAGAAGAAGCAGAGGACCACATCAGTGAGTGAGAAACAAGGTAGGAAAAAATACCCAAGTAGAGCAGCTTCTAGAAAAATAATTAAAAAGTGGGAAGAGAGCCTAAGGGAACTTTGGGACAACACAAAACAAAATATCTGCATATAGGGATTCCAGAAGGAGAGGAAACTGAGCAAAGAATAGAAACCTATTTGAAGAAATAATGACAGAAAAATTCGCTGATATAAGAAAGAAAAAAACCCACACAAATCCAAGAAGCTCATAGAGTCCCAAGCAAAATGAACCCCAAAAGACCGATGCCAAGGTACATTATAATTAAATATGCAAACACCAACGACAAAGTAAGAATCTTAAAAGTGGCGAGAGAGAGACAGAAAGTTACCTACAAAGGAACCCCCATCAGACTAGCAACTGATTTCTCAACAGAAACCCATCAGGCCAAAAGGGAATGGAATGAAATATACAAAGTCATGCAAAGGAAAGGGTCTAAATCCAAGAATGCTGTATGCAGCAAGGCTATCAATCAAAATTGAAGGTGAAATCAGGAGCTTCACAGACAAAAAAGTACTAAGGGAATTTATTACCACCAAAGCAGCAATGCAAGAAATGCTAAAGTGTCTGCTGTAAAAAAAAGAAATAGGAAGTGACGAAGGAACACAGGAGTAAAGAATTAAAATTATGACAAATAAGTACTTGTCAATAGTAACTTTAAATTTAAATGGATTAAATGCTCCAATCAAAAGACACAGGGTCACAGATTGGATAAGAAAACACGACCTATATATCTGCTGTCTACCAGAAACCCACCTCAGAAAAAGAGATGCACATAGACTGAAGGTGAAGGGATGGAAAAAGGTTTTTCAGGTAAGTGGAAATGAAAAAAAAAAAGCTGTGGTAGCAAGATTTATATAAGGTAAATTAGATCTCAAAGACAAGGACATAACAAGAGATAAGGAAGGCCACTTCATAATACTAAAGGGAGCAATCCAACAAAAAGAAATAACTCTGGTAAACATATATGCACCCAATGCAAGAGCGCCCAAATACATAAAAAAACTCTTGGAGGATAATAAGGGAGAAATTGACAGCAATACAATCATAGCAGGAGACTTTAATAACCCACTATCACCACTGAACAAATCCTCTAAACAAAAAATCAGCAAAGAAACATCAATCCTAAATGACTCACTAGACCAGATGGAATTAAGTGACATCTTCAGAACATTTCACCTCAAAGCCACAAAATATACATTCTTCTCAAGTGTACATGGGTCATTTTCAAAGACAGATCATATGTTGGGTCATAGGCAAAGTCTCTTCAAATTCAAGAAGATAGATATCATATCAAGCATCTTCTCAGATCACAGTAGCATAAAATTGGAAATCAACTACAATAAAAACAATTCAAAGAAATCAAACACATGGAGACTAAACAGCATGCTATTAAACAATGACTGGGTAACCAGAGAGATCAAGGAAGAAATAAAAACATCATGGCAACAAATGACAATGAACACACAATAATCCAAAATCTATGGGACACAGTGAAAGCAGTCTTGAGAGGGAAGTTCATATCTCTACAAGACTATTGTAAAAAGCAAGAAACAATGGTAATAAATTACCTAACCCTACAACTCAAAGAGTTAGAAAGAGAGCAACAAGAAAAGCCTAGTGTAAGCAGAAGGAAGTAAATAGTAAAGATCAGAGCAGAGATAAACAACATAGAGACCAAAAAAAAACAATACAAAAGATCAACAAAACCAAGGCTAGTTCTTTGAAAGGATAAACAAGATTGATGAACCTCTAGCCAGGCTCACTAAGAATCAAAGAGAGAGGATCCAAATAAACAAAATCAGAAATGAAAGAGGTGAAATAACAACAGACCTCACCAAAATACAAAGGGTTGTTAAAAAATACTATGCAGAACTCCATTCCAACAAACTAGACAACCTGGAGGAAATGGACATATTTCTAGAAAAACAAAACCTTCCAAAACTCAATCAGGAAGAATGTAAACATCTCAGTAGGCCAATAACTATGCAAGAAATTGAAGCAGTCATCAAAAAGCTTCCAGCAAACAAAAGCCCGGGGCCAGATGGCTTCACAGGGGAGTTTTACCAAATATTCAAGGAAGAATTAAAACCTATCCTCCTCAGACTATTTAAAAAAATTTAAGAGAAAGGAACACTTCCAAGCTCCTTTTATGAAGCTAGCATCACCCTAATACCAAAACCAGATAAAGATAACACAATGAAAGAGAATTACAGGCCAATATCCCTCATGAACATAGATGCCAAAATCCTCAACAAAATTCTAGCAAATTGGATCCAGCAGTACATCAAAAAGATCATACAACACGACCAAATAGGATTTATCCCAGGAATGCAAGGATGGTACAATATTCGCAAATCAATAAACGTGATACATCACATAAACAAATTGAGAGATAAAAATCACATAGTCATATCAATTGATGCAAAATCATTTGACAATCACTGATACTGCTTCTACGGCAATGGAAGCTAAAGAGAAAATAAACAAATGGGACTACATCAAATGAAAAGCTTTTTCACAGCAAAGGAAACCATCAACAAAACAACAAGAAAGCCCACTGTATGGGAGAACATATTAGCAAACATTATCACTGATAAATGTTTAATCTCCAACATCTACAGGCAACTTTTATAACTTAATAAAAGGAAGAAAAATGATCAGATAAAAAAATGGGCAATGGACCTAAATCAAAACTCTTTGAAAGAAGACAGAAGGAAGACCAAAAGATGAATGAATACATGCTCAAAGTCATTAATTATCTGAGAGATGCAAATCAAAACGACAATGCAATATCATCTCACACCTGTCAGAATGGCTATCATCAACAAATCAATACATGACAAATGTTGGCGAGGATGCAGAGAAAAAGGAACCCTCATGCACTGCTGGTGGGAATGCAGACTGGTACAGCCACTGTAGAGAACAGTATGGAGTTTCCTCAAAAAATTTAAAAATGCAATTCCCACTCCTAGGAGTATATCCTAAGGAACTAGAAACACCCATCAGAAAGGACATATGCACCTCTATGTTCATAGCAGCACAATTCACTATAGCTAAGATCTGGAAACAGCTTAGGTGCCCGTCAGCAGATGACTGAATCAGAAAACTATAGTACATCTACACAATGGAATACTATGCTGCCATAAAAAAGAAGGAATTCTTACCATTTGCATCAACCTGAGTGAAACTGGAGAGCATTATGCTAAATGAAATAAGCCAGTCAATGAAAGAAAAATACCACATGATCTCATTCATTTATGGATAATAAAGAACATTATAAACTGATGAACAAAAAGATAGATACAGAGGCAGTAAAGCATCAAACAGACTGTCAACTTACAGTTGGGAAGATTAGAGAGAGGGGGGGTAGTATGAGATCAACCAAAGGACTTGTATGCATGCATATAAGCATAACGAATGGACAGAAGACACTGGGAAGTGAGGGCATATATGGGAGTGGGGTTTGGGGTAGGCAATGGGAAGATATGTACACATGTAACACATTAATAAAAAATGGAAAAAAGTAAAAGCCACATCTTTAGGAGACACTGTAATTAAGTGATAGTGGGCAGGAGTCAGAGGCAGCAACTCATCATCTTAAGAGAAGAGCTTTAGCAGTATGATCTACTTCCCCTTACCTCACCTTTTCATTTCAGAAATATCCTCTTCACTGGATGCTTGAAAAACCATCATCTATTTGTTCTTCAAGTTAAATGAAGGATCAGGTTGAGGAGAATCAGGTCATCTATGACCAAAATTGAATTAATTCCCTTCAAGATCACATTAGGTATTGATTGCTTACTGTGTAAGTAATCTCAAATATGGATCTGCGATGAAACTAGTCAAAGCTTTAATTTTTGAATCCTAGCAATTATTTGACATTTCAATACCATCTCAAAAGAGATAACATAACATAGGCAAAGTAATAATGACTTCTTGTGTATAGTAATTCCAAGGTATCTGGGGCAGGGAAGGAGGGGTGGGGGGTAGGGAAAGCTTTCCGCTTTGTGGACTTGAAAGAAGGAGAAAAGCAAGTAAATAACAACCACTTAAGAATTATTCTCTATTTGGAAATTTAGACATGACCGCAAGCACACATTAGTCTACGCTTTCATTAAGAAAAGAAAAGCCAGGTATCCTACCCTGCTAATGGGAAGAAGTATGCCTTGGCTCCTGGTACACAGGAAATAGCCCTAATATCCATAGTACTATCTTTTGAAAGTAGAAATTGAATTCCACATTTGCCCTAGAGAGTGTTTCTCTTGAATTGAAAACAGAGGCAGAACTACTTCCTATAAGATCCTACTTAATATGTTCCCTTAGCCCATCATCATCTCAACTTCTACTCTCATTCCCCTTATTTAATTAGTTTCAGAACCCTGGCCTCATCCTCACTATTCCTAACTATTCATGCACCTGACTCAAGTCTTTTCCACTTACTGTTCCCTTTGCTAGTAATAATCATCCCCTAAATATCCATATGGCACATTTCTCACTTGCATCAGGTCTTTGTGCAAAACTCATCTGAGGCCTTCCTCATCCCATTATAAATTGCAATCCAGCTTTATTTTTCTCCTTCCACTTAATCAGTAACTAATATACTATTTATCTCTTTTATAATCTACTAGAGGCCTGATGCATGAAATTCATACAAGAGTAGGCCTTCCTTCCCCTGGCACCCAGGACCCCAGCTTCCTTTGCAGCCCCAACTTCGTCTGAAAGGTCATCTGGAAGGATGTCCGGTCTAATTAGCATGTTATGCTTTTATTATTATAGATATCCCTGTTAAAAATAAGCTCTAGAGTCGGTTGTTTTGTTTACTGCTGTATCCTCAGGAGCCAGAATAGACTTTGGCACATAGCATACTTTCAGTAAATATTTGTTGACTGAAATACCATAGTCCTCTAAAACTGGAGCGGTCCCAATGGAAATACTTCCAGCTTAGTGTGAAACCATCTGGAAATAACGGTTTCGAGAAATCTGAACATATCCTTGAAAAAGGGAAGAACCCCTGACTTCCTCACCATTCTTCAAACATACCAGGAGGCAAATTAAAAAAAAAACAACAACAAAAAACTAGCCTAGGATGTCAATATATTTATGTCCAATTTGCACTAATAATGCCATTATTAGGAAGAATACCTATATGAGAACATGAATATTTTGCCCAACTAGTTCAAAGTAAAACTCTACCACAGAGCCCTGGAATTATAGCTGGCCTAAAATACAAATGAACCAACTAGTTCAACCTCATAAGATCCCAGTTGAGCTTCGGACCAAAGATTTGTGTTCTTCATGAGCAATTTCAGGTAGAAGAAGCATGTTTACAGTGAAGCATTAAATTGGCCATAAAACACAACCACCAGCAAGAGTAGTTATGATACCTTCCGGGGAAATAAGACTATGCAATTATCATGAACACAGCCTTTCCTCAAGAATGACAGCCATTCTCATACACATTTTATTTACATTGGTAAGAACAAACATATCAATGGAGAACATAAATATACATGATTTTAGAATTGACTCATATAGTTAATAGCAAGGTGATGTTATTCCATAGTAAATGTCCATTAAAGGCTGTGGCTTCCTCTTTAGCTAGATTAAGAATCACAGCATGAGATTTCAAGGATCCTACAAATGCAGTATTTCCAGACATCATGTACCTTTCCTCTGGGTGAGTATAAATAGGGCAGAATGTAATCAATCTAGTAAGTGTTCCCCAAAATAACTGCCCCACTTATTGAATTTTAAAGACACCTATTGAGCACACATTCCAATAATAAGAAGACCAATTCTTTCTTCCATTACTAAGTGAAAAGTTTCTCATCAAGTATCCTGAGAAGGGTAATACATTAACTTGAATTCAAAAAGTAATGCCTGATATCCACTCCTTTCTTTAGGATATATTTTGACAGTGAAGAGATTATAAAGAATTGTTTATTGTTCTTATTTTCACTCTCTTTTAATGTCCTGTCATTGTTGTTGTTAATACTGTTGTTTTTATTGTTAGAAAAATAAGAATACAGATGGTCTGTTGCCTAAAGAAGTTGAAGAATAAAATCGCCCACTGTGAACATTCCAGTTGCATGATTCTGGCTACTGGAAGAAGTGAATTGATAAAAAGGATAAGAGAGAAGGAAAATCAAACAAGATAATGAATGTACCTTATAAAGCATAATTACAAATTTAAGGGAATATTTTTTTAAACACAAAAGAGAAGACATGGGAGGCTAAAGGTAAACTTTAGCAATTTCACTTGTTTTTATTGTAATTAAATCAATTACATAGACTTTTTTTGTCTATGTATATTAAAACTCTTTTTTTCCTGTGTGATGAGTAGACTGCTTCTGAAGTGATAAATTGGCCTTTTCAGACATCTCTTCAGCTATGCATACTTTATGCTAGCTCTTAAGAGTCCATTTCCCAAAAAGATGTATAAACAAGATGGCCACACATAAGAACCATGTTCTTCAAAACACCCATCAGCAGAGTGAATTGAGCCATACTAAAATATTTACTAAAATGGAAAGTGGCTCACATATTCTCTCACCTCTCTTTCTGTTTCTTCCTCCATTATCTGAAACCATCACTGTGTCTGTTCTTAAATCATTTCACTGCTCCAGCATGGTGGGATAAAATCTGGGTCCCAGCCCTATCACTGTGTAATGGTACAACCAGACAAGTTGTTTGACCTTCCCTGGCCTCAGTGTCTATTTCATAAAGTTAATATTTTGCTTCCCAGCACCTCTCAGAGAAAAAAATTACCAGTTGTTCTGTAATCACTCTTGTTTGGAATAGGAAATTGTCAGATTTACAAGAATTCGTCTGGGATTTTAGGAAACCATTTTTCACAAACTGGTGTCATTTTAAGTTGTCCTAGGGCACTACAAGAAGCAAAACAATATAAGAAACATGTACATGTGAAAATAAAGATAAGTATGCCCTTACTTGTCTTTTAAATGATCTATTCAGAGAATTGGAATGTAAACATTTAAGGATTAACACCTTATTATTTCTTAATAGGACACTGTCACAAACCAAGAAAGGAACTAAGACATGATAATTCTTGGAAAATGAAGTAACCCAAGGTTGTTAACTTGAAATCTGTGCCAACAAAATCCACAGGATATTTGATGGTTTTCAGTCATGGGTAAAGAAATGAGAATGCAACTATGGGGCATTCAGGGAAGATGGAGTCTTTGATGCGCACCTCTGACTCTCTTCTTAACCCCTCTATGGCATAACACAAAAACCAGAATAGTAAATCTGGTGGGGCATAAAGAGGTCACCTGGAGCCAAAGGTAGTCCGTTACCTAGTCTGTAGGCAAGCCCAGGTGTGGGAATTGGTGAGAGAGGAGGAGCAGAAGAGGAAAGTGGTGAAGGAGGACAAAAAGGATTTAGTGCCTTCTTTGGGCCACTCATAGAAGCCTGTGAGTCCCAACAGATAGAAATTGTACGTCTGCTTATGGCTACTTGTGTATTTCTCTAGGAAGCTAAGCCCAGTGGGCATGACAGTACCTGCAAAGGTGGGTGGAAATGCTCTCAGTTTCAGGTGTGTGAAGAGGGCTCCTCACTCGTCATTTTCCAGGTTCTAGAGACCTCTGGGCCTAAGCTACTTTCAGAATACCATGGACAGGCAATGAAAATTAAAACTGCTATTGTTTGAATGTCTGTGTCCCCTCTCCAAATTCCTATGTTCAATACTAATCCCCAAAAGTGATGGTATTAGAAAGTGAGGCTTTGGAAGTGCTTAGGTCTCCAGGGTAGAGTATTCATGAATGAAATCAGTGTTCTCATACGAGAGATTCACGGAGTTCCCTCACCCCTTCCCACAGGGCACAGTGACAAAGTGCTGGCTTTGAACCAGGAGAGGGCCCTCAATGGAATGCAACCATGCTGGGGCCTTGATCAAAAACTTCCAGCCTGCAGAACTGTGAAACAAATTCCTGTTGTTTATAAGGTACCTCATCTGAGGTATTTTATTAAAGAAGCCCAAACAAACTAAGACAAAAACCAAGCAAGCTAAACATCTAGAAGAAGAGCATCCCACTGAAGAGTTGAGAGAAAAGACATATGAGAGCTTTCATTAAAAAAAAAAAACACTCAAGAAAATAATTTAGAACACAAAGATATTTTAAAAATTTAAATTATGATATTTCAACTGATAATTTATGCAGTTTCAAACTGCATAAATTAAATAAGAGGACATTTATTAATAAGCCTGCATTTGCATCCTGGAAAATAAGGCAGAAAAAAAATAAATTTCAGGACCTTCATATTATACAATATCACACAACAGTTAAAAAATGTATTAGATTATAAAAAAATGTTGGGTTCGTAGTAAGATATATAGGCTGTCATTGTATTTAAAAAAGAAAAATCACTTTATATATTGTATATGTGTTTGGGTTCACAAATCATGATGTTTATAGCAAAGATGTTAAAGAAGTGTAGCTAGAGATGGGATACTAGTATAAAAGTTGAGTTTTTTTAAATTGTTGACAGCATTACAGATTTTCCCATTTTCGCCCAAGCATCACCCACCCCTGACTTCCCCACACTATTGTCTGTGTCCATGGGTTTTGCATATATGGATATATGTCCTTTGGTTAATCTCTTTCATCCCCTTCCTCACTGAGATCTGTTATTCTGTTCCATGCATCCATGCCTTTGGACCTATTTTGTTCATTAATTTATTTTGTTCATTAGATCCCACATGTAAGTGAGATCATGTGATAGTTTTCTTTCTCTAACTGGCTTATTTTGCTTAATATAATAGTTTCCAGGTCCATCCATGTTTAAACATTTTTAAATTGTTTTTACTTCCCTCAATGAACATAAATTACTTTTGAGATTACAAAATTAATTTTGATATGACTGTTCATGTTACCAATGCAATGACACTTTGTCAGATAATTTTAATTTCACTTAAAGAAGAGCTAAACAGATTTTTTTCATGCACTTGGACCCTAAATTAGGTATTATGGATTGAATTATCCCACCAAAATTGTATGTTGAAGTCCTGATCCTCCAGACCCTCAGAATGTGGCTACAATTAAGTTAACATGAGGTCACACTGGAGTAGTATGGGCCCTTGATCTAATATGACTGTTGTCTCTATGAGAAAATGCCATGTGAAAATGGACAGAGATTGAAATGATGCAACTACTAGGCAGGGAATACCAAGGACAGCCAGCATCATCAGAAGCTAAGGAAAAGGCGTGAAACCGGCTCTTCCTCCCAGAGCCCTCAGAAGGAACTAATCCTGCGGACACCATGATTTCCAACTTCCAGCCTCCAGATCCGTGAAAGCATAACATTCTGTTGTTTTCAGCCATCTAACTTATGGAACTTTGTTATTGGCAGCTCTGGGAAACTAATACGGTGGTAATTACAGCATATTTGAATGCATATGAGAGGTCTGGTCTATTGTTTTTCTTGTTTATATTCAAGAAAAATAACTTATTTCCAGAAACAAAGATTCTTGGTGGCTTGCTTTGAAAGGCCTTACTAGAAGCTCCACATAAGACATGCCTTGGTAAACCTTTATTTTTAAGTTTATACAAGATTACACAAAACCTTCAAGAAAGTCATTCCCAAAACATGGCTTCTATTATGCGGCATCATAATATGGTTTACTAGTAGCTCAACTGGATACAACTATTGAATATGTACCTCCCTCTATATTAGGCAATGTGCGTGGGGTGTAGGATATGACAGCAAACAATACCCAGTCCCTGCCCCTCAGGAGTTTCCAGTCTAATGGAGAACAGAGCCAAGGCTTTGGCAGAGATAAAAATAGTAAGACACTAGAGAACAGTCATGTTAGAGAGTGGAGATGGGGTTTCCAGAGAAGGTCTCCCCTGAGGAAAGTAACATCTAGCCTGAAACTCAAAACTAAAGAGTAGATAAGCAAGTGGATGGGGCTATGTGCAACTACTAGAGGTTCCAGAGCATAGCCGTTGGCAGGCACAGCTGTTCACAGTGCGGAGGGAACACAGAATGTGCCGAAAGAAAGGGTGAGGTGAGGCTAGAGAGTCAGCAGGACTTTGTAGACTGTTATTAAAGATTTTAGACTTGACCCTGAGGGCAGAATAAAACTTCGAGGGATCTTAACTATGGCAGTGACCTAGTCATATTTTTCTTTAGAAAATGAACCTATCAACAATGTTGGGATGGATTAGAGAGAGCAAGACTGTGAGCAGTAACCCAGGGAAAAAGAGGATGCTACTGGAAATAGGAAGTACTCAAAGGACAGAACATACTGGATGAACTGAAAATAAGTTTGGAATAGAGAATTGATTTGATAATGAATTGAATGGAAAGTGAAACCATTCGTTGAGACAGGCAATACAGAGCAGTTTGGAGAAGAGATAATATATTTCATTTGGGGGTGGTGATTTTTAAAACATATATATATACACATACACACACACACACATTTATTGATTTTGAGAGAGAGAGAGACAAGGAGAGGAAGAGAAACATCATGTGAGAGCAAAACGTTGATTGGCTACTTCCTGCAGGCCCCCTACTGGGGATGAAAACCCCTAACCCAGGCATGTGCACTGACTTGGTATTAAACCAGCAATGATGCCCAACCAATTGAGCCAGACTGGCCATGGCAGGTGAGGTGAATTTTATTTGCCTATGAGACATGTAAGTGAAAATGTCTAAAACTCCAAAGAAAAACTGGGCTAAAGATTTAGATTTGGAAATCATCATGCTACAAAGGCCTGGTAGTAAATGATATTTCCCAGGAAAAAAAGTATAAAGTGCTGGGATTGGTGTGTGAGGTCAGAAAAACGTAGGAAATAAACCTCAGGAACATCTGGCAGGGAAGGAGATTTAGAAGACATCAAGAAGAGAGTGCCAGGGAGACCAGAAAGAAACAGGGGAGCACTGCACCCTGACAATCAGAGATGAAGTGTTCCAGGAAGGAAGGAATAGTTTATAATACTGAACATTTCCAAGAGGTCATATTGCATTAGAATTGAATAGCACTTACTGGATTCAGCAAGAGGGGTTGCCTAGTCACCCTAGCAAGAGCAGATCTCATGGGATAGGGGAGATGGCGATCAGATTGCTGTGGAAGGAGGAGTGAAAGAGGGAAACCAAGGAAGAAAGTGGCCAGGTGTTTGTTGATTGTAAGTTTATAGTTTTTCTGGTAGACCCAGCTGATGGGTCCTTCTTTATATATGAGGAAACCAAGTCACAGAGAAGTGATAGGGAATATTCAGAAGCATATGAATTACTAATTTGCATTGAGATATTAGTGTTCCCTTTATGTTGTTTAAGATATTTAGGAAAGGGAGTTAGTCAAGGTTCTCTATTAAGTATAAAATTTGCATACTTTTCTTTCCAGGAGTTTCAATTCTAAGAAAAGAGAGAAAGCGGCATATTGAATATTCACAGTGAAAGAAGCAGATCCACAAACTTCCTGCAGGGAAGACTGTAAGATACAAAACAGTATAGAAAATGAAGACTGAAGACTACCCGGTGTCAACAACGTGAGTGTGGTGCCTGGAATCAGGTAGAGATAGTCTACAACAATAGAAACTAATCCTTGTGAAACAACGTGGTGCTTCCTGCCTCAGAAGCTTTGTGGGAAAATTTCCCCAAGTGCCACCAGGTGGGGATAATATTACAAAAGAAGTGTCCATCACAAAGGTTTCCTTTTTTTTTTTTTTTTAGAGAAATGAGATGCAGTGATTGCGTTGAACTAAGTAATTATGAATATGTTTTTATTTTTTCCTCCTCATCTTAAAGTTTTAAAATGTGGTTATTCTGTTTTTATATTTAATAATAAATACATACATGTTTAAAAGTGTAAATGCAGTGAGACACCCCCTCCCACAACACGGTCTATTTCCAAGGATTAACTGAAACTTTTAAAGTGAATTCTGGTCCTGTTGGTATTTCTAATTCATGGTGGTGAGATGTGTTTATAGATGTCCAGCATTTATAAATTTTTTGGATATTTAATTCATAATTGGCTTCTCTATGACAGTTTCTGGAACACCGAAAACACATTTTCCATACCTAAAGCAGTTTTATTTTGTGTTGCATTTTTGATAAAAACCAATAGTTGCACTTTTTTAAAACTTTAGTTTTTCATTTGATTTTTTAAAAACCCCACACAATAGGAACAAATTTCTTCAGGGATTTGTTTCCTCTGAGTCAGCATTATCGATGGTGATGCTATCAGCTAGGACTGCCTGAGGGCCTCACCTGGGTCCAGTGAATTGAGGCCGCCCCAAGGACATTTCCCCAAACAGAACCTAGTGACTCAACACTCAACTCAGCAACCATCAGGAACTTGTAAAATGATTGACTACTCACAGGTACTGGAGGATACACAGCATGCTCACGGTTCTCACGGTTCTGAGTGAGGTCCAGGTTAGAGAGGAGAAGGGAGTGTGGAGACCTAGGGCTCTGCCTTAATTGAGGTATGAAGTTGGGGTGCTTTGGGTTTTGTGGGCTCACTCTTCATTGGTGAATTTAAAACATTAAAGCAGGAATTAGGGCATGGAAAGTGGGGTCACTTGAGAGTTCAGCTATCTAGGTTTCCCAGGGCTTTTTAAAAGGGGAACTTCATGGGGGGGTAGCCCGATTTCTTATCTACTTGTGTCACTAGGAACTGTGTCAACAACAGCCTGCAATATGTTTGTTTGAGATGAATGTCTCAGCAATTAAAAGCTTAAATGTCAGGCATTCATACTACAGGATAGTTACTTAAGAAGGATTTTATTGTCTATTTAGTTTTATTGTTATTTGTTTGTTGGTTGGTTTACCTAAATCGTTCTTATGCAATCTAGTGTTAGGCAGAGCTGCAACTGGCCTTATGAAAGTGTGAAAGGCTGATGATTATATAAATACAATAGGGTGGGTTGGTTGGTTGGTTGATTAGATTGGTGTTTAGGGGCTGGTAGATTTATTTTTTCCTGGTATTAGTCTCTAGGGCCTAGAGTATAGGCTTACAGGGACATTTTAAATGAGCCACATTTGTATAACAGTTGGAGGGAAGAACCTCTAAAGATTCTCTAATTGAATGATAATAAGGGTCTAGTAAATTGTTGCCTAAAACTATGTTATATATGAAAAAGCAATTTATCTACCAAACATAAAAAAAAACTAAGATGGTTTTTAGTGAATAAAAACAAATACAGTGTTTTTAAAATAAAATTACTTTTTCTGATTAATTTTCCAGGATGCCCTTCATTTTAGGGATGCAATAAGCATCTGTTTAATATTTCTAAGCCTAGTCTTCTTGAAAACTGAATCTTTATCATCGTATAGACCTCAGGTCTTCTTATTAGGAGATTTACCATAAAAATTATAGTTCCAGGGAAAGTTAAAACAAAAAATTTTATTTAACCACTGGAATCTAATGTAAAAAAAAAAAAAAGTATGCTTTTTAAACTAAGTCTCTTATTTAAGAAGCGCAGCTGTGGAAACCCTCACTAACCTTGTCTCTTGATAAAATCTTTCCTTAGCAGGATAGTTTATCTGATGTGGTATCTAACTTCAAAAGTTCTCTGTTTTGTTTTTTTACCATAAATAGAGTACAGAGTGCCCATGTTCCTGGCAGTGGAGGGGAAAAATCGTTTGTGCATCCTGCAAACTTCCTTATCTAAAATGGGAACACAGACTAATATCTGGGCTGGCTGTTGTTCAGCTTTGCTTGATCAAACATAGTAATTAGGTGGAATAGGGGTAATGAGGCTCCTGCCAGCCAACTGGTGGGCATTTTATTACTTCTAATTTTTAAAAGAAGTGGAATTATTATACTAAAGCAACTTGAGAGTTTAAATGTGGCTTTATTTTTGCTAATTTAATTAATTAATTTGGTATTTTAGTTTCTTAGTGATCTTTCTTCTGAGCTGCTATCTTTAAAGCTACATATAAATGGAATCATGCACTCTATGTTCTTTTGTGTCTGGCTTCTTTTTACTCAGTTTATGTTTCTGAGATGCATCCATTTGTTACAGACATCAATAGTAAGCCATGGTGGGAATATTCCACAATTTGTTTTCCAGTTTTCTTATTGACTGATATTTGTGTTATTTTCAGTTGAGCTAATTATGAATAGAGCTGCTGTCAATACTTTGTAAACATTTTTTTTTATTGCACTTCTCTTGGACTAGGATTAGAACTAGGATTAGGATTAGGACTGGACTATAAATTGTGTGTTGTATCATTTAATATTCCCACCAACAATATATGAGAATTCCAGTTGTTCTACATCTTCACCAGCATTTGGTATTGTCACCCTCTTAAAATATATTCATGCTTATGGGGGTGAAGTGATATCTCATTTTGTTTTTAATTTATATTTTCCTACAAATACTGATGTTGAACATACTTTTATTTGCTTATTGACTATTTGTATTCTTCTACTGTGAAGGATCTGTTGCTCTTTGCCCATGTTTACTTGAGGCTGTTTATATTATTATTATTAAATGATAAGAGTTATATTTATATTGTGGATGCAAGTCCTTTGTTGGACTTGTATTAGCTATTCATTATCTTCAGTATCTCAATAGAGTATCTGTTTTAAATTTTGATGAAGCCCAATTTTACTTTTTTCTTTTAGGGTGAATGTTTGTGGTAATGAAAATACTATCTTATGTTTTATTCTAGAAGCTTTATTTTTTTTAACTTTTATATTTTGGCTTATGGTTCATCTCAAAGTGTGTGTGTGTGTGTGTGTGTGTGTGTGTGTGTTTCCTCTTTTAAGTATGTTGTCAGGTATTACCATATAATAACAATAATACAAAGATCGTCAAGTAAATATAGGCAAGGACTTTAATAAAAAGTGTTTCACAATAAAAGAATACAAATGGTCAGTAAACAAATGAAAATACGCTCACATCACTATTTATATGGAAAATATAAAGATTCCAAATATTGACTCAGTTATTCTAGCATCATTTAGCAGGAGGGGGGAAAGACGTTTCTTTCCTCCATTGAATTGCTTTCATGCCTTTGTCAAAGACCAACTGATAATTTAACTATAATATAGGTCATTTCAAGATTTTCTATTCTGTTCCATTGTTCTATATTTCTATCTTTACTGTACAGTAACACTTACTTTTCTTTCAGAACTTTAACAATGTAGTACCATTGTTTTCTGACTTGCATTATTTCTGATGGGAAGTAAAGATCATTTTTATTGTTGGTCTCCTATATGTTATATCTTCTTTTTCTAGTTTCTTTAAAGCCTTCCCTGTAATATTTATTTTTCAGCAATTTGACTATGCTGTGCCAGGTGTGGTTTTCCAGCTTCGGATTCATTAAGTGTCTTGGATCTGTGCGTTGATAATTTTCATCAAACTTGTAGAAGTTGTCTTCTCTTTCCTCTCTTGTTAGGACTCAGATTTTTGGTCCTCATGGTAGGCTGCATGGACTGAGCAATCCACAGGTCAGAAAGGAAAGAAACTATATATTATTGCCACCCTCCCCACCCCCCCCTTTTTTTTTTTAAAAAAGGGTATAATAAGTTATTGCTTGCTGTCACCATGGTTGTATAACATCAGGTTCTATTTCTTTGCCACTAGACATATAGTACACCTACCCAGGGCCTATTACATTACTTCTTTTTTTTTTTCATTTTAACTTCAGTAAATTGAGGTCGTGAAAATAAAAATAGAAAAACCCACCAGCAATCCCAAATACCATTCATTGCCAAGTTCTCTGTTAGACCACACACTCTGGAGCCAGATAGAATTAATTCAGCTTCTGGCTGTGCCAAGCTGTAGGAGTTTTGGCAAGTTACTTAACCTTTCAGTTCATTCAATTTTAAAATTGAAAAAGGAATTTATGATTCCAAATATGACCTAATAAAGGGTATTAGGCAGATCCTTTCACAATAAGCTACTATGATACTGTGAATGCTGATCCTTGAGTGAAGGAAAACACATAAAGTATTTCACCCCTGCTTTCTGTTTGGGGGTACTTTCCGAACTGTTGTACTTGTAAGTGAGATTCAAACAGTGACCAATGATCCAGAAATAAACCACAGTGAAAGCAACCTCTGGCAAGCCATTTTTGTCAGTCTTTTATCCTAAACCAGTCTTTAATGGTCTTGTCTAATACATCCAGGCTCAAAAATTATATCACTATGTTCTTTTGTAATCAATTTCTCCATAAACAACAAATTAATTAGAATTCTGTAACTTAAACAGCCTTACAGATACTTCCCACAATATCTCCAGGCTCAATAAAAATTTCTGGTTGGACTGCTCACAATAACATCTATGTTCCTTTTAATGAAACACTGAAGATAAAAGTGAAGGAAGTTTCTCCCATAATGGGGAATTTAGTTTTGCTTTGGCATTATATTTGTAGGCTCTGTGAACTCAGATTTTTATTGCTAAATCACAAGTCCTTTCTTTGATTTACTAGTAATAAATCAGTATGTATTTGAATGAGATTTTATGTGTTCCAGAAGCTCCCTTCAGAAAGCAGAAAAATACTTCCACAGCCCTTTTTTCAGGACAACACTATAAGCAACCTTGGCATAATTCCAACTATTGAATGCATTTTCCTAGCTTTAGTGGAATAACTAGAAAGATTATTGTTACAAACTTTTAAATGATAAACATGTTACTTCAACTATATTTATAACATGTTTATTGGAGATATGATATTGCTTTCACTTACTTTTTTATTAGCTCTGAATGAAAGGAGGCAATAAGTTAAATATAGGCATGCCTCAGTGATATTGGGGCTTCATTTCTAGACCACTGCAATAAAGCGAGTTGTAATATTTTTGCTAATGGAGGGTCTTGCCTTTAATATGTAAAAAACGTGAAGTGCAATAAAACAAAGTTCAATGAAAAGAAGTATGTCTGTAGTGAAAAACTTTGGTCAAGGGCATAAACTTGATAGGAAATTAATTCATTCTTCAGGTACAGGAAACTAAAACTGTAAGAGGCTTGTGTTGAGACGTGTACCTCCCCATAGCCCTCTTCTCTGGGAGCTGCCTATTAGAAGGTGTAGACCACTGCCTTCAAATTTGTACCTTGTGACTTCAGCACAACAACTCACTGAATGAGGAACATGCACAGGATTTAAACTCACAGGGGGGTGGCTTGGAGGGGGGCAACTTTTCTCTGCCAAGGGCCATTTGGATATTTAAAACATCATTTATGGGCCATACAAAATTATCAACTTAAAAATTAGCCTGCTATATTTGGGCAAACATTTCATTAACACACCCCTAAAGCCTTGGCAGGGCTAGACCAAATGATTTTGTGAGCTTTATACTAGTAAGGCCTATGGGCTGGATATTCCCCATCCCTGACTTAGAGTATCCCATTCTCTAACCAGCCAGTGATCAGTCATATTCTCTATGCTAATTTAATTTAAACTAAAAGGTGCTGTGTGGAGAAAAGTGATATGTACAATTGAATTATAGGCTGGCCTGACATTGTCTTTTTATTTTTACCCAAACCCAAATTCTTTAAATTACAGTTTACATTCAGTATTATTTTGGGTTACTTTCAGGGTACAGCAGAGTTGTTAGACAACCATATACTTTACACTGTGTTTCCCCAATATTTCCAGTACCCACATGGCACCGTACAATTATTATAATGTTACTGATTACACTCCCTATGCTGTACTTTACATTCCTGGGACTATTTTGTAACTACCAGTTTATACTTCTTAATTCTTCACCTTTTTCACCCAGTACCCTAACCCCCCACTCCTCTGGCAACCATCAGTCTATTCTGTTTCTATAAATCTGTTTCAATTTTGTTTGTTCATTTATTTTGTTCTTTAGACTCTAAATATGGTATTTGTTTTTCTCTGACTGACTTATTTCACTTAGCCTAATACCCTCTAGGTCCATCTATATTATCACAGGTGATAAAATTTCATTTTTATGGCCTAGTAATATTCCATTTGGTAAATGTATTTTTATCCACTCATCTATTGATGGACACTTGGATTGCTTCCATAGTTGGCTATCCTATATAATAAACAGCAAATATGCAAATCAACCAAATGGCAGAACAACCAGTTGCTAAGATGTGCACTGACCACCATGGGGCAGATGCTCAATGCACAAATTTCATGCACCAGACCTCTAGTTGTAAATAATGCTTCAATAAACATAGGGGTTCACATAGTCTTTCAAATTAATATTTTATATTTCTCTAGATATGAACCCAGAAGTAGAATCTAAATTTTTGAGGACTCTACATACTGTTTTCCATAATAGCCTCACCAATCGGCATCATTCCCACCAACAGTGCACAAGGGTTTCCTTTTGAGATAGTCATTTTTAGCTATTGGAATGCTGATAATTAAGCAGAGAAAATATGTTTGCAGAAAGTGGAGCAGCATTTAAACACAAGCAGAGTCAAAAGACCAGATCTCCTTAGGAGGAGGAGAAAAAGCTCTGGTTTCTGGTTTCTTGATTCCTGGTTTCACAAGCCTACCTGTATCTCAGTTTTTATACTGTTATGCAAAGTGCCGAGGTCCCAGAAAACCTCAGGGTATTGTTCATAGATTCAAAAAAAAAAAAAAACCCAGAAAACTGGCAGTGAAAGACATGGTTTTATTAGGATTACATTTGCACCAGTGGCTGCTGACTAGTGAATTTTACCACCGTTCTGGCTGCCCTTGTTGAGATAGGCTTCACTAGGGGTGGCAAGCTAGTGCTGCTGTTTTGCCACCATTTTCCTAATACAAGGTTTTATAGAGTACAGAAAACAGAAAAACAGGGCATGCAGTGGAGGGGGATAGGTCCCTGTGCAAGCTATTTGAGATAAAAACACCAGCTGTTTACAATCCAGGCTCACATCTAGGCTCACAGATGCCCTTCACTATTATCCACAGAGGGTGAGAGGAAGAGTTGGAGCATGGGAAGGGGCCCAGGTTCCCACTTACCATACATACACCCTTGAGGCTGCCAGTGGAATCCTTACAATTAATCTCCCTTCACTGGAACTAGCTTGAATAGCTTTCTTGCAATAAATATTCCCTGACCAAGCTGCTCAACCACCTGTGCCTAATTATCCTAAAAAACTAAAAAACAAAAACAACACACACACAAAAGAAAAAACAAAACAAAACAAACAAACAAAAAAACACAATTAGAATACACATCTACATTTTTAAAATTTCTCTGGAAGTGATTATCCCAAAAAAGAAAGAGGTGGCTCATCCACTTACCTAGGTAAATAAATTCTGTGGTCACTTCCAAAAAAAGGAGCCATAATTAACCATGTGCAATAGATGAGCAGCTATGTTTCATTACTTAGCCGCCTATGAAATCAGGGCCCCAGAGACTGATACCAAGTAGCTACCAAGTTTGATATCAAATCAAACTCAGTAAACTAAAATGGAGATGGAATCTGCTGTTAGGTTTTCAGGTAGCACATGTTAATTAGCTTTTCATTCTGTCAGGACAAGAATGATATTAAAATATCAATGGTTCTGTTCTTCTGCCTCCTAT
The DNA here is from genome assembly GCA_011751065.1 of Lasiurus cinereus. Classification (NCBI taxonomy): domain Eukaryota; kingdom Metazoa; phylum Chordata; class Mammalia; order Chiroptera; family Vespertilionidae; genus Lasiurus; species Lasiurus cinereus. Next base: position 49,226,845 of record JAAGEH010002531.1, on the reverse strand, counting down.
TCCTGTCAGGACATGTAGATAATCTTCACTAACAGAGCTTTCTATGTTGACTTTCGGACCTCATTAGGCTTGGATGTTCTCAAATGTTAATGTACCAGGACAGAATTTGAAATCATTTATTTCCTTTACCTCACTGCATTTGCAAGCATTAAAAACAGTCATTGTAATGGGATATTTGCAAAAAGACCTCCCCTGAGACTACCACATCAACTTGTTCTAAAGCTAATAGGATCTAATTTTTGCAAGCATTTTAAAGTTCCCTAGTCCTTTCCCATGTAAGATCTCATTTTGTCCTTGGTAGGAAAGGAATGTGGATTAGCCCTACTTTGCAGATGAGGAGATAAAGGCCAGGCAAGGCCAATGCAGGCTCTTTCTTCCTGTGTCAAATATTAATTGACCCTAGAGCATGGTTCGATTTCCAGGTTCTCTATTCTGTGCCTTCGATTTATGTGTGTATTCTTATGCCAGTACAAGGCTGTTTTAATTATAGTGGCACTCTGAGCTTCTTGCTCATCAGATCTTTTTAAAATATTGATAAGAGATAATGACTTTTCATAGCTTGATATCCAGTACTGTGACACCTCTAACTTTGTTCTCCTTTCTAAAGATTGCCGAGGCTATTCAGGGTCCTTTTGGGTTTCATATACATTTTCAGAATATTTATTCTAGATCGGTGGTATATGCCGTTGGTATGTTAATAGCAATTGCATTTAATTATTGGGATTGTTTTGGATAGTATGGACACTTTAAAAATGTTAATTCTTTCTCTCTATAAACTTGATATATGCTTTAGGTTATTTGTATCGTCCGCAATTTCTTTCTTCAATAGATTCATAACATCTTCACCGATGTGGCAGACCCCTGAGTATTGTGGGACTTATAGACCAGTCTCTGTGTACATGTGTTTTACCAAGGCACTCTGAGCTTCTTGCTCATCAGATCTTTTTAAAATATTGGTTGAAAGGAATGTCCAGATTGCCCAGTTCCCTTCTGATTATATTGTACAGCATGTGGAAGAGCTAATATTGATCTGGAGACAGATTGTGAGATAACTATTCAGTGTAAAGATGAATCACTTCTTCTTTATGGAGATGAAAAGAATGCGTTCACAAGATCAATAGCTACAAACTATACACTAGCAACTTTGATTGGGCCTACCACTTGGTTAGGTATACGGAAACTGACTGACATATGTCATGATCCATCCAGTTTTTGCAAGTGTCAGGCCTATTTATTAAATGGAGATATGACTGAGATCACTATGCTTGTATCTTTTAAGTCTTTGAGTATTGTGATAATAATCTCTGTAATCTTCCCTGGAATGGATTATTATTGGATTTACTGTAGTGGAAGGGGGAAGGCAGGGACATCTTCAAGGGCTTCTCTTTGGCCTTTCCTGATAAAATAGCTTGGGTTCAATGGGTCAAAGAACAAGTGTGAGAATTTCATTATGAATATACACTGAGTGGCCAAATTATTATGATCTCTAAATGCATAATAATCTGGCCAATCAGTGTGTGTGTGTGTGTGTGTGTGTGTGTGTGTGTGTGTGTGTGTGCATATATATATAATAAAGGCCCACTGCATGAATTCATGTATATGGGTGGGGGTCTGGCCAGCCTTACCAGGGGGAGGGGACATGGACTGTTGGCTGGCCTGTCTGCTGGTCAAACTCCTGGTTGAGGGGACAATTTGCATATTAGCCTTTTATTATATACGATATACACTGAGTGGCCAGATTATTATGCGTTGAGAGATCACAATAATCTGGCCACTCAGTGTATATTAGGGACTGGAGACATGACCACTAGGTGGGTCCATAGACTTAATGGACTCTGCGATGGATGTACGTTAGAGTTCCATTTATATTAGATCCTGATGTGTCACTATTCTAACAGGATTTCAATGATGGTGCTTGAGTTCCCTGGTGTCAGTGTCAACTTAGACTCTGTATCCACCATCCACCATCCAAAATTATGGGTATTCTCTTTTTCTTTCTTTTTTTTTTTTGAATATATTTTATTGATTTTTTACAGAGAGGAAGGGAGAAGGATAGAGAGTTAGAAACATTGATAAGAGAGAAACATTGATCAGCTGCTTCCTGCACACTCCCTACTAGGTATGTGCCCTCAACCAAGGTTGCCCTTGACTGGAATCAAACCTGGGACCCTTGAGTCCTCAGGCCGATGCTCTATCCACTGAGCCAAACCAGTTAGGGCAGGTATTCTCTTTTTCATAGTTTATTTTTTACGCTAGCCTGTGACCACAAGATTATTTGGGGAAAGGACTGCTAGAATCAAATATATACATTACTGTATACTTTTTCCTTACTGTTGTAGGATGTTTCCCCATGGGGACCCAGACTTATTTTTAGTTGATAAATCCTGGGTGTAAGAAGGGTGTAAGAACTAATTCAGAGACAGAGACTGAGAAGAAATAATGACTTTTCATTGATTTGTGACTTCAGCCTTCTGCTCATCCAATCTTGATTGCTTCTAGAGATATATGTGGTCTCAATCTAACCTTGGTCCAACCCATGCAGCTGTGGAAGCTTTTGACCAGTGTAGTCCAAAGAAATATACTCTAAGCCACAGGTGTAAAAAGAAACAGATGAAATTATTTTAATAATTTCACCCCAAACATATACAATATTATCTTTTCAACATGTAATCAGTATTTTAAAGATAATTAATAAGACATTTTACATTTTTTCTCAGTAAGTCTTCAAAATCAGTGTGCATTTTATACTTCCAGCACATCTCAATTCCAACTAGTCATGTTTCAGGGGCTCAGTAGCCACATGGGGCTGTCACTGTATTGGGTGGCACAGCTTTAGGCTGTAAACAGCACCACAGAGATGTCCCTCCTGAGTCAAGCATGGCCAGTCAGTCAGTGACTACCTCGATGTCAGTCAGTCAGTACCTGTTTTTAAAAAGGCTTCCCAATGTGAGTTACTCCCCAAAGCTGCAAGTGAGGGGAGGTTGCAAATGGAGATGGAGGAAACAGGGCAAATCCAACACATCTAACGAGGCAAATCTGCCAAGTAAAAACCAATTATTCAGTTAAAGCAGTGGCTCATTAGCTGGGAACTTGTCAGAAATGCAAATTCAGAAACCCTGAATTCAAAAGGTGGGGACCAGCCCTCCCTGTGATTCTGAGGCTCTTGCTCAAGACAACCACTGAGTTAAATGCACAGCCCCTTTGAGAAGGCAACCTCTGCTTAGCACAGCAAAGAAAGACATTAAATATCTATGTCCTTTGACTCCTTTGAAAAGTCAGACTAGCTGTCTAGATGAACAACCCTGATACTGTGTGCACTTTCCATGAGAGATCCAGAAGGGGCAAAAGGCCTTCGTATTTGATGTATTTATGATTAGGATAGCACAACTTACTGCTTCTATATGGCAGAATGCTTGAGGCTAGTGTTCTATTTTCAGAGTTTATAGGATGGAAAATGATTCTGAATTCTTACCTGATGTGTTTCTGTGAGAAAGTACAGCACAGTATGACACCTGCTGGTGCAATAGACCTAACACATTGTGACAGAGAAACAGAAAGGACAGCCATGCCTATCCCCTCTGCCAGCCTGCCCTATATGTGCTAAGATTCGTAGCCAGGTAGAGCTGGGGAGTTCACAAAGGGCTGATTAGTTTCTTCCCTGAGGATGCCAGGCTCTCAGCCAACTTACAAAGAACAAGCTAGTGATCAGGACATAAAATAAGTTCAGTTAGCAGCCAAACACAGAAAAGTCATCAAAAGAAGAGCCAAGAGACCCAACACCCATTGAAGACTCTCCCTAACATCAAATCATGGGCATTTTATGTATCTGATATTTTTAGTCCCTTCAATATTAACCATCGAAACTTACTTGTTTATAATCAATAGGACAAGGCACGACAGTGTTTAGGTATTGAATTTAATTAGTTCATGCCAATTCCTATTCTCACAGTCACTATCATTGCCATCTTGTTCCAATTCCAATCCATTTAGAAACTCTGCAAAAGTTGTTGCAACATTTGCAGATATTTCTACTCTAAATGTTTAGTAAAATAATAGACAGTTAATACACTATTAAAATATGCTTTTCTATATATAATAGCTCTGTTATGCATCATGATTCTATTCAGTACAGTGGTTCACTAAACACTGATAAAGCTTGCCTATGTACCTTGGCTTGTTGAACAATTGTCAAGGAACACGTGTACTAAAATGTACAGCATTTAAAAGCTGTAAGGAAGAAGCCATATGTGTATGTTTGTATGAGAGAACATTTTAGGTGCTGGCTGTATTGCTGGATTATCATCATGACCATTTCCTGTGATTGTACTGTTCATGTATAATGAATAAGATTAGAGAACATTGAAATCTCATTACCACTGTTTACCAGTTGCAAAGCCCTGAGCAAGTCATTTAACTACTTTGTACCTCAATTCCCTCCTCTGTGAAATAGGGATAATAGTAATACCCACTCATGTAAAATAGTTTGACACAAGATAAGCACTATTTAAAAATGTTAGATAATATTATTCATTAAGTGCCAGAACATATAATTTACTCTCTATTTTTTCTAAAGAAATGTATAGGCAAATTTGAAGCCAATTATTTTATAGTCTCTTGAGATATCCTTTGGATAAGGTGGAAAAATAAGACTAAATGATAGTTCAATTAAGTGAAATCACTGACAAACCAAGTAATAGCATTTTGATTAGTGCTATCAGTGGTGATATCAGTGATCATGGAAACCTCTACTACAATTTTCAGAATTCTGTATCTATCCCTATCTTGTTTAATATGTTATTAATGACCTGAATAAAGATGAAAAAACATACATACTTATCAAATTTTCAGATAAAGTTGAAAGAGTCCATAAATACAATGTCTATGTATAACAGAATCAATAACAACAATACCAATCATATTAAGAGTTACATCTATATTTAGTACTGTTGTGGGCTATTTATATTAATAACAGCACCTTGAGAGAAACAACCTGTCCCCTATGAGTCCCAACCTCAACTTCTATCCCAGGGGTACATCATGTTTGTCTAAGCTACTGGCTATCTAGATGTGGTCTCTACCAACAACATCAGTATCATCTGGGAATTTGTTAGGAAAGGACATTGCTGGGCCCCACATCAGACCTATTGAATCAGAAACTCTAGGGGTGGAGCCAAGAAAGCTGTGTTTTAACAAGCCTTTCAGGTAATTCTGACACATACCTGGTTTGAGACCACTGGGCTAAGTAAGCCAACCTGATCATCTCATACCCACTATGAGGCACAGATTTAAACATTAAACAGTCTTATGATAGAATAATCGTCAGTGAGATGTGAAGGGAAATCTTAGGGGCTTTTAGGAACATTTTCTTCTTTCTTTCTTTTTTTCAATATATTTTATTAATTTTTTACAAAGAGGAAGAGAGAGAGAGAGAGAATTAGAAACATTGATCAGCGGCCTCCTGCACACCCTTTACTGGGGATATGCCTGCAACCAAGGTACATGCCTTTGACCAGAATCGAATCTGGGACCTTTCAGTCCCCAGGCTCACGTTCTACGCACTGAGCCAAACCGGTTTTGGCCTTTTCTTCTTTCTTAAAAAGGCCTTTTTGGAAAGAGGAGCCCTCTTTTGCTGGTGGACGTTTTCATGCCTATGTGTGATGCATGGAGCTATGGAAGCTATGAAGGGAATTAGCCTGAGGAGGATACACCGAATACAGCAAAATGGGACAGTGGAAAGAGCCTCAATGATGTCATTGAGCCACCAAATTTACCAAACTAAAACTATCTTACCTCTAGATTTCTTGTGTTGGATAATATATTCTTATTGATTAGCCTTTTTATTGTGGAGTTTCTCATAACTGCAATCAAAACCATCCTAAGCAATATCACACAATTTTATAGCAAAGCAAACTGAAGCTCTGAGAGACTGAGTTACTTTCTCAAGCTCATAATTCAAAACGATTTCATAGACCAGACCTGCATTATACATCTGTGTAGCTTAGGAAAGGGCTAGAAGTAAAAGAGAAGAGATAAACAGGTGAGATTAATATAAGTTTGCTTAATATAAGTTTGGATGAAAGGCCTAAGAAATTCAGATGTATAAGTCAATAGTATAGCAAGCTATAAAAAGAGAGAGAGAGGAGAGAAGTTTAAGGTAATTTAGGTCTCTGCCAGTGAAAGTCTAGAACAAGGTGGTATAAATAAGGAAGGAAAATGTTTGACTGTATTCACACTAGTGTATGCTATTCTCACCTAGAGTACTATGTTGAAATTTGGGCACTCCAGTTTTCATAGGGACATTGATAATTGAGAGCACATGTAGTATAATGTGACTCAGAGATGAAAAGGTCCAAGAATCAAACCATAGAATTTTATAGCCAAGAAAAGACTCACAAAAATATGTTTATATTACTTAAGGGGCAATTAACAGACAACTTAAGCTGGCTTATGCATAATTTTTGGTTCATAAGTCTGAACATATCTAAAAGAAATAATATAGCTTAAGGACAGCACCAGGTGATCTAGCAGCATGGTCAAGGATCTGTTTCTTTCTATCTCAAGCCTCTGCTTTTTTTTTTTGGATAATCTCATTTTCAGGAAGGCTCTCCCCCATGCTCTAAGTTCATATTCTAGCATTTTAGCATCTTTAAAATATGGAGAGCTTCTCTTTCTAGCATTCTCCATAGAAGTCCTGGTACAGAATGCATTGAACTAGTATGGATCACTAGCCTAGGACTGAAATATTCACTGTGGCCAAATGAATGGAATATGCTAAATGAGAGGGTCTCAGTTTTTGACCGACTCCTAAGGGGTGGGGAAAAGAAAGATTTCACCCCATGACAAACCACATCAGTGGAGAATAGGATGAAGATAATTTCTCATTGAAAAATTGATTATGTTGAGAAAAAGCATAATTGGATTCTGGGAAGGCAAAAATAGATGACCTCTTCAAGAATACATGTCTTAAAATATTTAAATGTCTGACAAATTAAAAATAGATTCAATTTATTTTGTGAAGTCTCACTTGAAGCAAGATTTAATGTGTAGAAGTTACTGGGGGGCACATTTATAATAACACAAGAAAGAACTTTAGAATCATTAAAGCTGTCAACAATAAATAGGCTGCACCAAACAGGGAAGTTGCCCTATGGCAGGAAGTTTCCAGGTTTAGATTAGATGGCCACCTGCAACTGGTGTGATCCAAAGGATTTCCTGAATTAGGTAGGAAGGAGGTCTAAATAAAATCTAAGATCCTTTCTAACTCTAAGTCTGTAATATATCCTATAAACGTTGGACCTGAAAATCATCTGTTGTTGTTCCTTTAAAAACTGATTCAAGCTGTACTGGCATTTCTGGAAGGCCTCTCTCTGTCAGGCTTATGGGAAGATCAGATGATAAATTTTTGACCAACTCTTCTGTTGTTATGGTAACTAGACAAAAGGAGATTGCAAAAAAGAATTGGCTCGTGATTGGAGAGCTCTTAAATAGCAATTGCTAGGAATGAGGATTTGATAGTATGTAACAAACAATGCCAGAAGAGCAGTCTAGCTGACCCATCATTTGGAGAAGAAAAGTCAGGATGGACTATGCAACCAAAATGCATGACAGAATTTCAAATACAAACACTCACCTAAACAAGAGGAAGGAAGATTAATCATCTGTAGATAAATAGTGGTATAGGTAGTCTAAAATTTTTTAGGGTCTGTAAGATGTTTTTTTTTTTTATAGTTTATGATTTCTGGTATTGTAGGTAATCCTATCTTTAATAGCAATGCATCCACCTGTTCTTCTTAAATCTCTGAGTAAATAAACTTATAGAAAAAATGTTAAATCGGGGATATATATCTTACATGATTTTTATTAATTTGTGTAATGAAAATACAATTACTTTCAGCTTTTTTTTTTTTAGTTCAGAAATGTGCTTTTGAATTTCTAAATACTGAAGTGACTCCTACTGTCTGTCATCTGAGTCTAAGGAGTAAGGCTGCTCTCATTTGTCTGTGCCAGCTGGAAGGTGTGCAAATTTCCCGTAATAACCTACTCCTTTCTCTTCGACATCATTAAATTCTTTTGTTTTCTCATATGTTTTACAGGAATAGCATAGGATTCAAGGTATCCATTTCTGAAGCTAATCCTATCATAGGGAACAGTAAGTGCTTTTGGTGGGTCATAGGTCCTTTTAAAAATCTGATGGGTATATTCCCTATGCTTTACATCCCTGTGACTATTTTTTTAACTGGCAATTTATGCTTCTTCTTAATCTCTTTCACTTTTTTGTCATCCAGTCCCCCAAACCCTCTCCCATTTGGCGACCTCCGCTTTGTTCTCTGTATCTATGAGTTTATTTCTGTTTTGCTTACTTTATATTTTATATCCCACATATAAGTTAAGTCATATGGTATGTGTCTTTCTCCTTCTGACTTAACTTTACATAATACTCTAGGTCCATTCATGTTGTTGTAAATGATAAGATTTCATTTTTTCTGTGAGTAATATTTCATTTCATTCTCTAGACTATTTACAACTAGCTTGATCTTTTATTATTCTTTTTTTCCTACTTTTACCAAAATATCCATCCTACAATGTTAAACATTAAATTATCTTAGCCTGATCTATAAAAAACATATGGCAGGGTATGTTTTCATGTCCTTAAGTCTATACCATTGCTGACATAACTTGGTTTGGTAATAAAACACTAAACTACTTACAATTATCCAAGGTCATTGAATCTTTTATACCATTATTAGTCACAGCAATTATTTTCATCTTGTAGCTTAATATTCTGTGTTTTCTCTTAAATATAAAACATTGGTTTGTCCCTGAGGAATGTATACTTAACTTTTTCACATAGCCTAGAAATTTTAGCAGGGGAGGGTACAAGAAAAGTTTTCTTGTCATCATTTCTTCATCTTGTCCATGTCTCCTTGAATTTTTATCTTTTCTTCCTCTTCCTACTCCCATGGTGTGATATGTTTTGCACTCTGATAAAAATATCATACAACTTCTAGAAATGTTTTTCTCTGCTTTGTCACAGATCGTTTCAATGGTGATTCTTAGGACGCTGTTCTATTTGAACAAGACAGACTGTTTAGAAGTAAAGTTGTGCATACACCTTTGATGTGACCTGCTCTCTGACTATTCTGGGATATTTCATTCATTTCCTGCCTCAGATTTATAGCTGGAGGGCAGAATAATGTGCACTGATGTGCACAGTTTCACCTCTGTTCTCCTGAAACAGCACCATTGCCTGTGAGTGTGTTACTCTGAACCCCAACTCCAGAATGAGCCCCTCTGTCATAACTCCCAAACCACTTTACTTGCTGGTATTACTCTGCCCAAAGGCTGTGCTGCACCACTAGTTCCAAACTACTTCCCCTTCCCAGTTCTTGCCCAGTTATTTTCTGATGGAAATATCTTGGATGGGTGTGGTAACTTAATAGGAAAAAATAATATTTGAAGATTGAGGGTGGGGCAAGGAGGCAGGCAATTCAGCACCTTTGGGGTAGAGAGACACCTGCCTAATTTTCTGAGTGATTCAGATCCCAGGGCTCTGGGGCTAGGACTAGACAATAGTAATGGTAGCAAGGGTTTCTCTTCCAAGTGTATTGTATTTCATGAATCAGAGCCCAGATATGCCATAAAAAGGAGCAGAACTCTTAACATTATATTACCCACTGGTCTCAGTTTTTGGAGGTGATGTGAGGTTACCCTTTTTCTTTTAGTGGAAAGTTGGGAGAGATGGAGAAATGCTATAATTGAAGCTGCCAGACAAATGCCATATTAAATGAGGAGTCATTCCTGTAGGAGCTTATCTCTCAAAGTGCCTTTGAATTTTAATCCCTTTTACTCAAGCACAATTCATTTTTCTGAACTTGGTATTATTCATGAACTTGATTACTATGCATAGCAGATTGTATTTTCCAAAAATAGCCACAAAAAATATCTCAAGTGCTCTTCTGCATTGTGTCCTTGATATTCCCTTATCAAGTAGTAGAGAGTGATTTCTTTCTCTATCCCCTTGAACCTGAGTAAGACTTATACTTCTTAACCAATAAAATATAGCAGAGTCTTAACTTGGCATTTTTACTTTTTGTTTCTTATGTAACTTTCTCTTGGGGTGCTCACTCTGGGAATATAGCTGCCATCCTATGAGAAGCTCAGGCTACAAAGAGAGGATATGTTCAATGCCCTAGGGCAACAATCCCAGATGAACTCTCAGGGGACAGCTAGAATCAACTGTCACCATGAGAATGAGTCATCTGAAATATCTAGCCCAATTGAACTTTCAGATCACTCATGCTCCAGGAGGCATATGATGAATTAATATGAGAGCCTCAAGGAATCACCCAGTTGAGCTCAGCCATCCACAGAACCTGGAGAGAAAATAATACTTTTGTTTTAAGCTGCTGAAGTTGGGGTGATTTGTTAAGCAATAAGAAATAACCAGAACACTATGCTAAATGGAACCAAATCATGTAAATCATCATCTATTTTACTCTCCTCAGACTGATCTTGAGCTTTTCGGAAAACATACAGTATGCCAAAATATATTTGAGATTAAGAGTAAATTCAACTAATATTAATAGTATTTTTCCACATAGTGTGTGTGTGTGTGTGTGTGTGTGTGTGTGTGTGTGTGTGTGTGTGTTGGAATATTAGTTCTCTGGGGCTGCTATAACAAATCACCACAAACCTGATGGCTTAAAACAATAGAAATTTATTCTCTCATAGTTCTGGAGGCCAGAGTCTGAAATAAAGATGTCTGTCAATATGGGCATGCTCCCTCTAAAGTGTCTCCTTCTTCCTCCTCCTCCTTTTCCTCCTCCTCTTCCTCCTCTTCCTCCTTCTCTAATATTAGTTCAATTTACTCTTAATCTCAAATATATTTTGGCATACTGTATGTTTTCCAAAAAGTTTTATCATTGAAAAGATTCCTCTTCTTCTCCTTCTCCTTTTTTTCTCTCCCCCCCCCCACCTCTCTCCTTTAAACTTATAAATTGTTTATTTCTGGAATTTCCCATTTACTATTTTTGGACTGAGGTTGGCCAGGAGAATCCTTCCATGTCTCTTCCAACTTCAGGTGGTGCTTGATGTTCCTTGGCTTCCTTAGCTTGTGACTACATCACTCTGGTCTCTGCCTCTGTCTTCCTATTACCCTCTCCTCTATATGTGTGTCTTCTCTGTATGCCTGTCTGTTTTCTTCTACCCAGAATATTCAAGATCATCTCATCATCTCAAGATTCTTAACTTAAATATATCTGCAAAGACCCTTTATCAAGTAAGATAACATTTTACATGAATATTTTTTGGGGTGGTGCATTTTTTGGCCTAACAATTGGTATGGAAAGGAAGCTGAGGAGGGAAGTCTGTATCACCCTAAGGTTATAGGATAGGTAAATAAAGTTTTTCTTTATCAAGCAAGTGAATCAGTTCATAGTGTTTCAAAAACAGATGGTAGTTTATGCTGCAGTGTGAGTTCTTTATGTAAGATTGATGACCAAGTGTGGGATACTATCTGTATTTGCCTTCTGTTCAGTTGTTATGATCACTGACTACATATATTAGTGTAAGATAAATATAGACTAAATGGGTATTTTTAAATATATTGAAATCAGGCTCAATTAAGGATTACATAGATACTGACAAGATTAATGTTGTCAAAAAAAAAAAAAGGATGACTTTTTGTTACACACTTTGGAATCCCCATTGCGTATTGACCACATATTTGTTGGTACTGTATTTAGTCGTTCTATGACTTTAGATCATCCCCTTCATATAATTATCATAAATTTATTTCTTATTTCCTTTTGTTTACTTCTGATATTTTTCTTTGGAGTATTTTAGCATTATCCTGCTATTTCAAATAATCTAAGCTTCTTGTTGATCAGTCTGAACAAGAAACAGTTTTATTTTTAACCAACTCCTTGTCTCTAAGTTATCTATGAGATATACTTTGCATGCTCCTTAACAACATCTCAGATATATTCTCATTTTAGTGAGGATAGTTAACTCTGGGTATTAAAAACATCAACTTCACACTCTGCCTCTAATTATATGTACTCCAACAAATGCCAGGGGGTGAAATGTCAGTCTCATCTTCTTACAGTCATTTCTAATTTCTACAGGAAATGTTCTTAGGATCCTTCTGAATTGGAAACTCCTTTATATTAGTTTGCCAGCACTGCATAATAAAATACCACAGACTAAGTGCCTTAAATAATGCAAATTTATTTTCTCATAGTTCTTATAGGCTGGAAGGCCACAATCAAGGTGCTGGCCAGGTTTCTTTCTCCTGATGGCCTCTCTCCTTGGCTTGCAGACTACTGTTCTCTCACTGTGTCCTCACATGGCATTTCCTCTGTGCATCCCTGGTTTCTGTTTTTCTTCTTATAAGATCACCAATCCTATTAGGATAGTACTATCCCCAAATACTGACACATTGGGGGTTAGGGCTTCAATATATGAATTTTAGAACACAGTCACTTTCTGCTCTCTCCAGAAACTTGCAAATAATAATCACTTTACTTCTTTACATAGTCATCATCCTCTCTCCTCAACTGAATCTTTCTCACCACTTCTTAGATACATTCAAGTCTCTAATACATTTCAAACCCCAATTTGTCTACACTCCCCATTTTAGCCACTTCCCTGTAATTCTCCTTTTTGCACATTCTCACTTCTCAAGTCATTTTTTTAAAACTTCACTTTCAGCTCATTACTCAACCTATCGCAGCTCATTACTCAACTTATTACAGTGTGCCATCCATCCTCACTAATCCAATAAAACCTGTCTAATAAAACTATCACTTTTGAACAAATGATACCACATTTTTATATTCATCTTTGACTTTCCTCTGAGTTTGACTGTTGACCTTGACATTACCTCAAATTCCCGATGTCCATAACCTTTTCCTACAAACCTGGTCTTTTTTCAGTATTCCTGAAATAACTAACTAACTAAATAAATAAATAAATGCACTAGTTATGCAAATCAAAATCCTTGGAGTCATCATCCTTGACCCCTCTTTCTTCCTCACCCCTGTTATTCAGCAATAACCAAATCCTAAAAATCTCATGAACCCCTTTCCTTCTGTCTGCACTACCAACACAAAGTTCCCAGCTACTATCATCTCTTCTTTGTACTACTGCAATGGATACCTAATGGTCATCTAACATCTGCTCTCACCATTCTCAAACAGTAGCCAAAGCAATCTTCTTAAAATATAAATCTTATTACCTTAACTCTTTTCTAGAAACATAACCAAATTTTCCTATTGGTCTTAATGATAAATGCAAACCTCCCTATTGTTGCCTACAATGCTGTACATGACTTGGTCCCTATTCACCTCTCCAGCCTCATTTTGTACCACTCTGCTCCCTCTCATTCGGAACATTCCAGCCACATTAGCCCTCTTACAGCCCTTTGTTTGTGCCAGCCTCACTCCCAGCCCAGGATCTTTGCACAAATCATTATCTTGTCCTGGGAAACTCTTGTATCCTCCTTCATCTAGTATATACATTTTCAACTCCTAGGGACATCATAAAGGCACAAAACCTGTCGTGGGAGGAAAACAAGGAAGATTCCCTAAATCTTGGGCCTTTAGTATGATTCATAAAGGAGCTGGGACAAGCGAAGGGGGAAGAGAGAGCATTCATGGCAGGAAAAATAGGGGCAGTGGAACAGAGAGATTGATGCTGTTAGAGCCAGAAGTGGAGGGAGCAGTTGAAGGGAGATGAAGTTGCAGATGTTGAGGGGATCAGTTTATATAGGGCTAAGAGTATTAAAGGCCATCCTATAGCCTGAGAGAGTGCATTAGAGAGTGTAAGGGGAAAAGAATAATAGATTTAGAGTTCAGTGAATTGTTCAGCGTCATCAGTTAGTTATGGAATCTGGACTGAGACCTCATTTTTCTGACACTCAGACCAAATATTCTATAAACCTAATACATCAGAATAATCTAAGGGCCTGTTAAAGCACAGATTGCTGGGCCCGCCACTGGAGTTTCTGATTCACCAGATCCTTGAATGGGCCCAAGAATTTGCATTTCTATTCTTTCCAGGTGCTACTGGTCCAAGGACCACACTTTGATAATCACTGCACTGGACCGTCTCACTCAATAAATGGAGAGTCATTCAAAGAAATTTGGCTCTTAAATGGATAAGGAAGAAAACTTGAGGGAAAAAAATAGATAACCTAAATGATATTTATAATTACTTTAGGACATTTATATATTTTTAGCAGAAAACATAACGTGGAGCTACAAATTAATCAATCTCCTTGCACCTCATTTTTCTTACCTGTGAAACAAGTTCATTGAACTCTAATTCTAAACTTCTACAATCCTACAATTCAGCTTCTTAATTATATTTTGCAAAGTTTTTTATTAAATTACTTTTTACTCTGTAAGTATACATTTGGGTACAAATAAGGAGAGGAGAACAGTCTAGGCGATTCCTAGGAAGTGGGTAAGAGAGGAATCCTATTCATAACTAACAGGAAGAGCCTGACCATCATGCCGAATACACAGACCTATGAAGGATGGCCGTGAATAAAATATAAAGACAAAAGTATGTAATTTCCTCAAGTTCCTGAACTTAGAAACATATAACAACAACTAATTTTTTAGGCATCCTGCTACATGATTGTCTTTGTCTGAAACAAAATCTAAATGATTTCTCCCTTTACCAACCATCTCAAACTATCCTTTTTTGCTAGAAACGCCATCTTATTAGCTAAGATTCCTATGGTGAGACGAATTTTAAAGCACCACACAAATGGTAAGCAATGTTCAGGGTCTATGTAATATTCATAAGTGGGTCGTTTTTGTTCCAAAAGCAGCATCAAAAAAATGTTTTAATAAGATTTTACATAATTCCAATCTTTTCTAAGTTTCACTTTTAAAAATTGTTCTTTAAGACCACTAGATTATTTCTTTGTTAAATTTTTATTCTTTATTGATTTTGTATTAGGAATTAAATAGTATCCAGTGTTTTCTTTGAGGATATTGATTTTTCTGTCCAGTTAATGCCTCTATATAATCATGTGTGTCATTCACATTAAATTTTCAACTAGATTCTAAACAAATAATATTTACTTTGTCACAGCCCTAGAATTTTTTGTCAAATGTCTTTATTTATTGAGATGACCACTTTTTTCTTTTTCTTTCCATTTGTTAATATGGTGAATTACATTGACTTTAGAATGTTAAACTAAACTTGCATTTTTGTAATAAACCCTACTTGGGATTTATATATTGTTGAACTTAAATTGCTAAAATTTCATTTAGAAGTTTTCACCTATGTTCATGAGAGATATTGATCTATGGATTTATTTCTTGTCTGATATTGGTGTCAAGAAATGCTGTTCACGCCAAAACCAGTTTGGTTCAGTGGATAGAGCGTCAGCCTGCAGACTAAAAGGTTCCGGGTTCAATTCAATTCCGGCCAAGGGCATGTACCTTAGTTGCGGGCACATCCCCAGTAGCGGGTGTGCAGGAGGCAGCTGATCGATGTCTCATAGATGTTTTTAATTCTCTATCCCTCTCCCTTCCTCTCTGTGAAAAATCAATAAAATATTTTAAAAAAGAGAAATGCTGTTCTCCAAAATGGTTGAGAATGTCACTTTGACATTGAAGAGTCTGCATAAAATTTTTTTCATAAAAACTTTCAAATTAACTAGATAATGGTAATAAAACTTTAACTGGGTTTAGAACAAAACACATAAAGGAACTTCTGGGCCAATGTTTGCCTAGGAACAAGTGTGAAGTAAAGCAGAAAAAAACACTGCAATAATTCTAGGTGAAAAGATTCAGCCAACACTAAGAACCACACAGTTAATCTTCCAAATGAATCCTCGTGCCCAACTAGTATATGGAGCCAGACAGTATCTGCTCTTGCCAACAGAGTTAATGTCCAACAAGAAAAATACTGGAGCAGCTATTTAAACAGATTGGAGAAAAGAAAGAGCTCTTTTTTCTGTTTTACTTGAAGGCACTAGATATTAAATGGCTTTTGAAATGATATAATTTTAATTTATTCAATATAAAAATGGCCAAAATGAAAAGCCCATCTACTTTGTTTAATACTTCTTTAATATTTATTTTACACTTCCTATATAACAATAACTGTCACCAAGCGTACAAAAATAAGTACAGTTCATGCCCTTTAGGACATTATAATCACATAGCAGAAAGGATATGGAAGCCAATGATTGCCATCTCAGGGCTATAGAGAGGTAAAAGAAGGTACAATGAAAACACAGAATAAGGAGCTCTAGGCACTACCCAGAGACATCAAGGAGAGCTTCCCTGAGGGGATGACTATAAACTGAATCTTTAAAAATACGTAGACATTCTGCAGTTGAACAGGGAATGTGGGAATAGGATGGCATGGCAGGTAATCCACAATACAATCCTGTTGCTGCTAGCAGATATTTTTTAGCTGATTTTGAGAGAGAGTGAGAGAGAGAGATGAGAGAGAAATATGGATCAGTTGCCTCCCACATCCATCCCAACTGGGGATGAAACCCTCAGCCTGTCTTTGTGCCCTTACCTGGAATCAAATCATAACCTTTTGGTGGATGGGGTGATGCTCCAATCAACCTAGCCACACCAATCAGGGTGCTAGCAGATACTTTAATTGTGGTAAATTAAGGAGAAAAAGTCAGAGGCAGCAGTAATTCATCCAGGATACAGTCATGCCATCAAAGATCATGTGACTACAGAGTGAGCTAAATGAACTATAGTTTCATGATAGTTCAATAGATAAAAGTTAAAAAAGAATACAGGCATCGTATATCACAAGTCAAATGGGCTGCAACATTGACATCCAAATGTTGTTCATATTGCGAGTGATAATTCAGTTTTAGCAACAGCCTCTGCCATGTTAAATTCATGTTCTTCATCTATTCTTTTGGTTCTTAATACCATTTGAAATTTATATCTAAAAAAAAACAACAATTATCACTGTCCTAGATTTGTCCTCTGATCTTCAATTTGTTATATGGCCAATAGGCATCTCAAACTAAGCATTTCCAAATAACAACTCTTGTTCTCCTCTCTACCTTTATCCCTCCAACTTGCCTTTCCCCCAAACTTCCCCATCTCAGTAATGGCAACAACAGTCGTCTGTTGGTTCAGTCATCCAGTCTTCCTCTTTCATACCCTCATTCAATCCATCAGCAAATTCTCTACCTTTAAAATAGACTCAGATCTTGCCCATATCTCACTACATCCATTCTATCATGCTGGTCCAAGTCACTGTTACTCCTGGCCTCCCAACTTGTCTGCCTGCTTATCCTTTCCCAGTCCCACAATTTATGTATCATATCATTCTCAGCAAATTATTTAAATACGCCATGTCACCCTGGTGGCTCAGTGGATAGAGTGAAGGCCTGTGGACTGAAGGGTCGCTAGGTTCCAACCAGTCAGGGGCATATGCCCAAGTTGAGGGCTTGATTCCTAGTAGGGGGCATGCAGGAGATAACTGATTAATGATTCTCACTCATCATTGATGTTTCTTTCTCTCACTCAGTCTCCCTTTCTCTCTGAAATAAATAAAAATACATTTAAAAATAAAATTTAAAAAATGCAATGTCATGGTGCCATGTTATGTTCCCCCCTCTATACAGTATTCTCCACTAGCTTCCAATCTGATTCAGAGTAATATACACACACATAAACATGTGTATGTGTGCCTATGTATATATACACATATAAAATTGCCTACCAGGCCCTGTTAAGTGTTCCCACCTGCCCTGCCACGCGTAACTATGTCTTAATATTCTCTCTTAGTCACTCCGCTCCAAAGCTTCAGCCACACTGGCCTCCTTGATGTTCCTCAAACATATCAACCAGCCATGTGCTTCAGTGTTTATTGTCCTCTTTGCTATAGTGTCCTTTAGGTTTCAGAGAGTCCTTCCTGGCCTTATCTAACATGTAAATACCACATCTTCCATGGACATTCACGGCTTTATTTCTTTTTATATAAGTCCTGATTCACCACATATTTTGCTTGTTTATATATATATATTTTCTCTCTTCCTTTCCCTGTTCCAGAAGGGCAGATTTTTGTCTCTTTTTTTCATTGCTTTATCTCCAATGCCTGCTATCGCTGACACAGAATCTGCTCAATAAAGAGTATCTAATTTTTTAAAATTATGTAGCTTTTCATCATAAAAGCAATTATACATGCAATTATAATACATATCTAGGATTCATTAAACAAATATTTGTTCAGCCTTCAAACCAGAAGGGGGCAGCAAAGCTTCACCAGCTCAGCAATGAACCACCACTCTGAGCCAGCAATTCAGAGGGGACAAGTAATGGAAACAGGCTGACCAAAAGCCCAGAGTGTGAGCTGAGAGAGAAGCCAGGTTGCTGGTTAGGGCTGTGTCCTCGCCAAGAAGCAGGGAGAAAGGCAAGAAGAGAGCAGACAAGGTTTGTCCAGCAGAATGAGACCTCACTGGGGCTCCGTGAAATGAATAAATCAGTTGTTAGAGAACCTAATATGGTGGTACAGAATTAGGCAGATTATCCCAGCAAAGTCAGGCAAAACTGTTGGTAGTGACCACAGTGAGGTACCCCTCTCAAGCACAAGCCTATTTATCTTTGTAGCCAGAATCTGGAGTCAAAAAGCACCTAGATATAAGAGGACAGGTGGGGACCAGTGTAGGTCCCAACAAGTATGGTATCCCTTCTCTGACATCTAATACTTTGTTAAGTATAAACAAAGATGGCAAGTACTTAAGTCCAGGTTATTACAAAAGAAAACCAGATATTGGGGCCTTTAAATTTTCAAAACAAGTTAAAATTGGTCACAAATGGTCAGTAAAAAGAAAGGCTTTTTCCATTATTCACTCAGACTTACTAAGACATCAACATTCCTGGAGAAGCCAAGATGGCGGCATAGGTAAACACCTACACTGCTGCCTCGCACAACAATTTCAAAACTACAACTAAAAGGCAGAACAGACATCATCCAGAACCACAGGAAAGCTGGCGGAGTGGAAATTCTACAACTAGAGAGAAAGAGAGGGGCTCGCGGAGACCCAGAGGAGCTGCAAAAAGCTGAGGTACGGAGACGTGCACGTGGAGAAAGCGGGTGCCAGAGAACCTGGCTGGCCTTCTCTGGCAGGAGGGAGACGGAGACTCTCAAAGCCATTGAACTCCTTATCCTACGACACTAAACCCCTGATCCAGCCAAAACTCATTTTGGGGGGAGTTTGGACTGTGAAGGGGGAGAAGTGCATGGAAATTTAGGGGAGTTGCAAAAGATCAGAAGTCTGGTGGCGCGCACGGCACTGCACACAGAGGACAGATTGCTGATTGTGCCACTGGCTTTAGCGAGTGGGCGGGAGACAGACCCTCCCAACTGTGCCACTTCTATCTTCACTAAACCCCAGTTTCGGGCGAAACCCTGGGGACCCAGACTTGTGTGATCCCGTAGCACAGGGGAGCCAGAAAGGCAGCAGTCTACAGGCATTGTGAGAGAGCACGCATGCACAGGGACCGCTCCAGACTACCCAGTCACGTGAGACTCCGGGGACGTGCAGGGAAGGCCCGACTGAAAGGTAAGGCGGTCCCTTAAGCCCTGAGACTCCACCCATCCCAAGCTCAAGAGAGGCTTTTGCGGTTTTTCAAGTCTGATATCATAACGTAGAAGTTCTCCCAGCATAGTGAAAATGCCGAGACAAGGGAAGGGATCACAAACAAAAGAAATGGAAGGGAAAAAACGACTGGATATAGAGTTCAAAACTATGCTTATAAGGTTTTTCAAGAATATGCTAGAAAAGATGGATAAATTTATCAAGTCCCAAGAGGAGATGCAAAAGAACCAGCTAGAGATGATAAAGGACCAAATAGAAATTAAACATACACTGTCTGAAATAAAAAATATTATACAGAGACCTAACACCAGACCAGTGGAAGGCAAGAATCAAGTCAAAAATGTGAAATATAAAGAATCAGAAAACACTCAACTGGAAAAGCAAGAAGAGAAAAGAATCCAAAAATGTGAAGATAATGTAAGGAGCCTCTGGGACAGCTTCAAGTGTACCAACATCAGAATTGTGGGGGTGCCAGAAGAGAGAGAGCAAGATACTGAAAACCTATTTCAAGAAATAATGACTGAAAACTTTCCACATCTGGTAAAAGAAATAGACTTACAAGTCCAGGCAGCACACAGAACCCCATATAAAAGGAATCCAAAGAGGACCACACCAAGACACATCGTCATTAAAATACCAAGAGCAAAAGACAAAGAGAGAATTTTAGAAGCAGCAAGAGAAAAACAATTAATTACCTACAAGGGAGCACCCATACGACTGTCAGCTGATTTCTCAACAGAAACGATGCAGGCCAAACGGGCGTGGCAAAAAATATTTAACGTGATGAATAACAAGAACCTACAACCAAGAATACTCTATCCAGCAAAGCTATCATTCAAAATTGAAGGGCAGATAAAGAGCTTCACAGAGAGGAAAAAGCTAAGGGAGTTCATCAACTCCAAACCAGTATTATATGAAATGCTGAAAGATACTCTTTTAGAAGAAGAAGAAGAAAAGGTAAAAGATAAAAAATTATGAACAACAAATACATATCTATCAACAAGTGAATCTAAAAATTAAGTGAATTAAAAATTTGATCAACAGAATAAACTGGTGAATACACTAGAATCAGGAGCACAGAAAGGGAGTGGACTGATATTTCTCAGGAGGGAAAGGGCGAGAGGGGTACAGGGAGTGACTGGACAAAAATCATACACCTATGGACTCATCAATTGGGGGGAAAGATAAGGGTAGAGGGAGGGGTGGGAGCGGGGTGGAGGGGAGCTATGGAGGGGAAAAAAGAGAGACAAATGTAATAATCTGAATAATAAAGATTTAATTAAAAAAAAGACATCAACATTCCTTAGATTTTATATATAAAATCCCCTCCATGCATGAATTTCATGCACTGGGCCTCTAGTATATATGTATGTGTGTAGAAGTTTTGTTTTGGAGTGGTTGGGTCTTGAAAATATTTAAAATTTAAGCATGGTGATGGTTGCACCACTTTGAATTTACTTAAAAAAAACAGTTCATTGTACACTTTAGGAGACATGTACAGTATATGAATTATGTCTCAACAAACCTGTTCTTTTATTTCTTTTTAAATAAGTACCAGTCTTATAATCAATTGCAGATGTTTTCATAGGCCCCACCCAGGATTTGCTTACCGCGTCCCAAACCACAGCTGCACTCCCAGTTACCTCCAGTCCTGGCGGATTTGGATGATGTGGTTTGCAAAGGAGAAGGTGGCAAGAGGATTGTGGACTTTCTGCAACCTCATTCCCGCGGTCTCCTCATAGGGCACCAGGGCCATTTCCACTGCCAGTTATCTGCTTCCTTTAACCTGTGGCGCAAAAGAATCCTGCATGCTCTGGCCAGAAAGTGCATTCTCTCTTGGGTGGACCGAATGCTTTTTTTAAGGTTGTTTTATGGATTCAAAAGAATAAATATAGATGTGGAAAGCTTTTGTTGAATTCATTTTACCTGGTTCTTCCAGTCTCATGGGAAGTGAGATGTGGCTCTGAATTCATCCCAAAGGGTGTCTTTGGGCTAAAGCACCCAGAACAGCACAACCCCTGCAGGATGCCCTACACCCTTCGCTGTCAGGACTCAGGGGGCTTGAGGGTGAGCGAGGCCGCAGTGCCAACATAGGACCTGGGAGAAGGTAGCACTTTCCACACTGCCCAGGTCTGCATGGACTGCAGCTGCACCCCCCAAGGTGGGCAGGGTGTTTCTGCTGTTTTGTTTTGGTCTGACTTCCACCCTGTCAGCCACTGACCAGTGCTGGCACTGAGACTGTGAATGGTTCGATGGTCCTACTTTTTGGTGAACGATGGATGCACCCCAACCTCCCGGAGACTAGCAGTTAGACACTGGAGGCTTCCGAGTTGCTCATGGGGAAAGCACAGCCCTAGGTCCAGAACAGACTCGAACAACCTCGGCTAGGAGGCCTCCCCGGGCCAGGGGCCACCCCACAGTCTGAAGGCTGGCCATACCCCCATCATGGCAGAAGTTCCCTCTCGGGTGCTGGCCATCCTGGGCTAGGGCTGTCCGCACTTTGAAGGCCAGCCATGCCCCCAATTGTGACAGGGTCTCCTCTGGGGCGCTGGTCCACCGGGGCTAGGGCCGCTCATGGTTTGAAGGCTGGGCATGACCCCTCAGGTCCCTAGCCTGGCATTCGTTCCAGCCTTCAGTCATTTTGGATGTTATGGACCCCGGGTTTTCATATATTAAAATAGCACAGTCCTTTCAACCTTCTGTTTTTAGTCTCCTCAAACTTTGTACCTACTTCCTTTTTCCTCATGTTTCACTCAACACATTCTTCTTGTCTTTCTTACATGACTCAGGACTACTCTAACTAAGGAAACTAAACTTAAAATGTTATTCAACTTCAATTAATCTACATTGAAAAGCTCATACTCAATTCTATTATTGAGTATGAGTTTACTTGCAAATGAAAATATTATGAAATACAAATTTTTCATTAAATTTAGCATCTGAATTGAGATAGTTTATAAGTATAAAATACCCAGTAGATTTTGAAGACCTAATCAAAGGACATATAAAATCTTAATAATTTTTATATTGATTGTACGTTGAAATAGTGGTATATTGGGAATATTTGGTCAATTGAAATATATGAAAATTAACTTCATCTATTTTTACATATATATATATACATATATATGTATATATATATATATATATGGAGAGAGAGAGAGAGAGAGAGAGAGAGAGAGAGAGATATTTCAGAGAGGAAAGGAAAGGAGAAAGAGAAAGAGAAAAACATGAATGATGAGAGATAATCATTGATTGGCTGTCTCCTGCATGCTAGGGAATCCAGCCAAAAACCTGGGCATATATACTGACCTGGAATTGAACCATGACCTCCTGTTTCATAGGTAAGCACTCAACCATTGAGCCATGCCAGCCAGGCTTTTCCTACTCTTTTATTGTGGCTGCTAGAAAAGATTTGAATTATACATATACCTATCTTTATATTTCTATTGCACATTTTAGCCTAGAGCCTTACTAGTTAAACTATGCTCTGTGCATCAGCAATGAAGGTATCACTAGAATGTCTTAGAAAGGTAGAATCAGAACCTGCATTAAAAAAAAAAAATCCCTGAGCAATTTGTTTACCCATTAAAGCTTGAGATGCAATGATTGAGACTGCAACCACTAATCACCACCCACCCACTTTTCCTCTGATCGCTGGTTTACAAAAGCTGCTCCATCAACAGTGTGTAATTTTAAAACAAATTTGTAGCTTCTCATGACACACCTGTCATTCCCCTCAAATGGCTGGGTGTACTGTCCTGATGAAGCAATCTGCCAAACAGCATTGGCCTAAAAAAGTTGCTGCCCCGTCTCCCCAGGCCTTCCCTGATCTTCAGATATCCATATGATACCCCCAACTTTGTCACTCCATGTACTGTAATCATACACTCAGAGAAAGTGAAAATTAGACAATGACTATCATAGGTTCATTGCCCTGGGAGCAGAGTGTGAGATGGAGTTTTGTCTTCAAATGCTTTATTCAGGAAGTGATCTCAGAAAAAGATGAGGGAAGAAAACATAATAGATATCAGAAAAAGATGAGGGAAGAAAACATAAAAGGAGGGTTGAGGGGTAGAGGGGGGACTAAGCAAGGATCTAGTCTCCCTTGAGACCAGCTTTATTCTGATCCTACAGGGATGTTCTGGAGCCCAAATTGCGCCAAAGTATTGTTCCCACTTACAAAAGGGTGATCCCTTTTGTACTTTCAGACTAGTCAGTCATTGGCAGAAGCTGGGGGTCAATGCATGGCCTCCATACTAGTTGGTCCCTTTTATCTGAAATGTTCTATGGATGGGAGAAGCTGTGACTGGAGAGTGTACCAGCCTTGAAAGGGAATTCTTCCCTGAAGTCCTGCTACTCTTACAATTCAGTCTTGAGCCTTCTCTTCAGGTAAACCTTCTGGCTGCAGAAGATGCTGCCAAAAAGGCCCCCTGATCCTCAATCTTTGCCTTATATTGTTGTTTAATAGATAGAGCTTTGTCATTTCTCTTCAACAAATTAATGTCACTTAGCAAGAGCCACAAAATGTCAGTCTTTAAATATATTTTTATTGATTTCAGAGAGAAAGGGAGAGGGATAGAAACATCAATGATGAAAGGGAATCATTGATCCATTATGTCCTGCATGCTGCCTACTGGGAATCAAGCCCACACTTGGGCATGTGCCCTGACCAGGAATTAAACTGTGACCTCTTTACTGGTTCCTGAGTGGATGTTCAACCACTGAGCCCAACCACCAGACTCTCTGAGTCCTTCAGAATCTTTTTTTTTAAATAAATCTTTATTGTTCATATTATTAAAATTGTTCTTTTCCCCCCCATAACTCCCCTCCACCTGGCTCCCACCCCACCTTTTGCCCTTACCTCTCCCCTGATTGTCCTCATCCATAGGTGTATGATTTTTGTCCAGTCTCTCCCTGCACCCCCCCTCATTTTTTCACCCCCGAGAATTATCAGTCCACTCCCTTTTTATGCCCCTAATTCTATTATATTCACCAGTTTATTCTGTTCATCAAATTTCCAATTCACTTGATTTTTAGATTCACTTGTTGATAGATATGTATTTGTTGTTCATAATGTTTACCTTTACCATTTTCTTCTTCTTCCTCTTCTTAAAGAATACCTTTTAGCATTTCATATAATACTGGTTTGGGGCTGATGAACTCCTTTAGTTTTTTCTTATCTGTGCAGCTCTTTATCTGCCCTTCAATTCTGAAGGATAGCTTTGCTGGGTAGAGTAATCTTGGTTGTCGGTTTTTGTTGTTCATCACGTTGAATATTTTTTGCCACTCCCATCTGGCCTGCATAGTTTCTGTTGAGAAATCAGCTGACAATAGTATGGGTGTTCCCTTGTAGGTAATTAATTGTTTTTCTCTTGCTGCTTTTAATATTCTCTCTTTGTCTTTTGCTCTTGGCATTTTAATTATGATGTGTCTTGGTGTGGTCCTCTTTGGATTCCTTTTGTTTGGGGTTTTTTGTGCTTTCTGGACTTGTACGTCTATTTCTTTCACCAGATGTGGGAAGTTTTCAGTCATTATTTCTTCAAATAGGTTTTCAGTATCTTGCTCTCTCTTTCTTCTTCTGGCACCCCCATAATTCTGATGTTAGTGTGCTTGAAGTTGTCCCAGAGGCTTCTTACACTATCTTCACATTTATGGATTCTTTTTTCTTTTCCAGTGGAGTGTTTTTTGCTTTTTTGTATTTCAAATCTTTGACTTGACTTTGTATTAAGTCTCTGTATAATATTTTTTATTTCAGTCAGTGTATGTTTAATTTCTAGTTGGCCCTTTTTCATCTCTTCTTGAGTCTTGCTAAATTTATCCATTTTTTTCTAGGAAATTCTTTAAAAAAACCTTATAACCGTGGTTTTGAACTCTATATCCAGTTACTTAGTTTCCTCCATTTCTTTCATTTTTGATCTGTTCTTTTGTCTCCACATATTTCACTGCTTCCCTGAATTAGTAGAATAGCTTTGTGTGCTAGGTGTCCTATATGGCCCAGTACCTCTGCCTCCCCAGTTACCTGAGGTGGATACTCTTGGTGCATCCCTTTGTGGACTGTGTATACAGTCTTGTAGTTAAGTCTTGATTATTGTTGGTATCACCGGGGGAATTGACTTCCAAGCCTATTGGCTGTAAGGATCAGCTGTGTCTGTGCCCGGAGAACTTATGTGCTGGACTCAGCCTTAAGACTTGCAAGATTTCAACAGCCTCTGTGCTGGACTTGGATGTGGTGGAGTCTCAGAGCTAAGCTGACAGCCTTGGCTTCCTGTCAGCCCTGCCCTACACAGCAGTCCCTAGGTCTCAGTGCCTCTGGGTAATCGCTGCAGCCCTCTCTGTGCGCATGCGTGCTCATCTTTAGACCTGTGCCTTTCTTATGCATGCGAGCCTCCAGACCTCTGTCTTTCTGCCTCCCCTGAGTTTCTGTGTGCTCTAGGGACCTGTATGAGTCTGGGTCCCCAGGGTCTCGCCCAAAACTGGGGTCCAGTGCCGACGGACCTGGATTTCAGTGCTGTTGGGAAGTTCTGTTTTCCTCCTGCTAGAGAAAGCCAGCGGCACAATCAGCAGTCAGTGCTCTGTGTGCACACTCTTGCGCACACTTTTGCATGTCCCAAGACCTCTGTCTTTTGCGGCTCCTCTAAGTTTTTCTTCACTCCTTCCTTTTCACAACAGTCCAGACTCCCCCGTATGAGTCTTGCCCGGAACTGGTGTTCAGTGCAGTCAGAAGTGGGGTTCAGTGCAGTTGGGATTTTCCGTCTCCCTAGACTAGAGGAAGCCAGCCAGACCCACTGTCACCTATCTCTCCACAAGCGTGTCTCTGTACCTCAGCTTTTTACAGCTCCTCTGAGTCTTCGTGAATCCCTCTCTTTCCTTCTAGTTGTAGAATTTCCACTCAGCCAGCTTTCTGTGGTTCTGGATGATGTCCGTTCTATCTTTTAGTTGTAGTTTTGAAATTGTTGTGCGAGGAAGCAGTTTAGGTGTTCACCTATGCCACAATCTTGGTTTCTCCACTTCAGGATCTTAATATTTCTAGTTTGATATTTGACCTCAAAGTAAATAATGCCTGTTCTTAAAAGATAGTATGGATTGGTGGGGGGTCAGGGAGGATAGTGGTGGTGATGGTAGTGATTTCAGAATGGAGATTTAAAACCCAGGAGGAATGGCTCTAATTCTGGAATTAAAAATGATAAGCTTTGCTTAACTAAAAATAATATGCACACATACTTACATAGCATATTTACATGCATATGACGCACTTAACTCTATTTTCTATAGCCTTATATACATCAGGCCTATTCTCTGCTTCTTCAAGTTCGCCATTGAGGATGCCCAAGTGTGTAGTACTATAGGGACCTTATTTTTTCCTAGAGCATTACAGAAATTATCATAAACACAAGTTTGTCCTGCTTGTAGATGCTCTTGGGAGACTGACATTCAACATTACCTCATTTTGCAATAAGTACTTAGGATTGTGTTTGGTTGTTTTTTACCAATTACTTCTACCTGGTGGGCCGACACACAGTGCACTGCAATAAAGCCAAGTCTTCTTGCTGGAGGAATCCTTACTTTGCACCAGTGACATCATCCACAGCTAAACTGTCTGTGAGAAACTCGGGTGTTGTTGGAAGCTGTCGCTCCATCTGGAGGGATGCTGTGCTATTTCTTACTTTTTTTCCTATATCCTTTCCTACTTAAGAAAGGTTCATCCTCCATTTGTGCCCATTTTACCTTTCTACCATTCATACACTGTCCTGTTATGATGACCCTGTGTACAGGATCACGGAGGCATGCTTCCTTAGTAAGGAGCTGAGCAGTAAAGAGTTAGTTGAAAGGGCCTCACACAAGGTAATGCTCAATACATTCACTCTGTGTTATTTTATCTTTCCTCTTTTATCTTTTAATTCCATCTCCTTGGTCCCCTTATCTCCTTCTTGGGCTCTTTCTCAACTGCAACAATAATGCACAAATAAAAGGAGTGTGTCCTAGGAACACTCATAGCATTTACAAGGGAATTTCTCCTTTGAATCCTTGCCTTAAGCTATGAGAACAACTGCAAAAAGTTGATTTGAGCCCCCCTCCCCAAAAAAATATTTTCCAGTCATTTTTCTAAAAGACTGAATCCAAACTCTACCTCCATGTAAAAATCAAAATTCAAGCTCTGGAGATTATTTAGAATTACCTTATTGTCTCTAAAAAAAAATCCTACAAATAAATGAATTAAACCAATAATCAGGTAACTTAATACGGGTTTTTTAAATGCTGAACATTTGCCCACTTTACCATAAAACTACTTTTTACTAAATATAGCTAAATGTTTTCTGAAAATTGGTTTATGAACATGAGATTTAGTAACTAAGCATGTAAAGATGTTGATGATAAAGACAATAAATAACATGTTGAGAAATTACCTAAACCAATTTGATCATTCCTAATTATTAGGTACTTTTTGGTAACCTGTGTTCAAAGAGATATGTAAGGACTAAAGTTTTCCTTTCCCAAAGTCTATAGCAAGAATGTTACAATGAAAGCAAATCTCATGCCAAAATTTGCCAGAGCTACATATACTAGAAAATAAGTAGGCATAAGAAAATGTGACAATGGAATGTCAGTCGGTCTAACAAAGGAAGGAAATTCTTACACGTGCTACAAATGGATGCTGATGCAAAATTTGCCAGAGCTACATATACTAGAAAACAAGTAGGCATAAGAAAATGTGACAATGGAATGTCAGTCGGTCTAACAAAGGAAGGAAATTCTTACACGTGCTACAAATGGATGAATGGGAGGATATCACGTTAAGTGAAATAAGTTAAGATACATGCTGCATGATTCCACTTAAATGAGGTACTAAAGCAGTCAAAATCATAGAGACAGAAAGTAGAATGGTGATTGCAAGGACTGAAGGGAGCAAATAATAGGAAGATAGTGTAATGGATACATAGTGTCAGTGTTATAAGATGAAAAGGGTTCTGGAGATGTTTGGTGGTGATGGTAGCACAACATTATCAATGTATTTAATACCACTGAACTGCACACTTAAAAGTGCTTTGAGTGGTAAATTCCATGTGTATCTTACCACAATACAAAAAAATTGGGGGAGAAAAAAGGTCATTAACCTAGTCTGTACATTCAATGATGTTCTTTCCAGCACTTTGCAGGAAATATTTAGCCAAGGCCAATATTCTAGTCATAAGATTCTGCCAACCTTCTGATAAGATCAGAGAGCAGACTCCTCTAAAAATGTCTGGACATGTAACTCAACAGAGTCCTTAGGTTTACATTCTCAACAGCATAGCCTTTTGGGATTGTTAGATTCTTATTTCCTGTTCATGCAAACATGGAGTTAATTATGAAGTAATTTTTGCTAGTCTGTCTATTTTGAACCCCACCAATAACATGAATGAAGAATCATTTCTATCATCATATACTAATTAGTAAACCTTTTGATATATGGCCGGCTGATGTGGCTCAGTAGTTGAGTGTTAATCTATAAACCAGGAGGTCTCAATTCGATTCCCAGTCAGGGCACATGCCCATGTTGCAGGCTCAATCCCAGTAGGACAAGTGCAGGAGGTAACTGATCAATGATTCTCTCATCATTGATGTTTTTTTCTCTCTCTCCCTCACTGACATCAATAAAAAATATTTAAAAAAAATTAAAAACACACACAAATCTTTTAATATGGATCAGTGATAAATCTGGTCATTCTGGTTGTCCTTTTAAATACTAGCTACACACCTCTATGGTGTGAATTTCTTATTAATTATTTCAGTCATTGACCAAATGTCTAAGAGTAGGGACATTTATCACACTATTTCTCTACTTGCAGATTCCTAGCCCTATTACTGGATTGCCCTAAATCCGTGGTCGGCAAACTCATGAGTCAACAGAGCGTCAAACTGTGACTTGCAAGCCCCAGTTTGCCGTCCACTGAGTTAGGCATACCAAAACCTGGGTGAGTGTGCTGAGCTGAAACCTGAGGATGGGAAGGGCAAAAAGAGGAGCCCAGTGGTTGTGTGGCCAGGAGCAGAGACCCAGAAGGGACAGCACGGCGGTATTTTAAAGTGATATAGTATTGTGGGAGGTGCAAGGTGATCCAGAAAACTACTACAATGGCAATATCCTTGGTGTGGTTGGGTTTCTTGAGGAAACAGAGAGAAGAGCTGACTGAGAAGAACAGGAACAGCTGACCTCTGGGTTAAAGGTGAATCTGATGCCTTAGAATCCAGCTCTGAGTATGAGGGGCTGAGAGTTGGAACATTGTATAGGACAGTGGAGGAGATGGAACCCCGTTCTATACACACCAGGGACATGGCAGCTGGCTATTTCTGTACCTTCAAAGTAGGTACCAAAGCAGACGGGCCATGAACCAACAGCAGGCGTTGCCTAGATTTGCCAGAGTCATAAGCACATATGAATGGCGCAGAACATTGTTCCCTTAGTCATTTTGCAAGTAAACTTTTTAAAAGTATTTGGTACCTTCAAAATTTTATTTCTTCATTTCCCCCCCTATCTCTTCAGCTACCCCATTCTATCTTCCAGGTCCATCACCAAAAGTACACAGAAGAAATAGTAAGGGACACATATACCAAGAAGAAAAATCATAAGAAGGCACAAGAAAGGTGGCCCAAAATGTAAATTGCATGCTTAATAGCCCAGAGAACAGTCACAGCTTGGAAAGTGCTGTTTTATATGACAGACAGTATCTACTTATGATGCAAGGTTTCCAAACCATGCACTTGATTGGAATTAGCACTGTCCAGTTCAATGATTACCAATATGGATAAATACCTGGAAAACATATTACCAAATCTCAGAGGGCTCAAAATAAAAACAGTAGCTAGCACTCCATATAATAGATCAACATTTTTGAAATATTGGTAGACTTGTTTTGTTTTGAATACATTTTTTATTGATTTCAGAGAGGAAAGGAGGAGAGAAGAAACATCAATGATGAGAGAGAATCATTGTTGCCTCCTGCCTGTGCCCTTCCTGAAGATCCAGCTCACAACCTGGCCATGTGCCCTGACCAGGAATCTAACCATGACCTCCTGGTTCACAGGTCGATGCTCAACCACTGAGCCACACCACGCCACGCCAGCTGGTCTAGTTTTAGTTCACCAGACTTGTGCGTGCAAATTTTCTCCTCTTTAGGACCATGGTTCTCAACCTTGACCATACATTGGAGTCACCTGAGGCCCCACGGAAAGAAATTCTGATGCAGTTCTGCAGGGAGACAATGGCACATGGATATTTTCACAAGCTCTTCAGAAGTTTGCAGTGTGCTGCCAAGGTTGAGAACCATGGTTCTGAGGGCTCACTTTAGGTTGCTATATAAATGGCAAGTACCAGTCAGTATTTTATTTCTAACAACAAAACACTTTATAGGATGAGTATTTCTGTGCTAAAATTTTATGCAAAAATTCTGTTTGAACTGAGTCTCCTGTGTTCTTATTTGCCAAATTCGTCAGCCCTATCATTTCTCTGACTTTAATCTATGGCTTCATAGGCAACAGGAGGCTCATTTACATCCCTTAATTAGAAACATTAAGACCTATTTTCTTGCCTTCTTTCAGGCCTGCTTGTAATACACCTTATGCCTATAAAAACTCATTTCTTAACCATTAGAAGCACTGTAAGTCCAGCCAGTTCTTTGCTTTCACAAGCTGCCAGTATTTATTTTTTTCGTCATGTTTTCCATGTTTCCTTCCCTTCCAGCAAAGGAAGATGAAAGCTCTCCTGGACTTTAAATCATTCTGACATCTTCCGCTTCATCTTCCAGCTGGCGAAAATTACCTGCTTCTGAAGGATGGTGTGATGAGAATTGTCCACCTGGACAATCCAGGATATTCTCCCTATTGGGGTCCGTAACCAATCACATCAGCCGAGTCCCCTTCGCTATGTTACTGTAACCTGGGCTCGGCTGCACGGAGTGGGGTGCGGACCTTTCAGGGCCTTCTCTGCCGGCCACAGTGGTCTTGGGTGACACCTTCACTGCTATCAGACCCCTCATCACTCCTCTGTTGAAGTGGAGCACATTCTCCCACTGTTCTTCTGAGAAAGGACGCATGAAAAGAATATTTAAAACTTAGCACGTCCAAAAATACCTTTCGGTCATCGGTTTTCATTGCTCTGAGTCCCAGTTTATTGCCGCCAACATGTCATCATGGGCTTGAAGCGGCCAACTCGCTCCCTGAATAAACGCTTTGACTGACCTCCAGCCTCCAACTCTCCTACTCGCGGCAGCCTGTCCAGAGTGGAGTCCAGAACCCTGTCCTGGTGCCACTGGGCTGCGCACAGGTGGGACCTTGGGCACCAGAAGGTAAGCTACTGGGGGGGGGGGTGACGTCAGAAGGGAACACTCAACCCCCCGGGCAGCGGGAAGAGCCTGAGGCGGCG
Source organism: Lasiurus cinereus (assembly GCA_011751065.1). NCBI lineage: Eukaryota > Metazoa > Chordata > Mammalia > Chiroptera > Vespertilionidae > Lasiurus > Lasiurus cinereus. Next base: position 49,194,839 of record JAAGEH010002531.1, on the reverse strand, counting down.
TGCAGGCAGGTGGGCCGTGGCGGCGGCTCTGGGAGCTCGGACCCCGCAGGTGGCCTGGGAGCTCGGACCCAGGGGAGAGCCCCGGAGACCCCGGGGATGCGCGGCGCCGCTCCTGCCGCCGGAGGCTGGGAAGACGGGCGCGAACTTTCCCACGGGCCCGCCGCCTGCC
>JAAGEH010002531.1:49181388-49194270 GCA_011751065.1 Lasiurus cinereus | reverse complement strand
TTTTCCACTGAGACCCAAGAGAGTGATCATCAGAGCAGAGACCCTACTAGGTGTTTGTTTAATGAATAAGTGGAATGGAGGAGGCGAGTTCCTAGGCATCCCTAACTATTGAGCAGGCAGTTTTCTAAGTTTAGGAGAATAGTCATTTTAGTACTTTTTAAAAAAAATATATTTTATTGATTTTTTTTTTTTTTTACAGAGAGGGATAGAGAGTTAGAAACATCGATGAGAGAAAAACAACCATCAGCTAGAGACACATCAATCAGCTGCCTCCTGCACGCCTTCTGTTGGGGATGTGCCTGCAACCAAGGTATGTGCCCTTGACCGGAATCGAACCTGGGACCTTTCAATCCACAGAGCCAGACTGGTTTCAGCAACTTGAGTACTTTTAAGGCAAGTTACCATGTAATCGTGCATATTTTAAGTAGCATACAGTAAGCAAATCACCTGCTATACTAAGAGTGTGTTTAATATGAAAGTTTGAACTTCATGTAAATGTGAGTGTAAATCTTTATAATAATTTAGAACTGTAACATTTGCCTCCACAGTATATGTTTTGCATGTAAATACAGCTGGGTCAAAATGGCCTCATGAAAGTACAGAATTGTTATTTTCACAAAAGATGTTATCAAGTTGTGTGTACAGATTTCCCTGATGACACCAATTAACAGATTCATTCATCTTTTTCATTTCTGGGTTGTTTGGACATGTTATAACTGTATTATATGTATTGTGTGTCATATATTGTCAGTCTGTTATAACAAGCAGTTAAGAAGATACTGATCTGGCCCCCTAAAAATCATCAAGGAGGTTTTTAATAAACACATGAAATCCTTTTCTGAGGGAGCAGTTAGAAGTAGGTAATTTTCTGTGCAGTCTGTAGCTTGAGAACAGGCATAATACTGTGGCTACAAATATTCTACATTCCACTGCATAATAAATGCATAATCAGGAGCTTATAAAAATAGGGGGTACTCTCCTTTTGATAATTAAATGTTAAAAAGTTCCACCATTTAGCAGCCAGATCTTTTTTACGAATGGTAACTTTGAGAAAAATCAGATTCTATATATCTGGTTCTATATATCTGTTTCATATATAACATAAACTTTCCCACTCAATTTAGAAATTTAATAGTTCATATTTAAGGTCTAGTCACAATGTCCCTTTATCAAAGCTCCAATAATGCCCACATTAAAATATCTTTATTTGTCCTTGTATTCAATAAAGTATAGAAAAATAGAATCATATTGATGAAAATTGCGTATACTTGGTTAACAAGGTGTTTTGTTGCTGTCTTAGATTTTAGAAAATATTTGGGAAATGACATGAGTGGTAAGTCTCTTACAAAGCTAGCTGAGAATATTGGTTACTTTTTTTTTTATCTTTCTACTTTTCTCTGTAGCCAAGAGAAATATAGGAGATTATTCTAATAGTAGAAGTGTCCTCAAGTTCTGTAATTTCTTTATATCTTATTAATTCACTGATGATTTAGTAGCCTGAAAACTTTAGAAGCAACTTCAAAACATTTTTTTTTTAGGAATAAAACACTTTCAATGTATTTGTTATTAAATACAATTTTAAAAGTGACAGTTTAAAGAGCGATTGGGAAGAGTCCCACATCCATCACGGGCTCATGGTTCCAATATCAGAAACAGAACAGAAAAGCACTGAGAATACGGGAAACAAGTGTGTGTGTGGATGGCTGTGTGTTACACCACTGCACCTGCTTCAGGTGGGCAGCTGGAATAGTTAGCATCCTGACTTAGTGCAGCCCAGCCAGGTACAGGCCCCCCTCCCCCCACCATCAGGCTCCCAGCGTGCTCACTGCTCCCTAGGGCCTCCTGGGAACTCAGAGATGCCTTTGAAGGCTCCCTTCCACAGCTCTGGTGAAAGTGGCCTTTGGGGGTGTGGGGGTGGGGAAAGGGGGGAATAGGAGGTGGTTACAAAGCTGTTTTAGTTCGTAAAAGACAAGGGTCACAGTAATGGGCCATAGGTCACAAACACTCCTGTCCACCTCCACTGAGGGTCCAGACTCACCTGACCTTTCCGCAACTTGGACACCACCCAGACCGAGTACTCATAGAGGTGAGGGATCCGGGTCCCACACCAGCCCTGCCCTGCCCTGCCTCCTTCCTCAAACTGGGTGTCTCGGAACACTCCCAGCTGCATGCCAGCCCAGCTTGCACCTGCACCCCAGTAGCCTCCTTTGGTCTCTTCCTGTTTGGGGGCTGTTTTGGTCCAGGTGGCCACAGCGGAGAAGTCCTCCGCAGGGCCAGCCAGCACTGGAGAACAGCAGTCCGCTGGGGACTCACTCCTCACTCCCTGGAGGTGCAGGCCTCGCTGGGTGTGTCTGCTGTGATAGGCCTCCAGTGGGGTCTCCAGCCCCCTGCAACCCCCTGCTCCCCAGTCAGGAGGCCATCAGGACGGCAGAGCTCCTGCCTGGTCCCAGGAGGCAGTTGCGCGGATTTACTGAGTTCCTCTGGGCGCAGAGCAGCGTCCAGTCCATGCCTGTGAGGCCTCCAGATAGGTGTGGGCGAGGCCAGCTGCCTCCCTACCACCCTGTCGTCAGACTGCCTCGGTCAAAAACATTCTTTTAAAATAGCTGAGATAAGCATGAATCTGATTGTGAATGAGATTCGCCTGACCTATTTGAAAACTTGTTGAAAAAATTTATCTAGGGAGTCAGAATTGAATTACGGGCACCAATTTATTCAGCCTGCAATGAGTAGTAGAAACTTGTGGGCCAATGATATAAGTCAATCGAGGACTGTCTACTTAAATTTTATTTCATAGGCTAAGAAATTAAAACTAAGCTATTTTGCCATATTTGGATCAGATTTTTGGTTTTAAGATAGATTCTATTTTTTTCTGGAGGATATATATGTTGTATAATAAATATTAATAAAGCAGTACCTATTTGACTTAGAACTAGCTAAGGCTGTACAGTCCTAAGTAAAGTTTTCCTTGCTTTAGTCAGACATGCATTTTGCTCACCAAACACCATACCCTTTCTCAACTCGCTGTTCAGCTTCTGTTACTTTCCTTGCTCAAGATGCCCATTGCTCTCCACTTTTGACGCCATCTAAATCCTCTCCATCCTTTAAGACAGATGCAATGGAGGTTACCGTTATCCTAAACTTGGTATCTCTAATTCCCATTCATGTTTTTACATTTTTTGCTATATATGCATGCATAGTAAACAAAATATAACATTGCACATGCTTTAAAATTTTTTTGTAACTTAATTATGTTGTATTTTTTCACTACTGTGTATCTTTCTGCAGCCATTCTCTTATTTAACATACAGTACTTTGAAATTTTGAAATACATGTACAGCTTTAGTTATATTGCTGCATGGTATTACATTATCAATGAACAAAAAAAGTATTTGTCAAATCTCCTCTTGATGAACACTTGAGTTGTTTCCAATTTTTACTACTACCATAAAAGGCTGCTAACATGAACATTTCTATGTGATATAAGGCACATACAAACGTAAAAGTAGGACTGCAAATCAATAGATACATGTGTCATTTTTACCAAATCTTGCCAAATAGCTTTCTGCTTTCAATGTTATCTAAATCCTCTCTAGCCTTTAAGACCCAGATGGAATATCATTTTCCCACTAGGTGTTGTTAGACTTTTACATTTTCCCCAATGTGATTAGTGTGGAATACTTCTTTTCATTTTAATTTTCCTGATTTCTGGTGAAGTTGAATACGTTACTTATGATTGTTGGTTATTTTGGTTACCTCTTTAGGGAATTGTGCTTTCAAAGTCTGTTCATTCTTCTGTTGGATATCTGTCATATTAAAAATGTGGTGTTGTGGAATTGTAGATAATAACCATTTGCTTGCCGAGACCTGTTTGGTTCAGTGGTTCGATTCCAGTCAAGGGCATGTACCTTGCTTGCGGGCACATTTCCAGTGTGGGGCATGCAGGAGGCGGCTGATCGATGTCTCTCTCTCATCGATGTTTCTGACTTTCTATCCCTCTCCCTTCCTCTCTGTAGAAAATCAATAAAATATATTTTTTAAAAAATAACCATTTGCTTATAATATTTGTTGATCTCTTCTTCCCGTCTCTGAGTTGTTTCTTAATTTTGTTTGTATTTTCTTATACTGAAATTTAAAAAGGTATAAATATTTTATTGTTTTTTGGAACAGTTTTATGACTCAGCATGTAGTTACAACCTTGGTGAGGTGTGCAGCTTTCTACCTTTCATAAATTCTAGGTTAGGTAGATGATAAATAAATGAAATATACCACACAGTTTATCATGAAATATACATAAAATTATTCATCTTTAACAAATTATGTGAAAGTTCCTTAGTTCAAAATGGCATCTAAATAGCAGAGTCCAGGGTAGTCTTTTTCTCCTTTTTTCTTTAGTGTACTATGAAGATGTAGAATAAAATACTCATCACGAAACCAAAAAGCAAAAAACTCCTACGAACCAGGAGACAGTGACGTTAATTAAGAAATAGATTGTCCTCTATTGAGAGGAATTTCTCTACATCAGCATCGGCATATCCCTGCCCCACCCTCTTGATACATATTATCTGATACAGGTCAAAAGGCTTCTTGCTGCCCATTACAGTCAATTCCTTCAGATACTTAGGTCCTCTACCAACTAGCAAACCAGGAAGACACCCCTCTCCACCTCCATCACTGCTCTGTGAGGAAGGAAGTGCTGGATGTAAATTTTCACTCTCTGTACCCAGCAAATTCCAGGAAGCCACAGACAGAATATAGGGGATGTGTGGTGGGCATTTAGAGAAGAGAGACACAGAACCCTGGTGATAATAAATAGCAGCATTGTGGTTACAGTTGTTCTTATGGGTCATGGCATTTCTTGCAGGGAAACAGGCAGTAAATGACGGTGCAGGATGCCTCCTCTGAAAGACGGTGCAGAACGGAGAACAAGGTGTTGAAGGCTGCTAGACAATAGGAAAACTGGATTCAGTGCTTTGTGTATCAGCAAACTAGTTTGTGCATAATTTTCCCCAGTAGTCTCAAAAATATATTTTTGAATCTGTTCGAATCGAGATCCAAATAAGGTCTACGAATTGGTATCTTAAATCTCTTACGTTTCTCCTCTTTTAAAAACTTGTTTTTGTTGAAAAAAGGGTCATTTGTCATGTAGAATTCCCCACATTCTGTGTATAGCTAATTGTATTCTACGGTATCATTTGACATGTTTCTCTAGTCTTCATAAAGTGGTTCTTAGATTTAATGCTTGGCTCAATTTGGTAAATTTTTTTTAAGAATATAGATGGAGCTGAGTACTTCCAGTTGCTTTCCATCAGGAGGCCAGGATGTTTGGTTGTTGCTATGGTCTAATTGTATCCTCCCAAATTTAGTTGTTGAAGAGTTAATACCCACTTCTTCAGAAAGTGACTGTATTTGGAGATAGGTCCTTTAAAGAGGTGATTAAGTTAGAATGAGGCTGTTTGGGTGGGCCCTAATCCAATCAGATTGCTATTCTTATAAATAGAGGAAATTTGGACTTGGTTGGAGTATTATCTCATACACCAAAAGGTTTGGGGTTTGATTCCAGGTCAGGGCACATACCGAGGTTGTGGGTTCAGTCTCAGGTCAGACACATTTGGAAGGCAGCCAATCAATGCTTCTCTCTCACATGATGTTTTCTTTCTCTCTCCTTCCTTCCCTCCTTCTCTCCCCCTCTCCTTCTCCCTTTGTCCTCTCTCTGTGTTCCTCTCTTTAAAATCCATAAGCATATCCTCAGGTGAGGATTTTAAAAACAGAGACATCAGGATGCATACCTAGAGAGGAAAGATCATGTGAGGACCCATGATAAGGCAGCCATCCAAAACCTCAGAAGAAATCAACCCAGAGGGCCCCTTGATCTCAGCTTTGTAGCCTTCAGAACTGTGAAGAAATTTCTGTTGTTAAAGCCATCCAGTCTGTGGTACTTTGTTATTGTAGCCCTATCTAGCGAACTAATACAGTTGTCCTATTTTTAATTACAATTATTTAGTTATGAAATAAGGATTGATCTTTGAATGCAGGTAGTAGCTGCTTTATATCTATATACATAAAACCCTGATATGCAAATAGACGGAACAGTGGAACAACCGAACAACCGGTCTCTATGACCTGTGCTGACTACGAGGGGGCATGCACAGAACATGGTAGGCATTGGCAGGAGGTGGCAGAGCATAGAACATGGCAGGTGTAGGCGCCAGTGGGGCACCAGACCAAGACAGGGCACCAGTTGCTGTCATTGAGGTGAGCCTCTGGTGGTTACTGAAAATTATGTGCCCCCATATGCTGTGGTCCTGCCTGGCACTCACACCTGCTGCTGGCACCTGGCGCCGGCCCTGATTGTTCAATGCTGTCAGTGGGTGCTGGTGGCGGCTGCCAGCCCTGATCGCCCCTCGGGGCTTCTCTATCTCCCCCTGCTCCTGAGGGGCAATTGGGGCCAGCAGCCACCTCTTTTCCCCAATCCAGTGGCGGCCCCGCTTGCATCTGTTGCCAGTGCTGGAGCCACTGCTAGCACCCACTGCTGGTGCCAGCCCCACTCACACAGCTGGTGCAGAGCCTCCACTCACACCCACTGCCAGTGTCCAGCACTGGTCCTAATCAGCTGCCAGCCCCAATTGGCCTTAAGGGTTTGTCCACCTCTCCCTGCTCCTGTGGGGCAGTCAGGGTGGTAGCTTCCACTTGCACCTGCTGAAGGTGCTGGCCCTGCTCACACCTGCTGCTGGCACCAGCCCCAATTGTTCCACACCATCAGCGGGTGCAAGTGAGACCAGCTGTCAGCCTGTGGGATCGGCAATGGGAGCGGGGCTGCTGGCTGAGAAAGGACCAGGGGCTGTAGGGGCATAGAGGATGGGCCTAGACTCACCCCTGTGCCCACCACAGCCTTGTGGCCCACAGTTCCTTTCAAGGTGCATGAATTTGTGCACTGGACCCCTATTCATTACAAAATGCTCCCTTCTTTTATTGTAATATTTTTAATATCAATGTTTTTCCCTCAAAATTAGGGGTTGAAAGTGGTAATTATATTAATCATTCTATTTTATTAGCATGATGAATCTATACTAAAAAATATTTTCTCACCAACTATTTGTTTACCCTAAAATAGTCTATATAACAAAGGTAAAAGAGGAGCTTGATTTGATTTTTCCCTCTATCCATTTTCAGATTCTGACATGTCCAAATCACCTGAGAATTCTTAACGTGAAACTTTAGGAATTGAATTTATGCTACCAGAGTGAGCCAAGGGCCCTTAAACTGAGAAACTTACCTGAAAGGTATTCCTGTGCTGGTGATGTCCTTTGATCACCTGGCAGATACAATCTGAAACTGTTCTTCCGGATGGGACAGGACCTCAGACAAGGTCCCATACTTGTGTCAAGGCAAAGATGAGTTCATATTCCAAAATTACAAAACTCAGGAGGAAATGAATGAGATTTAATAGACATAATTAAGATGAAATTTAGATCCCCAGACAATTTAAGTGAAACCAGGGCATAGTCTTGGATTCTTTTCTTTATCCATACTCACAGATTTCTCGATTTTCATGGCTTTAAAGAACAATCCCACATTTAAATTTCTTTTTCCGACAGTCTTTAGAACTCCAGATTCTTAAATCCAACTGTGTACTTTTTGCATCTCTAATTTATATCCAAAACAGGAATCCTGATTTGCCCCTTCTGTGTCACTTGAATCCTTCCCCATACTAGTTGATGGCAACTCCATTCTTATAGTTGCTTATTCCAAAAATTTTAGAGCCATCTTTGATTGTTTTTTATCTTGGACCCCATATTCAATCCATCTGGAAATCCTTCAGTATATGTCCAGAACTTGACCACTGTTTACCACCACTACAACAGTCACCTGACATGAGCCTTATCTTTTGGCTGGATTCCTGCAGCAATATTTTCCAATTAAAATGGAGTTTATCTGATAGAAGAGTTAACTAATAGTTTTTATAATCATACTTCTACTTTATACTCAGAGAATTTTAATTAAAACTAAATCTAAGCCATTGAAAAGGTGCTACCTTTTATTTTTTTCTAACTTTAATTATGAGTAAGTAAGAGTTGACTAGGGAGGGGGCAGAATTTTGTGGAAGCACATGGTATACTAGGACAAGCATTTTGATTCAGCCAGAATCATACAATAATTTAATAATTTATTCTCTGAATTGGGCTTTTCCCACCATTTAATACAGTAGAATGTACTTAATGGGAGGCTTGACCTGTTAGAATATCCTGTCAATGCTCAGAGTGAGAACAGTAGCACTAGTTTCTGTAATTCAATTCAGTAGCATATGTGGTCACTAGTGGCCCCATGCCCAGATTCATGCACATTGAAAGGAAATTAATTAGAAGACATATTTTAATATCATTCTTCACCCTTTCTCTATAATAGAAGTGTCAACCAAATTCATGATCAACAATGACAATGACAGATTGAAACACACACATGCGAGAACTTTATTGTGCATGTGCTAGTCAACTTGGCCATATATATCTATATCTATATTTCTATATATAGATAGGTAGATATCTATATCTATAACTATCTATCTATCTATCTATCTATAGATACACTTGCTTAATTAGACCTGCTTTCTGATTTAGCTAAACTTTTTCCAGTTCAGTGAAGCACTCTGATTTCTCTTTTAGGTAATTGTCAGCAACACAGCAGTAGATATCAACACAAAGCAGATTATTATTGTAGATCATGCAGGGAGAACAAAGGGTAAAATATTCAACTGCAGCAGTGTTTGACTATATTCTGTGCAGTGAGAAAATTTGAAGTCATTTTCAAGTTCCATCATTTCTTTTTTCTTTTAAGCTGGGTCAAGTTTCTAAGCTTTCTAAATCTCCATTTTTTGGCTAATGAAAAGAAAATAGAATTCTACCAAGTCTCCTATCTACCTACTCCAGGACTTCTGGGAGGATCAAATGAGACAAGGCACATGAAAACACTTCACAGATATTTAGTAAAAGTGTAAAATGTTTGCACCTGGCTATAAAGCATGTTGGGTTCCCAAGATGAAGAAACTCCCAGGAGGCTAATTGCTAGGGAGAGGAAACTGATGTCATTACCTGGCACCCACCAGCGACCATTTCTGGGCTGGGCTGGGCTATGGGCTACATTTTGCACCATGAGGTCTTGGCAGTGTTAGCTGTGATTTGGTGGGGTGTTGCTCTGGAGTGGTGAAAGGGTCTGTGTCCCACTTGGAAGAAGAGGAATGTTGGTTTGTAGGCACCAGGTCCATGGTGCCCTTTATTTTTAAATGACCAGTGCACATCATGGAAGCTCCTGTATTGAGCATCTACCCCCTGGTGGTCAGTGTGCATCATTAGCTACCAGTTGGATGGGCACTTAGCCTTTTATATATGTGTGTATATATATCCTATCTAATAAAAGAGTAATATGCAAATTAATCATCACTGTTAACCCCACCAGCCACACCCACCATTCAATCAGGAGCAGGTATGCAAATTAACCCCAACCAGATGGCTGCAGCCACGGAGAGAGCAGGAGGGAGGCTTGGGTTTCCCTGGCAATGGAGGAAGCCAAGCTTTCTGCACACCCTGACAGGCCCAGGCCTCCACTCCAGGCTACAAAGTTTCAATTATAAAAGATAAATAAATCCCAACAAAAATGGCAGCAGCCATGGAGCTGAAGAGAGCAGGAGGCTAGGGTTGCCCCTGGTGATGGAGGAAGCCAAGCTTCTGCAACAGTGGCCTGCCTTGGCTTCTGCTTAAGGCTACAAAGTTTCAATTACAGAAGATAAACAAATCCCAACGAAATGGCTGCTGTCACAGAGCCAGCAGAAAGCTTGGCTCTGCTCCAGGCTACAAAGTTTCAATTGTAGAAGATAAATAAATCCCAGATACCAGGGCCTCCCCTTGGGTCGCCAGGGGACATTGCCGGCCTGCAAACCACAACAGGCCCCTCGCTCAGGCTGCCCCATGCCCCAAGGAAATCCCCATCCTGATCCGGACACCTTTCAGGGCAAACCAGCCAGCCCCACCCATGCACCTAACCTCTATCCTATCTAATCCTATCTAATAAAATAGTAATATGCAGATTGACCATCACTCTAATACACAAGATGGCTGACCCCATGTGGTCAAAGATCCTGACCCCATGTGGACACAAGATGGCCACCACAAGATGGCCAGCAGGGGAGGGAAGTTGGGAGGAACCAGGCCTGCAAAGAAGGACAGTTGTGGGTGATCAGGGTAGCAGGGGAGGGTAGTTGGGAGGGACCAGGCCTTCAAGGGAGGGCAGTTGGGGGCAATCAAGCCTGCAGGGGAAGGCAGTTAGGGGTGACCAGGCCAGCAGACGAGGGAAGTTGCGGGTAACCAGGCCTGCAGGAAAGGGCAGTCTGGGGAGACTCACGCCTGCAGAGGAGAGCAGTTGGTTAGGGGGAGACCAGACTTTCAGAGGAAGGCAGTTAGGGGTGACTAGGCCTTCAGGGGAGGACAGTTAGGGTCAAACAAGCTGGCAGGGAAGTAGTTAGGCATTAGGCTGGCAGGGGAATGGTTAGGGGGTGATCAGGCTGGCAGGCAGAAGCAGTTAGGGGTAATGAGGAAGGCAGGCAGGTGAGCAGCTGGGAGCCAGCAGTCCTGAATTGTGAGAGGGATGTCTGACTGCCTGTGAGGCGTCCCAGATTAGAGTTGGTGCTGGCTGGGTTGAGGGACACCCCCCACATGAAAAAATTTCATGCACCAGGCCTCTAGTATCTATATGATAGATAGATAGATAGATAGATAGATAGATAGATAGATATGCAGAATATTTGGTGGTGGTGTGAAGGATTATATACTAGTAGACTTGATACACTGCTAGAAAGAGAGGGGGGGTGGAGAGAGAGGGAGGAAGAGAGGGAGAAAGAACCATTGTCTGGAGCTTATAATTTAGAGGAAGAAACAAATATACACATTAGTATAGTACTGTGGTGGCACAGTGACGTGAGGACTAAACAGAGGCTTAGGTGTCAGATGAACTATCCAGAGGAAAGTTTTTTCAGGAAAGAGAGAAAACAGTGAAAGTACTAGGAGCTTTAAGTCCTTTTTGAGGGAGAGGGTGAACGATGATGGGATAAATAAGTAAGTAAGCCCAAGTCTCTTAGCTTCCAGATTAGTGCTTGTTCTGCGAGGAGATACCTACCTCTTTGTTGTCTTCATTATCTAGCAATCTTTTTCAGTGGCCTAGTATACCTGTCTCTGTACCCAACAAAAGCCTCTCTGTGTAACTACCCTTTTTCCCAGAAGAAAAAAAAAACACGAGTTTGAAGTCAGGCTAGTATGTTTATCTTTGCTGCCACTTTCTCATTGAATCTTTTCTTGATTATTGCTACTTTATCCATTTAAAAGAATATAACTATCCAATAAGATTATGGCAAGTTAGACAACTACTTATTATTAACTTTCAGTTAAGACCACGCTTTATAGCATATTAATGTATTCCACATAAGGTAATATATTTTAGCTCTTATATACCCTTCTGAGAAATCAGCCTGATAGTCTTTTGGGGAAAGCAGGCTCTATATGAACTCAGAATCAATTCTTAGATGTTTCCCTCTGAGAGCTCTGACAATTTTTTTAAAATAAATCTTTATTGTATAGATTATTACATTTGTTCCTCTTCTTTCCCACCATAGCCCCCCTCCACCTGGCTCCCACCCCTCCCTCTGCCCTTACCTGCCCCCCGCATTGTCCTCATCCATAAGTGTACCATTTTTGTCCAATCTCTACCTGCACCCCCTCACTTCTTTCCCCCCAATAATTGTCGGTCCACTCCCTTTCTATGCCCGATTCTATTATATTCACCAGTTTATTCTGTTCATCAGATTTTTTATTCACTTGATTTTTAGATTCACTTGTTAATAGATATGTATTTGTTGTTCATAATTTTTATCTTTACCTTTTCTTCTTCTTCCTCCTCTTAAAGAGTACCTTTCAGCATTTCATATAATACTGGTTTGGAGTTGATGCCTTTAGCTTATTCTTATCTGTGAAGCTCTTTATCTGACCTTCAGTTCTGAATGATAGCTTTGCTGGGTAGAGTAATCTTAGTTGTAGGTTCTTGCTATTCATCACTTTGAATATTTCTTGCCATTCCCATCTGGCCTGCACAGTTTCTGTTGAGAAATCAGCTGATAATCATCTGGGTGCTCCCTTGTAGGTAATTAACTGTTTTTACTCTTGCTGCTTTTAATATTCTCTGTCTTTTGCTCTTGGTATTTTAATTATGATGTGTCTTGCTGTGGTCCTCTTTGGATTCATTTTGTTTGGGGTTCTGTGTGCTTCCTGGACTTGTAAGTCTATTTCTTTCACCAGGTGGGGGAAGTTTTCAGTCAGTATTTCTTCAAAAAGCTTTGCAGTATCTTGCTCTCTCTCTTCTTCTGGCACCCCCCATAATTCTGATGTTGGTATGCTTGAAGTTGTCCCAGAGGCTCCTTACACTATCTACACATTTTTGGGTTCCTTTTTCTTTTTGCTTTTCAAGTGGAGTGTTTTCTGTTTCTTTGTATTTCAAATCTTTCACTCGATTCTCACATTCTTCTTGTCTGCTGTTAGGTCTCTGTATAATATTTTTTATTTCAGTCAGTGTATGTTTAATTTCTAGTTGGTCCTTTTTCATCACTAGTTGGTCCTTTTTCATCTCCTCTTGGGTCTTGCTAAATTTATCCATTTTTTCTAGGAAATTCTTGAAAAACCTTATAACCATGGTTTTGAATTCTATATGCAGTCATTTGTTTTCCTCCATTTCTTTCGTTTGTGATCTATTTCTTTGTTTCTGCATTTTTGCTGCTTCCCTGAGTTGGTAGAGTAGCTTTATGTGCTAGGTGTCCTATATGGCCCAGTAGCTCTGCCCCCCCCCCCC
>JAAGEH010002531.1:49104525-49181288 GCA_011751065.1 Lasiurus cinereus | reverse complement strand
CTTGATTGTTGTTGGTATCACTGGGGAGAAATTGACCTCCAAGCCAATTGGTTGTGAGGATCAGCTGTGTCTATGCTAGGAGAACTTCTGTGCTGGACTCAGCCTTATGATACAAAACTTGCAAAATTGCAAAAGCCTCTGTGATCAGCTTGGATGGGGTGGAGTCTCAGGGCTGAGCAGAGACAGCCTTGGCTTCCTGTCAGCCCTGCCCTATATGGCCCCTAGTCTCAATGTCCCTGGGTAATCGCTGCAGCCCTTTCTGTGTGCACACATGCGCATGCTTCTAGACCTCTGCCTTTCTGGCTCCCCTGAGTTTCTGTGTGCTCCAGAGACCCCTATGAGTTTGGGTTCCCAGGGTCTTGCTCGAAACTGGGGTTCAGTGCAGTCGGAAGTGGATTTCAGTGCAGTTGGGAGGTTCTGTCTCCCTCTCAGTAGAGAAAGCCAGTGGCACAATTAGCAGTCGGCCCTCTGTGTGCGCCCTCGTGTACCTCCAGACCTCTGCCTTTTCGCGGCTCCCCTAAGTTTCCATCCACTTCCCCTTTTCACGACTGTTCAGACTCCTCCCGTATGAGTCTCGCCCGGAACTGGGGTTCATTGCAGTTGGATATGGGGTTCAGTGTAGTCAGGAGCTTCAGTCTCCTGCTAAAGGAAACCAGCCAGGCCCTCCACTGCCCTTCCTCTCCATGCACTCGTCTCCGTACCTCAGCTTTTTGTAGCTCCTCTAAGTCTCTGTGAGCCCCTCTCTTTCCTTCTAGTTGTAGAATTTCCACTCAGTCAACTTTCCTGTGGTTCTGGATGATGTCCATTCTATCTTTTAGTTGTAGTTTTGAAATTGTTGTGTGAGGCAGCAGTTTAGGTGTTCACCTATGCCACCATCTTGTTTCTCCCCAAGCTCTGACAATTTTGGCTATTCTCTTTACCTACTTCTCTCCTCCTCATATACTTTCGTAATACTGGTATTTGTTAATCTTTGTGTTTACTGAAAAAATAGTAGGTGCTCAACAAATACTTAATTGAATGAAGGATATCTGTAACCTCAAAACACAACTTAAAATTGATTTTTAGAAAATCACTTGATTTTATTTTCTTCTTGCTATTGTCTCTTCTTGGTCCAATAAAAATTGATTGGCATTTTTATTTAAAATGTGTTTGTATATATCTTAGGTTGCTCAAAAATATCCCATAATGGCTAAATATATCCTTTGGAACAAAAACTTGTGGAATCATTATATTGTGCTTTCTAAGATTTACATGTAAATACAAATATATACACACAATTTAGAAAAGTATATTTCATCTTACAACTATTAATTCTGTATGTAATATCTTTTGCTTATATTTTCTCCCTAAGAAAGTAGTGTGTGACAAGAAGTATGTAAAATGAATGGGTTTTCACACTATTACTTTTATTTGTCTTTAGAACTTGTTCCTTTTTTTTCCCCAAAGAATGGTGGCAGTTAAAATGGGCAAAGTAAATCAAAATACAGAAGTTACAAAATGCCAGTATTTCTTCAATTATTATGATTATTTTATTTTACAATTCTTAAAGATAGCACTTGGATTGAAAGACTGCAGTGAGTGTTCAAGACCATGAACAGTAGTACCTCGAGATACGAGTTTAATTCATTCCATAACCTTGAGACGTGGGAAACTATGAGACGCTCAAATCGAGGTAAACTGGTGGGTCATGTGCAGCCGGCCGATACGTGCGATTACTCCTATCTCAAATGTTGCTCATATTTCAAACCAAAAGTCACTCGCTCAAAGGCTCGTATCTCAAAAATCTTGTATGTTAGGGTACTCGTATCTCGAGGTACCACTGTATCTGAAGATGTTTATGAGAGCGAAAAAAGGGAAAAGGAAAAAACTTGAAGAATAAAGAGGTGGTATTTAATTATGTAGATTAAGAAGATGTAAGAGAGGGTAGGAAGTACCTGGCAGCTACAGTAGCATCAAATTATATTACCTTTCCTCCTTAAGGTTAAATATGCATGTCTAAGAGGTCAGCAAGCCCAGCAGAGGGAGAAAGAAGGTAGATGAGAGCTGATTAGATGGTGATAAGGTAGTTTTAACCATTAAATACTTTCTTATCAACCAAAGTTGGGTGCTTTCCATAACAGATGTATCTGGATATGAATACCAAAGTGTACTATGCAAAATCACTTAACAGTTAAAAAGCTGTTGAAGTTTATTTCAACATGTTCAAACCCCCAAATATGTAATTTGGTGATTATTGAATAAGATTGAGATCTCTCTCTGTAATTCATGATTTAGACAGTTCTAGAGTTAATAAATTAGAGGCCTCAATTGCTATTTTAGTTACTGCAGCTACCAAGTCTAGACTTACAGAACTGAGAGCTTAGAAATCACCTGATTCCGTTTCCTTGTTGTATATATAAAGTATCTAATACCCTTGACAAAGATTGAAAGCTAATGTGAGAGGGGTCCTGAATTGCAAGCCACCTTTTACTAAATAATACATGTTCTAGAAATATCTGTTGAACTACATAAGGCATTTAAATTATATAGGAATCTAATAATACCTCTTAAGAGCCTGTTTTAATTCCTGCTTAATATAACATTACTTTTTCGGTCCTGGTGTGTTCTTATATAGTTCACAAACAAATGTGGTGACTTTCTCTTGCTATGAAAACTCAAGTCATCTGTATTTTTGCAGTTTTCCACAAACTATTGATTGCAGTGTTACTAGTACTATCTTCCTATGGTCTGCTTGGATTTGGACATGTTTTACTTCATGCCTTCTGTGTTTCTAACACATTTAAATAAAAAATATTCAGCATCAGCAGGGAAGATGACATGGTATCAGTTCTACAAAATAATATTTGTGCAGCTATTCCCAGCAGTTGTTATATACTAGAAGCCCGGTGCACGAAATTTGTACACAGGGAGGGTCCCTAGGCCTGGCCAGCGATCAGAGCCAAGCAGGGCCTTCAGGTTGCCAGCCAGGGCCTCCCTTCCCCAGCTGCCAGCTGCTGGATGGTGCCTTCCTTCATTCCACACCGCCCCCTGGTGGTCAGTGCACATCATAGGGAGTGATCCAACTCCCAGTCAAACTCTTGTGGGGACAATTAACATATTAGGCCTTTATATATATGGATGATCTGTTCATGTGAACAATCACTGATCCTAAAGCTCACTTCTGCAAAACAGCTATGGATTACTTCTGGGGTTGCTGTGTTCTCTTACTTTAACAATGTGCTGTTTCTTTATATTACAAAAGGAGTATTCCTTCTCATTTCATGGAAACATGTACTGAGATGATTAATTATGCATCAGTGTAATGGCCACAAATACAGAATGATGCTTTTACACTAAACACACACACATACATGCAAACAAAACAACAAGGTATATGTACATTTTAAATTTAAATACCCATAGCATATGGGTAGCATTTCTCAATCAGTAGTACAATATCCTATTCTGCAGGCCATTTTCTCTCGATTTTAGTAGTTTCCCCCAGCCCCAAATCCTACAAGAAACCAGTAGATTTATTTAACCTTATAAATATAAGAAAGGTGTGTATATTTTTTAAAATATTCAAAGTTCCTTAGATAGTTCTGTCCTTTTTTTTTATTTTTACTATTATCATCATTGCAACAGTAAGGCTGATGACAGTCTGTATTTTTCTCCACAGCATCATCCTAGATAGGATGTAAAAGAGTAATATGCAAGTTGACCATCACTCCAACACACAAGTTGGCTGCCCCCATGTGGTCAAAGATGGCTACCCCCATGTAGACACAAGATGGTCACCACAAGATGGCCAGCAAGGGAGGGCAGTTGGGAGGAATCAGGCCTGCAAGGGAGGACAGTTGTGGGTGATTAGGCCAGCAGGGGAGGGCAGTTGAGAGGGACCAGGCCTGCAAGGGAGGGCAGTTGGGGGTGAACGGGCCTGCAGGGAAGAGCAGTTGGGGGGGGGGACCCTGGCCTGAAGGGTAGAGCAGTTGGGGGGGACCAGGCCTGCAGGGGAGAGCAGTTAAGGGTGACCAGGCCTACAGGGGAGCAGTTAGGCATTAATCTGGCTGGCAGGGAAGTGTTTAGGGGGTGATCAGGCTGTCAGGCAGAAGCAGTTAGGGGCAATCAGGAAGGCAGGCAGGCGAGCAGTTGTGAGCCAGCAGTCCTGGATTGTGAGAGGCTGTCCGACTACCCAGTTAGGCCCAATCCCACCAGTCAGACATCCCTCAAGGGGTCCCAGATTGGAGAGGGTGCAGGCTGGGCTGAGGGACACACCCACCTGTGCACGAATTTCATGCACTAGGCCTCTAGTTCCTTTATAAGAGCTAATGACTGGTTTGGTTGTACTAGTACAGTAAATAGGAAACTCATCTGACCAACATAAAATGTGTTCCCATTGACATTTATTCATAGACCTCCTGCTTTTACACTAATCCTCAGCAGACGTAAGCACTACAGATGCTGCATTATTTAGATGCAGTAACATGGCATTGAGAGTCAAGGCTGACATTATCCCTTATCTGTAGTGCAGTTTCATTAGTTTTTTCCTTAAAAAAAAAAAAAAGACCAAAATTTAGAAACATTATTTGCTCTGAGATGGTTTGAACTGGCTAAACCAGTTTACTGTTTAATATTCTAATTAAATATGCATTGTTCCTTTCACACTTTTACCAATTTTACCTCCCTTGGCTTTTAATCTTGTATTTACCTTCCAATTTTTAAAGAAATGTACAGATAATTGATAAAGGAACTTTAGAATTTTTGGCCATTTTATTTTCTGATTTTTCTTTCTTCACTTATAAATGACTTTTATCTTTTTAAAAAGGTACATTTTTATTGATTTTAGAGAAAAAGGGAAAGAGCAAAAGGAAGGTAAATAATGAGAGAGAATCATTGATTGGCTGCCTCCTGCACGCCCCCCTCTAGGGATTGAGCCCACTACCCAGGCATGTGCTTTGACCAGGAATCGAACCATGACCTGATTCATAGGTCAATGCTCAACTACAAAGCTACACTGATTGGGCATGACTTTTACCTTTTGAGAAATTATCAACTCAGTATTTTTCTCTTTTATACCAGATTTTTATTCTATGCCTTCTGTAACAGAAAAGATGTACAATAAAACAGCATTTTAACAATGACAAAATTGAGATGCTTAAGTTCTTTAGGTACTATTATGGAATGAATTGTGATGTACCCCATCCCCCTCACCACCAAACCCATATGTTGAAGCCTTAACCCCCGATATGCTAGTAAAAAACAGACCCCTGAGGGGGGTAATTAAGTTCAATGAAGGTATAAGGGTGGGATGCCAATCCAATCGGACCATTTTCATTATAAGAAGAGGAAGAGAGCAGAAGTGCACATGCACAGAGGAAAGGCCATGTGAAAACAGAGCTAAGCAGCTGCCCATAAACCAGGAAGAGAGCCCTCACTAGAACCTCAGACTTTTGGCCCCTGATCTCAGGTTTCCAGCTTCCAGAGCTGTGAGAAAACAAGTTTCTGTTCTTTAAGTCACCCAGTCCGTGGTATTCTGTTACAGCAGCCCAAGTAAACTAATATAGGTATCATATTGATAAGATAGACACTTTTTTTTACTTTAAAAAATAAATGTTGTTAAATTTTAAAAAAAGCTATTTTTAATTATCTCAAGAGCCAAGACAAATGCAAACTTGCCCTTTTCAATGAACAAATATTAATTTGAGCATATGTTAGTATTAGACATTAAAGTAATTATTTTTAATCAAGAGAATTTATTTTTAGAGCAGTTTTACCTTTAAAACGTTGATCAGAGCTCTAGCCAGTTTGGCTCAGTGAATAGAGCGTCAGCTTATGGACAGAAGGGTCCCAGGTTCGATTCTGGTCCAGGGCACATGCCTAGGTTGCAGGCTCAGTCCAAAGTGCACGAGGCAGCCAAACAATGATTCTCTCTCATCATTGATATTTCTCTCTCTCTCTTCCTCTCCCTTCCTTTCTGAAATCAATAAAATTATACTTTAAAAATAAACAAATGGAAAACATTGATCAGAAGTCTCCCATATATTCCCTCTTACACAATTTTTCCTATTATTAACATCTTGTGTTAGTGTGATACACTTTTTACAATTGTTGAGTTAATGCAGACTGGGGCAAAAGTAGGTTTACAATTGTTTGTATGGAAAATAATAGAATAATAAACAAATAATACAAAAATTAACTATTTTAGGTGCTCACAACTGTAAACCTACTTTTGTCCCACCCTATATTGATGTATTATTTTAATTTAAAGTTCTTAGTTTACTTTAGGGCTCCGTCTTTGTTTGTATAGTCCTAGAACTTTTAGCAAATGTATGCTGTCATTAATTCAGCATTATAGTAATATAAACTAAAATTCTCACATATTCAACCTATTCTTGCTCCCTCTCTCTCTATACCCAAATAGTTAGATGTTCATATCTAAAGATGATGAAGTTCCTGGAAAATACTAATTTAATTTTTTTTATTATTCTGATAGAAAAGTTAGAATTCAAAGTTCTGTGAAATATAAAATTACAAATCTTTTGTCCTGATGACATATAAAAACTTTATTGTCATAACTTGTGATCCAAAACACAAATTTTTGCAGCTTGAGCTGTGAAACTGCTTGCAGAGCATAACTTTGTCCTTTTGGGCTCCAGAAAGGCCAGCAGCCTCCTCTGGCTGATTGTACTGTTTGATAAATCATACTCCTTGCATCATTGTTAAGTAATACTCCCTGTACTATGATTGTGGGGTCAAAGACAGCCTTTTTGTTCTCTGAGCCTGAGCTGAAACTAGGACTTGCCAAGATAAGCATGAGACTGAATTCATTCATTATATATTTTCTAGAGGCCCAGTGCACAAATTTGTACATGGGTGGAGTCCCTTGGCCTGGCCAGTGATCAGGGCAACTGGCTGGGGAAGGGACCACAGGAGGTTGGCTGGTTAGTCTAGGGGAGGGACTGCAAGAGGTTGACCAGCTGTGTAGGTTGGCTGTGGGAGCACACTGACCACCAGGGGGCAGCTCCTATGTTAAGCGTCTGCCCCCTGGTGGTCAGTGCATGTCATAGCTACCAGCTGGTCATTTGGTCCTAAGGGTTGCTTAGGCTTTTATATATATATAGATTGTACTCATCTCACAACCCAAGTTGCTTGTTCACTGGGTCAGCCAACTATTGAGAGTCAACATGGCCCCACCAATCAGAAATGATGCAGTTTATGGTCTTGTTGTCCCTAGCAACCCATCTCTTTGATCAACAGATCCTAGCAACTTTGCCTTTATAAACTCTGAGGTATCCTCTCCATTTTGGAACATATTCCCAGTTCATACTGAGAATATCAAGGACTTCATTTCCTGGTTTGCAAATTGTTACCTAAATATACAGTGGTACCTCGAGATATGAGTTTAATTCGTTCCATAACCTTGAGGCGTGGGAAACTATGAGACACTCGAGTTGCGGTAAACTGGTGGGTCGTGTGCAGCCGGCCTATCCTCGCGCTTACTCCTATCTCAAATGTTGCTCGTATTTCAAAGCAAATATCGCTCGCTCAATGGCTCGTATCTCAAAAATCTCGTATGTTAGGGCACTCGTATCTCGAGGTACCACTGTACTCTATTTAAAAAGGTATCTCCAGATTTTTGTTTACAGTCCTGACGTGAGAGGTTTAATTTATGTTAAGTTTTTCTGTCTTGGCCTATTCCAAACTGTTCAGGATTTGTATTCCAAATGTTTTCATTTACATTTAACCATTTCTTTGGTGATGAATGGGCTGGAACTGTTTAGCCACATATAAACTGATATTTGACTTACGTCACTTTCATAGTGAGAGAGATATTTGACTTACGTCACTTTCATAGTGAGAGAGAGCAGCAGGGACACAAACCTATATCTCCATTCTCCAATTTTCCCATGGGATAAGCAATTCCCCTATAGAGAGAAGAAACTGATTTCTTGTCCCATTACAGTTCCTTGACTTCCACCTATTATGACAGACTGGCCTTGGGTCCAGGACCAGATAATGAAAGTTGTCACTGTAGGCATTGCTCTATGTTGAGCATTCTTTGTCCACTGTTCACAAACAGAGATAGGCATGGACATGGGGCACAGATGAAGGGTGTGCGGCACAGACACACACAAAAGGCTAACGCTAACATTACTGCAAGTTTTTACAGTAAGGATTGAGTTTCATCAAAAGTTTTGTTTTGCATCTTTTAAGGTGGCCATGTGTTTTTCTTTTAATAATTTTGGTTGGGATTTTTGTGTGAGTGTATGTTTTTGAACCACTCTTGAATTTCTAGAAATGAATTTATATGGTTAAAATGTGTTATTCTTTTAATTTTCTGATTCTGTTGGCTAATATTTTACTTAGGATTTTATTATCTATGTTCATGAATATATTGGTATGTAATTTTTTATACTCCCCTTGCCTAATTTTATATCTCCTTGTCTAATCAGTACATCAAGGTTATATTTGTGGAGTTAGTTCTGGGCCACATTTATATAAGTTACAAAGACTATTCATTTCTTAAAGAATAGGCAAAATTTGCCAATTATATAATTTTTGCCTGGGCCTCTCTTTATTTTTTATGGGTTTTGAAGAAAATATTTCAATTCTATTTTAATTTTTAACATTTTTGGTTTGTTTTTAAATTTTAGATTAATTTTAATAATTTATAATTTTGTCCATTACATCTCATTTATATCCATGAATTACAAAGAAGAAGTAAGCAAAATTGAAGACCCAGAAGTATGGAATTAGACCTATGACAAATGCTGATATTTTATCAGAAAAAGTGGTAAATAGCAAAAGGTAGATGAAGGAATGAAACTTCGTCATGGAGGTTATAATTACAGTGGCAGGTAATAGAAAAATTTAACCAATTTGTTATAAATACGTTTTTCCATAGAGACTCATCTATTCTTAAAGGTTTTAAAGGATATTGGTAGGATATAAAATTTTCATAGTCAACAGTTTTGGGACAGTTATTTTGCATAAAATAGCAGTTCTTAAAATGTGGTTAATGGCCCCGGTGTCTCTAATCCTTCAGAGAATTCAGCTCACACTGGTTTCTTGGTAATACTAAGAGGTTATTTGCGCTTTTTATTTTACTGTGTTGACATTTTCACTAATAATACAAAAGCAATAATGAATAAAACTTCTGGTCCCTTCACAGAATCATGGCATTGGTGACAAAGTGTATCAGTAGTCATTTAATTCTTCACACATACATGCAGTTAAAAAAGTGTTATTTCCCTGGCCTCAGTTGGTTGGAGTGTCATTCCATACACCAAAAAATTGCGGGTTTCGTTCTCAGTCAGAGCCCATACTTGGGTTGTGAGTTCTTTTTCTGGTTGGGGTGCCCAATAGAGACAACTGATAGATGTTTCTCTCTCTCCCTCCCCCTTCCTTTCTTTCTAAAGTCCTTTACCATATTCAGCCTCTTCTTTTAAGTTCTCTGAGAGAAGCCAGTTCAGCTTTCCCATAAATATATCACTACTAGAAGCCCAATGCACAAAGATTTGTGCAAGAATGGGCCTTCCTTCCCCTGGCTGCTGGCACCACCTTCGCTCTGGTCTGGAGCTGCCTTTCTACCTTGGCTCCAGCCCATAGCCGCCTTTCTGCCTTCCCACACTGCCCAGAAGCCTGGAGCTGCTGGGGCAGTGTGGAACGCCTATGTCATTGCTAGAGCGATGATGCAAGCATCCTGCCTCTGGCTTCTTGGCAGCTGCAAATGCAAATTAGACCGCCATCTTTGTTGGGTTAATTTGCATACTCACTCCTGATTGGCTGGTGGGTGTTGCAGAGGTAGTCAATTTGCATCATTCTCTTTTATAAGTGGAGATTGGGTAACTGATAGTTCTCCTTTCAATCTCAGTTATGTATAAGCATAACTTTATTTCCTCCCTTGAACTTCTCAGGTCCCTGCAAAAGGACTTCTATTTGGTTTGCTCATTAGTTGGGAGACATATTTAACACTTGGTATGGGGATAAAACTTTTTGTAAGTTGAGCTTTCTGCCAGACCTTGTTAATTTGATTATAACAAACATTGGTTGAGTGTCTTCTTTTTGATACCAGAGATACTATGTCTGATTGTAAGAATAGAGAGACAGCAGTCGCCAAATGGTGGTCTATGGACCACTGGTGGTCTATGAGGTCTGAAAAGTTGGCGACCGCTGGAATAGAATATAATGCTCTTTAGGAGCTCACAATTAAATCAGTAAGACACAAATATACACAGATAAGTGCAATACAGCATGACCAGTGATTCTGTACAGGTGTGTTCAATTACTGTGGAAGTAATTGTGTGTGTGTTTTCCTGGGGAGCAGATGTAAAAGAAAAATTTGAGCTAAGGTGGGCTCTGAAGAGTTAGCAGATACAGAACTGCTGCCTAGCAACTTGAAGGTCAGAGCTAGATTGACTGCAACAGGGGCATGCAGTGCTCTCTCAGGCAGAGTTCCTTATATCCTCCTTTTATTTTTTATTTTTATTTTTTAATATATTTTATTGATTTTTTACAGAGCAGAAGGGAGAGATATACAGAGCTAGAAACATCGATCAGCTGCCTTTTGCACACCCACTACTGGGGATGTGCCCGCAACCAAGGTACATGCCCTTGACGGGAATCGGACCTGGGACCCTTCAGTCCACAGACTGACTCAGCTCCATCCACTGAGTCAAACCTGTCAGGGCTATATGTATCCTTCTTTTAAATGTGGTTAAGATCCATCTGTGTTTCTTCTCTTGTAGTCCTTATAGCTGTTGCATTGAAGTTCATTGTTTCTGTAGTGCCTCTCTGTCCTCAGCCTGACCACACTCTGGGATCACCTGGGATACTTCTTTAAAGTGCCCATTCCTAACTTCCTCCTCATCTCAAGAATTAGTCAAAATTTCTAGGGATAGGGTCTAGGCATCACTATTTCTTAAAGCTACTTAAGTGATTTTAATGAGCCAGGATAGAAAAGTATTGATACTATAGCACAGCGAGCACTTCTGTGACAGAAAATAAGGTTTATTCATCTTTGTGCTCCTATTTTTGTGGCATATGGTTAGTTCTTTGTAAATGTTTGTTGAATGAATGAAAAATGAAAGAGCTAACAAATGAGGAAATGTGGTTAGGAACAAGGCAGTAGACTCTGTGGGTAGCTTAATAAATGAACATTTCCTTTGTTTATAATGAACAGCAGGCCAATTATTGAATACACTGCATCTATTTTGGAATTCTTATTAGTGTGAAACTGTTTTTATAAATTGGTATACATCACAGCATTGATATCAATATCAGGTATAAAATAGATTATAAGATTGGAAGATCTGTTCTCCATGCCATAAGGCGTAGTACAGTTAATTGTTCCACTGAGTACAATGCAATCCCTTGCATTCAATATAAGGGATTTTTACCATCAATTTGATTAAAGTAAGTAAATTTAAATTTTCACAAAATTAACCACAACTCAATAAATCTTATTATATTTAAAATGTAATGCTGTGGCTATTCAAAATGCTTTATTTACATGAATATTGATATTTCTTTGTTATGACTCTTTTAAAGCCACTGCAATAACTTATTTGACTCTTCAACAGTTGCCTTTTACCACTTTTAGTAACAGATGGAAAGAAACTGTTCTGCAAAAATAAAGTAAGCTGGGAGTTACTAACATAGTGCATCATCATAATAATTAAATGGAATTTTCAACCCCGGACATTGTTTACAGAGTGCTTCTAACCTGAACTTGGGTAACTAGAGGGTACTTCAATAAATAATCATTCCCTTCCTTCTGCTTCATATATAGCTAATATATATGGAGCTAATGCTGTATAAAAGGTTTAGAAAATGAAGTTTAATGACTGTTTAACATTCTAACATTAATTTATTTCCCCACAGATGAAAAGAAGTGAAGTGATAACTAAAAAGCATAATCAGGAAGAAATAAATATTCTTCGGTGTTGGAAATGTAGAAAATGTATAGCACGTTCTGGTGGTTTCATGAACTATCTTGAGAATCAAGGGACTAAGGTCAGTACCGCTAACTCAGGTTTAGTTTCCTAATGTAGGAATGGTGTGGCCACCCACACAGGCACACATTGCCCTCCACACCCGACTCAGCTTTATCTACTAAAAACTTTTCAAATGCTATTCAACAGGCCCATCTTCCCCAGTTATAATTACTTTTATCTCTAGCTGCTCACATTAACATGACCTTAAGTTTCAAGAGTAATATCATAGACAAAAGTTAAGGTAATAATAATCCATATTTTTATCTCTACTAGGAGTAAACTTTAGTTATCATCAAACAATTAAATTCAAGATCCTATTAAGAAATGGAAAACCTATTGTATTTTATTTTTTGAGTATTCACTATGAGCCTAGAAGAAAAAGTTCATGTAGAATCAAAAAGTCAATAAAACACCTGAATAATATTCAAAAACTGTTACTTGGTTGCCCTGATAAAAATAAATGTTTCTATATGCTTTTTAGTTGATTTGTTTGAGAGAGAGAGAGAGAGAGAGAGAGAGAGAGAGAGATCAATTGGTTGCCTCCTGTATGCATCCTGACCAGGATCAAACCCGCAACCTGGGTATGTGCCCTACCAGGAATCGGACCTATAACTTTTTTTGGTATATAGGACAATACAGCCACACTAGCCAGGGCTAAAAATGAATGTTTTTAATTTAACAAAAGTAAAATCCCTAAACTTCCCTAAGAGCAATATGAAAAGAAGCAATATCTAAAAGGTATAAAATAGACAGTAATCCATGGATCTTACAGGGAATTCTCAGTTGAACAGAGAGAGTGGCTATGCTCACCGATCATTGTTTTCTTTCTCTTCTTTGAGAGACACTCGGGTTTTGTTTGTTTTGCCTCAGCCACATTTGTTCATGGTTATTTCCTCTTCGCTTTGACACCCTCTCATTTTCTGAGGCTATTTGTGTTTTCTATACATAAAATGTCTTTTTTCCTTGCTTACTTTTCTACTTTTGGAAGTTTTTTATATACTCATCCCTTGTTGTTTATTGTATTGGCAAATAGCTTTTGCCAGTTTATATAACTTATATTTCTCTCTTTATGGTCTTTTTGATGAATAGCTCATAACATATATAGATGAATTTATTAATCATGTCCTTTATGTTTTTTACTTTTTGTTAAGAAAACCTTCTATACCCAGAGGGGAAGATTTGTTTTGTTTACCCTGATGCTGACATTACAACCCAACTTTATGTAGGGATTTCCCCTTTTTGGGCCTCCTTACCCTGAACAAATCCTAGACTTTTGTCTCATATGTTCCATGCCCTATCAGATATGAAATAACTCTCAGAACAGTATTGAGGATTAGAAAGCTGGGAAACAGTATCCATAGCTTTATCCTGGTCCAATGCCAGGAAATGGTAGTCCCACACTCTGCCTTTCAGCCCCCACAAAGCTAGGAATTGGGCACTGGAGTTCCTGTAATTTTTGCTGCAGAATAACCAAATGCTTTCAAAAACAAGTTTGCTTGAAGTCAGCACAACTAGTCATCGCTTCTGCTTCTCTAGTATTGAGCAGGTGCATCAGCTTGGTGGAAGCTAGGTCATGTGTGATACTTGAGCTGTAAGGAAATCTGGGACATTTGAGCTTTAGTTTTCCAGCCACTGGCATGTAGTCAGACATGTGACAGGGAATTTAGAATGTAATTTCAAACAATCTATGTCTATAGGGAGAAAAGGGGACTCCTACCACACCTTCAAATCTGAGATGCATGAAATGTAGCAAGAACCAAACCAAAAGCAAAGTAACAATAAAAGACCAAAAAATCTCTCTATATAACAGCCTAAGTGACCGTGATGGAACGACTGGTCGACCAGTCACTGTGACGTGCACTGATCACCAGGGCAGACACTCAATGCAGGATCTGCCCCTTGGTGGTCATTGTGCTCCCACAGCCAACTTCTCATGGCCAGCCAACTTCCCCCCCCACCTCCCACCTCCTGTGGTTTCTCCCTCCATTCCTCCCCCTGTTGGGCAGGCCCTGTCCGACAGGCCCTGTCAGCAGTTGGCAGGCCCCAATCGGGACTGGGCAAGATGACCCTGATAGGCCTTGATCTCCAGCCAGGCCTAGGGACCCTACCTGTGCACAAATTTTGTGCACCGAACCTCTAGTATAAATCTAAAATATAGAAATGGTCTGTTATGTGTGATGTCCAGGGCCATGAGGAGAATGGTATCCTCAATTTTAGTTTTTTAATCAGTTTCAATGTACTTTAGGACATGTCAAGTTTATGCAACCTACAAAACATTCAAATAGAGATTTGGGGGTTTCTGCTTGTTCTATGGGTATGGAATTTAAAATGGATCTGAACTATATGGGAGTCACCATGTATAAGAGGTGAGGAAAGCCTCAAGAATAGATGAGACCACTATACAGAGTGAATTAAGTGAGAAAGAAGAGTTCTTATAAACATTTAAAGGATGTACAGAAAAAAAGAAGTTCACAAAAGAGGGAGGTGGGAATAGCAAGAAAGATAAGACCAGGAAGTAGGATACAGTGGTATAAAAATCAAGAGACAAATGTCTTCCAGAAGGAGGTATTGGTTAGTAGTGTTGAATGTTGTGGAGAGATGTAGATCAGACAGTGCCTTCAATGTGTATGCTGTGCACTACACAGTTCTAGAGGATGCTAGTCAGTAAAAGGTGCCCCAGATTTGTACAGAATGTGGAGACCCTGAATGAGAACTAAAAGTGTGCAATAGTTGTAGCAAAGAAATAATTGATCAATGTTCATTGTATTGTGAGAGTTGTAGGGCAGATACCAAACTCCAGAGAGTTGAGGAAAATGGAAACTGGGAAATGGTCCAACACTGCATGAAGCATTATAATAATTTGGGTTAGGACTCTTTCCATAACCAGGCTATGAAGTGTTTCTTACCTTACCAACACAGTGATGGCCATAAATATGATTGATGAATATTGAATTGATCATAGATTATATAATTCCTTCTTTACCTTTTTGGCTGGATATTTGCTCATTTTCTTTCTGGCTTTATTATCCTGCTGGTATCTTTTCTTCAATGGCTATACTGAAAAAAATTCTATTTGTATTGCTTATTACACTTTAAATATTTTATGTGCCCTTTTCTTAGTGTTAGCATATATTAATTCCATACTTAGTCTTATTACCTGCTAGGAACTAAATTGTGTCTTCTCCCTGCCCCCATACTTTCATGTATAGAAGTCCTATCCCCAATATGACTGATTCTGAAGATATGTCTTTGGGAGGTAATTAAGGCTTATGAGGTAATGAGAATGAGACCCCAATTTGAAAAGAGGCTATGGGCTCTTTTATCAAATGTCTCTGTGTCTCTCTCGAACTTTCTGTATTCTCCCCTTCTCCTCACCCTCTCTCTCTCTTTTTTTCTCCCTTACTCCATTCCTCCCAAGTGAGGACACAGAGTTGGCAATCTGAGAAGAGAGCTTTCACCAGAACCTGAACATACTGGCACTTTGATGTCTGATTTCTAGCCTCCAGAAATGTGACGAATATATATGTCTCTTGCTTAAGCCACCCAGTCTATGGTATTTTGTCAGGGCAAACCACGCAGACTGCGACACAACAGGTCCTGTAACAGGCACTGGGAAGTCAAAGAACAGAAAGGAGTGTTCTGTCCTTATGAAGCTTTCAGGATAGGGATCAATCATACATATTACATTTTAGCTGTTTAGTAAAGTGGCAAAAATGAAAAGTATAGGGAGCCATAAGAGTAGGGTATAGACAGAGGGCTGGACCTAATTATGTTGGGGAAGCTTTTCTGAGGAAGTGACTTGTGTGGAGATAAGGTAGATGAGTAGCTAGGGCAGTCCAGAGGGAAAACATTCCAAGCCTTGAGATCAGCATGTTCAAAGGCCTGTGTTGGAGAGAATGTGGTGTATGCTTGGAACTAGAAGAGTCCCATGATTGGAGCTGAGAGATCCAGAGGGAGTTTGGCAAGATTTGAAGCTAGTAAGATGAGTATTGGTTGGATCATTTATGGTCTTGTACACCAAATTAAGGACTTTGATCTTTAAGAGATGGGAAGCCACTGAAAAGGAATGACATAATCATTGAATTTTAAAAAATAATTTTGGCTATTGTGTGATGAGTGAACTAGAAAGGTAGCAAGAATGGATGCGGGAAGACTGCCCTTAAGTGAGACTTTCTTTTTTTTTTTCCATTCATTCCCTTTTGAGTAAAAAGTTTTCACCTTGAAGTACCTTCTCAAAGTATAAATAGAAAAACCAGGCAGTCCAGCAGAATATAGTTTCTTTACATTTGTAATACTTTAAACATTTAATTAATAATATTAATGAAATGACAATTTTGTTACCTGATCTTTTTCTGTAGTGTTTATAACTGCAGTAGTTAAATAATATATTTGGCTCACTTTTAATGAATTAGTAAGGGAATGTTATTGCTAACTTGAGAAATATTGTGTTAAACATCTTTCAAAACATTATATAATAACTAGTGACCTGGTACACACAATTTGTGCACATTAAAAGGGTATTAATTAGAGGAAATAATTTAATATTGCTATTTGCTCTTTCTCTATAATAGAAGTGTCAAGGATGAAAGAAAATTAGTAAAATGTATATGAAAACCTTCCCTCTGTCAGAGTCTGGGGCTCACCACGGGACCCAGAGTCAAGTCCCAGTCCACCCACATGTACCTCAAAATCATATGAGACCCAGACCCAGCCAGCCCCCCCAACCCACTGACTAGATCCAGACCTGGCCAGTCGCACCCTTGTCAAGCCCTGCTGGGCAGGGGACGTGGCCTGAGGTCCCCCAGCTCAGACCGTGCCTTGAGGCCCTCTGTCAAGCCCCAAGTGGAGGACACGGCCTGAGATCGATCCCCTGTCAAGCCCTGCTGGGTGGGAGACATGACCTGAGTTCCCCAACCCAGCACTGAGGGTGGACTTTGAGGTCCCCCGTCAAGCCCCGCTGAGTGGGGGGCACAGCCTGAGGTCCCCTGTCAAGCCCAGCCAGTCAGGGGGTCAAGCCTTGCCTGTCAGGGGGTCACAGGATCAGGTCCCCTGGCCTGGTGCTGGGGTGGGTGGTGTAGTCTGAGGTCCCCTGTCAAGCCCCGCCCAGCAAGGGATGCGGTCTGAGGTCTCCCGGCCCAGTGCTGGGGTGGGGAACATGGCCTGAAGTCCCCTGTCAAACCCGGTCCCGGGTGGGGGGCACAGCCTGAGGTCCTCCGGCCTGGCACTGGCGCGGGGGGAGAGGGGAGCAGTCTAAGGTCCCCTAGCCCAGCACCAGGAAGGGAAGTGTACCTTGAGGTCCCTCATTAAGCCCTGCTGGGTAGGGGGCATAGCCTGAGGTCCCCTGTCAAGCCCTGACAGGTAGGGAATGTGTCCTGAGGTCCCCTATCAAGTCCCATGGCGTAGCCTCAGGTCCCTGCTGTTTTCTAGTTAAGGTTCCTTATGGGAACTTGGCCTCAGCTGTGGATGCAGCCATCTTTGTGAGGGAGTGATGGTCAATTAGCATATGCCCTCTTCATTCAATAGGATATTAAATTCTTTGTATCAATATTTTACATTTAATATCTGCTGCTTAATTAAAAATCTTAAATATCATTAAATGATAAAAATGATAATGCATAAAATTTGTAATTTTAAAATGATGTTCTTCTACACAGCAACTAAAAAGTATCCACCCTTAAAACAAAAATAGAAATAACAGTGCATTAGCCCCACCTGCTGTTCGAACAAAAAAATTTATTTTCAAAATATTTTATCAGCGTTTTTCTGACAGCATTGTGCGAAATTGTTAGTTATTTTCTCTTTCCTTCCTCTCTCTTCACCCACCATGATAATTTTCAGATGTGAAAATTTGTCTAGTAGAATTTCTAAAATCCTCATAATACAGTTTTTCTAATTTTCAGTTTAATTTTTTCCCAAAGAGATAACTTGTTATTCCCCTACTATAAAAGCTTTCTTTAAATCAGGTCGCTTCCAGTTTAATAAATTAACATACACTCATTAGAACTTGTTTTATCATATATTTGTGTGATTTTTAAAAAATTAAGTGACTTTAGATTTACAAACTTAATAGTTGCTATGCCCCATTTTACCTGTAAAATTACATTGGAAGTAAATAACATGGATGTCATATACATGATTTCTCTAAGGCTTTGTGCTTATAAACATGAATGAAGTAGTTGTCAGTCTCATTTATAATGGAAGCTTCTGTGTTTACCCTGGTAGTCTCTGCCACATAAGCTTCCAGGAAAGGGAGCAGAATGCTATCCAGGCTTAACCCAGCCTTTTATACGCCTGTCATCTGTATCAATTGCTGTAACTGATTTTAGTCTTTTGTTGTTGGCACAGAAGTATGCTTTAACTTTTAATGTTGAGAGAAAAATATATGCTTATTTTATATTAATAGTTCTCAAATGAAGGAGATTGGGTTGGGGTTCACATATCAATCAACTGTGGAATGTTTTCTAAACCTACCTTTCTTCTGTATAAGTTGGTGTATGTTCTTGGTTAATTTAAAAATAAATTATGCCCCAGGTTTTTGCTTGTTCGTTTTGTTTTGTAAGCTTAGGGAAGAATAGTAGCATTGTGCCTTAAAACGTACTTGGACTGAAGATGTAAGAAGGCTCATTGCCCTCAGAACGACAAATTTAATGACTTAGTTGGCATAGGAAGCTTAGTGACTGAGGACAGGAGTATTGAAGCCAGACTGCCTGCATGGATGTCCTCGCTTTGCTGCTTATCTGTGACCTTGATCAAGTTACATAAAAGTTGCTTATTTCTCTTGTTTCTCCTTATTTGTAAAATAGTAAAATTCTTAAGCAATGCCTGGTCGTAGTGATAACTTTCTGTTAACCTAGTTCTTACCAAGAGTGAGTATATTGTAAAACCTCTCCCACCTACCTAGAACTACAACTCCAATGTTTATTCTCGTAGGAATGTTAATATAGCATCTGTAAAACTTCTAGTAGATTCCTTTGCTATCTTAGTTTTCTGAGGGTTTTTTTTTTTATCATGAAGGAGTGTGGAATTTTATCAAGTGATTTTTCCATGTGTATTGAAATGTTCTTCATGTTTTTGTTCCATATTCTGTTAATATGTTAAATTATATTGAATTGTTTTTGCCAGTCTTGTTTATTTTTTCAAAGAACCAACTCTTGATTTTTTTTTGTCTTTTTGTCCTATATTTCATTTATTTCTGCTCAAATTTTTTATTATTTTACTTCCTTTGGGCTTTATTTGTTCTTCTTTCTCTAGTTTCTTAAGGTGTGATGTTAGATTATTTGAAAATTTTGTTTTTTCAAGTAGGCCTGTACTGCTATTAGCTTCGCACTCAGTACCTCTTTTGCTGCAGCCTCCCAAATTTGGTTATTTTGTACTTTCATCTATCTCTATGTACTTTTTAAATCTCTTATTTCTCCTTTCACCCAGTAGTTGTTCAATAGCATGTTGTTTAATCTTCATAAATCTGTGATTTTCCAGATTTCTTATAGTTTACTTCCAGTTTCTTACATCTATAGTTAGAAAAAATGCTTGATATGATTTCAGTCTTCTCAAGTTCATTGAGACTAGTTCTGTACCCCGAAATATGATCCATCCTTGAGAATGTTCCATGTGCACTTGAAAAGAATGTGTATTCTGTGGTTTGGGGATGGAAAATTCTAAAAATAGTAAGTTGGTTTTTTTTTTGATAAATCATTTAAGGCTGATATTTCCTTTTTGGCTTTATGTTTGGATGAGCCATCCAATGCTGTCAACAGAGTATTTAGGCCCCCTAATTAATTGCATTTTTGTCAGTTTTTCCTTTTATGTCTGTTAATAATTGCTTTATATATTTGGTGCTTCTAGATTGGGTGCATATTCTAGTATATTGGCAAATGATTAATTGTCCCCTTTATCATTATAAAGTGTCTATCTTTGTCTCATGTTGTCAGTGTTTTTTATCTTGCCTACTTTTATCAAGTTTAATGGTAAAATATGTCTAATACTTCTTACTCAGCATTTCTAGAATCAATGTTTTATTTTTATTTGAATTAATTTTTAAGTAAAATTTAAATTTTACAAAGTATAATATATTCTTTTATTATAATATTCATGGAAAAGTTAATTTCCTTTTAGCTATTTTTTTAATTTATATATACACTGAGTGGCCAGATTATTATGACCACCTGACATTTGCAGACAAATTAGCCGTACACTGCATCAATTGGGATATGGAAGCTGAAGGCCTGTTCAAACACCTTTACTGTCTGCAGTTACCAAGATAAAACATACCCAATTCACACAGGAACACAAAGATTGGGCAGTTGAGCATTGAAAGAAAATCATGTTGTCCGATGAATCACATTTCCAGTTGCATCATGTAGATGGTAGAGTGAGAATTTGGCAGAAACATCATGAAAGCATGCACTCCACATGCATGAGTACAACCCTTCAAGCTGGTGGGGGCAGTGTTATAGTTTGGGGCATGTTTTCCTGGCTCTTTAATTTGTGTGGAACAACGTCTGAATAGCACAACATACCTAAGTATCATTGCTGATCAAGTTCATCCTATCATGTTGGTGGCGTATCCCAATGGATATAGCTTCTTCCAACAAGACAATGTGCCATGCCATGGTGCTCGTATTGTACAGGAGTGGTTTCAAGAATACGAGGGAGACTTTATCTTGCTTAGGTGGCTCCCACAGTCACCAGATCTCAAACCAATTGAGCATTTGTGGGACAAAGTTAAAAGAGCCATCAGACAGCTGGTTCCACAACCATCAAATCTCACAGAACTGGACAGTGCTGTTCATCAGACATGGTGTCAGATTCCTTGCATCACCTTTCAACATCTTGTGGAGTCAATGCCAAGAAGAATCGCCACAGTATTGAAGGCAAAAGGTGGCCCAATTAAGTACTGATAGGGTGGTCATCAGTAATCTAGCCACTCAGTGTATGTTTCCATAGAAAAGTATGATACTGTCTTTAGGCTGTCTATGCTTTTAATATCATAATGCAGAATGTATGTATTTCTCTTTCACTTGCGTTTTCAAAGAAAACCAAACAATATGTATTAGAGATATATTTTATTAGTACAAACAAATCTACATCACATTCTTTGTAAGTCATGGTACTATTTTCAGCGAGAATAGAAAATGGTCCTCACTAGCTCATCTTCTGCACTTACTGTGGATGCTTTTCATTTTTTCCAGGCCTTTCCAGCCACCTTGCGATGTTGTGCTCTTTCTCTCTGCCCCAAATACTATTGGCTGAAGACGCAGACTTCATCTTCACTTCTAATAGTTTCCCAGAGCCCTTCCTGCTTCTAGTTTCCACCACTTGGGCATGGACCATTCTTTGTGTAATTCTTATCTATGATGTACTTGGATACAGTATGCTGCTATTTCCCTCATTAATCTTTCAGAGGTTCCTCTCAATTTCTGGTTCATCGAAATCTCCCCATCTTTATTTTCTAGTTTAGCTATTAATTTTAACAGGGAGAATAGACTGGAATATGAACTTACGTTGCCAGTTTGAAACCAAGAATTAAATCCTTCTCTGTCTGAAATGTCCCTGTTATCATCTTATGAGGATCTATGATAAAATAATTTTTATAGATTTGGCCAACATTTTAATAGATGAACTCAGTGAACTGGAGGGCTTTTTCTTTTTTTTATCCACAGGCAGTTATTCCCTGAAAATACTATCTCTCTTCTTTTCTTTTTTTTTTCTTTTCTTTCTTTATTTTTATTTTTATTTTTTTGTCTTGTGGGTTTGTTTTTGGAAATGGGAATGAGAAGAGGAAGGCAACGTCTATGTCCTTCCTAGCTAAAATTGAACTTACATTTTTGTGTTTTATTCAAATACAAAATTTGTGGAGTGAATTCTGAACTGGTAATCACTAATACCATGCATTTTGATAAAACAGGATAGATATGACTCAGCTGATGATCAAAATACCTGTGGTGTGTGGCACATGAATTTAGAAGCCCTTCCAGAATGGATAAACCGCCTACTACAAAAAGTAAGTTCCCGGAGTCAGAGTGAAATTAGGGATGTACTGCCTTCAGTGTTCTTATTTTAGAGCTATTTTTCTTAGATGCATTATTTCAACAGACATGAAGGCTATGCAATTCTTTTTCTTTTTTTTAAATGATTTTTCAAAGGAGACTTGACTTGGGGTGGTGAACACACAGTACAATATACAGGAGCTGTGTAACTCTTGATTACACTTATGGCTTCTTCATTATCACTGGAGTGCTTCAGCACTTGTCTGCCTCAAACTTTGCATTTGGTACTTCCCCTGGCTTGAAAGTTCTTCCCAAAGATATTCACCTGTTCTTTCTCAAGGAGGCATTGCCTGACCTCTCTATCAACTATCCTCACTGTTACCGTATTCACACTCCTTTCTTCCGTCTCTGCTCTACCTTCCTATCTATAAGTTACACGGACACAAACTCTAAGTAATATATAGTACTTTAAATATGCATAAGTACATCTTACAAATATAAATACATGAATTACTATGTATACAATGCATATATATGCACTCTTGTCAATTGCCCAGCTCTCCATGAAGAATATAGACTCCATGAAGTCAAGGCTCTTTGTATTTTGTTTATTACTATATCCCCAGCACATAGAACAGTGTCGTTTGAGTGAATGAAATATCCTATATGTGGTATTCATGTATACATAATAAAATAGACTGGGTAATTAATGACTTATTAACACAGTAAAAATCAAAATACCATACTTTTAAGGATCTTTAATGAAATGTAAGTGCAAGAACTCACTTTGTTAATAGTATGGTATTATTTCTCACAATTCAAGATACAAGTCTTAGAAAACTATAAATAATATGAGTTTTAGAAAAATACAGTTGTCTTTCTCCACTAACTACCTTAACTTTTTTGTTGCTCTTGTTAAATGGCAACACTTGATAGCTAGCTATTCCTTGTATCCATTCTCACATTGTAATGATTTCCTGGGGAAATGCCAGTGTGGTGCCTATACGTGTCCTGAACTTCACAAACTATATTAGGACACAGCAGATGTTTCACTGTCTCTGTTGAAAAGATGACTTTAAGCCAGCCCATGGTTAATTTCCAATCTGGGTATAGAAAGTGCCCCCACTGATGTGTGCAGCCAGTATCTTTTGGTTGCATGCAAAAAGGCAGGAAGAGCTTCATTCTGATGGTTGGGGAAAATTCCCTCCCATAGTGCTTGGTATGCAAGAAGTGTATCAAAACAGACACTTTTCTGTGAGATTTTACTTGCAAATTAAGCTCTGGAGACTGATGTGCTTCCTGGTTCCGTAGTGTATTTTTCTTTTCATTAGCTCACACTGTATTCATATTCAACCTCTTGTTTAAGAGATTCATTTAGAGTTCTTAGGAGTATTGTTTCAATGGGCATGAAGTGCAGTATATGTTATCATTCTAGAACTTTGGAGCTGCTCATCTCTATTAGAAAGCTTGTTTCCATTGACTGTTCTGTCTACTAATCAGAAAACAGAAAGCCAGCCTTTTCTGTGGCATAGAAAACTTTCATGTGGTTGGCTTAAAAACACTCTCTCACACACACATTCTTTTTTTACTACTTTACAATGAACGCATTGTCTTTATCTTCCTTTATTACCTGTAGGCCCAGTGGACAGTGGGAAAACTGAATTGCCCTTTTTGTGGGGCCCGTTTAGGGGGCTTTAATTTTGTCAGCACTCCAAAATGTTCCTGTGGCCAGCGTGCAGCTGTACACCTCTCCAAGAGCCGGACCGATTACCAGCCAGCACAGGCAGGCCCACTAACGAGACCATCCCCGAAACACTTGTCACATCCTACAGCTCGGTCAGGTGGTGACAGCGAAGCTCTGCTGCCTGGCGGCGCCTTCAGAAACAGAAATTGCAGGCTTTTAAACATGGCCCAAAAGAATAACGGGCCTGGGAGATTAACAGAAGCACTGTGCCTGGAGGTGCGGTCGACGTGCGTTCAGATGAAGAAGGCGCAGCTTGTGACTGGCAGATGCACCAGAAGAGCTTCCCACAGAAAATCACAGAGCTGGGATCTGAGCATCAGCGAGAAGCTGACTTTATTACCCACATGCTATGAAATACATAGTAAGGCTGCCGCCTATCCCAGGCTAAATGAAACCCAGCCTGAGGACCTTTTGGACCTGCCTTTACCATCTGGTACAAATAGCTGTTCCTTTTACCTATCACCAAGTTTTGATTCTAATGTGCTGCCGCAGAGGTTTTCAGCGGCTCCCCGTGAGACCCCGACACAAAGAGGAGGAGAATTCCCGAGTGGTCTGGGAGCTTCTGCAGTGTACCCTGACCCTGCGAGGTCTAGCGGCCTGGCGTTCCTGATGGACCTGCCCTCTGCTGGCAGGCGCACGCTGGAGGCCTCCAACCAGGAGGAGCTCCTCTCACCCCGGGACATCCTGCGCTCGGGCAGTTTTTCGTTGGGTGGCATCCATCAGAGGCTCAGCAAGAGAGAGAGGAACAAGTTGAAGAGCCTGAGGAGGAAGCAGCGAAAGCATGAAAGATGGTTGCAGAAGCAGGTAATTTTTAAAAGGAGTTTTCTAAAAGTTAATTTCTACATTATACATGCTGACGCTTGGGGAGGAGCTAACTTTGAATACCTTATATAAAAAAATTGGTTTTGATCGTTTTTGAAATGACATTTCTCTCTGGGTGAACTTAATAATTATGCCAGCTGTCTTGTAATTGACATGTTTATCTCTGTGCTCACACATATTTACAAAATATTTTTTGTGAATTTTTTCCCAGTACTGTTAATATTTTAGAGGAACAGTAATGTTCATGATATTGAGACTAGATTGTCATATACGTTTTAAATTTATTCAAGTTAGGATTTTATTTCAAGTTAAGTTGAAGCAAAATAGTTGCTCTAAGACAGTGGTCAGCAAACTGTGGCTTGTGAGTTTGCCGCTCTGTTGACTAATGAGTTTGCCGACCACTGGGATATAGGGGCTTAATCACAAGGAACAACAACAGCCTGTAATTATTGGAATCGAGAGTCTAGGTCAGTGGTCGGCAAACTCATTAGTCAACAGAGCAGCAAACCGCGGCTCACGAGCCACATGTGGCTCACGAGCCGCAGTTTGCCGACCGGTGCTCTAAGGAAATCTAACCTAGTGACATTCATTCTCTTTCATCACATTTAGCTTTAATGGGTATTTTCTAGGACTTTATTTAAGTGCCCACATGATCTAGGTATGGTTAACTGTGATGCTATGCACATAATCTAAAGCAGGGTGGGGAAGGTCCGCAAAATCATTAGGTCTGGCCCTGTCAATACATTTAAGGGTGAGTTAATTAAATATTTGACCAAATATAGCAGGCCAGTTTTTAAGTTGAGAATTTTGTAGGACCTGTAAAAGATGTTATAAATGTTCAAATGGCCCTTGGCAGAAAAAAGGTTCCCCACCCCTGATCTAAAGGATAATTGACTATTACTGTAGTTTTATGTGAGAGCATGCTTCTCTTTGGTTTCAACTTCTGTACCCAGAATCGTATGTTCAAGGGTGGGGTGTGTGAAGGGACTAAGCAATAAATGCTGAGGAAAGCAATTAAAGTCAATGGATGAAAATTTGGACATTTGGGGACTTGTATATTTCTACATAAACTTTATTTTTGCAAATTGCCTTTATTATTTTCTTGTTCAAAATAGAAGAATTTGTGCATGGGTGGGGTCCCTTGGCCTGGCCAGTGATCAGGGCATGCTGGTGGGCAGAAGAAGGAAGGACTGCAGGAGGTTGGCTGTGGGAGTGCACTGACTACCAGGGGGCAGCTCCTACATCTAGCATCTGCCCCCTGGTGGTCAGTGTGCATCACAGCTACTGGCCAGTGGTCTGGTCATAACAGTTGCTTAGGCTTTTATATATATAGACTAGTGACCTGTAGTGCAAAATCACATGAAACCCAGGACTCCTTCCTCCGCCCCGCCCCCTCCATGCCATGGGACCGCCCCCAGTCCTGGAGTCCCACCCTGCATGGCCAGAGCTCCACGGGACAGCCCTGAGTCCTAGAGTGTCACCCCGATGCCCCGCCTCTAGGTCGCGTGCAGCAGCCTCCGGGCCCTACCCCAATGGCACGCACATGGGATTGCGGAAACCCTAGCAGAAGGCACATAAAGTGGATGCTGGGACCGAGCCGTGGAAACCCTGGCAGAAGCTGTGTGGAGTGGCTGCTGGGACCCCGCAGGGTCATAGGAACCCCGGCAGAAGCTGTGTGGATCAGCTCCCAGCACCCTCACATCCCTGTGGGGCCTCAGGAACCATGGTGAAAACTGTGCGGAGTGCACACAGCCTTCTTGTGATGGTATTAAGATGTGAGGGTTAATTTGCATATTACCTCTTTATTATATAGGACTAGGGGCCCAACGCACAAAATTTGTACACAGGTAGGGTCCCTAGGCCTGGCCAGCGATCAGGGCCTATCTGTGGAGTGACCAATGGGGCAGTTGGGGGGACCTCCACTGGCACCTGCCTTGGCTGGCCTGGGGCCTGAAGGCTGGGGGAAGCTCCTGCATTGAGTTGTCTGCCCTTGGTGGTCAGTGCATGTCATAGCGACCAGTGGTCCCACCAATGGTTCCACTCTGGTCAATTTACATATTAGGCTTTTATTATATATTCATCAGTCTGTTGAATATTAACACATTGCAGATCAGTAGTTTTATTGCTAGCTTTACCCAGTGGCCAGATAAGTTTCTATTGAATGAGTACAAAAAACGTTCCACATAAATGTTAAAGGCACGCTTTAAAACTAAATACCCATTGCATTTTGAAGTTACTTATTACATATTCTTTTTTTAAAATATATTTTATTGATTTTCTATAGAAAGGAAGGGAGAGGGATAGAAAGTCAGAAACATCGATGAGAGAGAGACATCGATCAGCCGCCTCCTGCACGCCCCACACTGGAGATGTGCCCGCAAGCAAGGTACATGCCCCCGACCGGAATCGAACCTGGGACCTTTCAGTCCACAGGCTGATGCTCTATCCACTGAGCCAAACCGGTTTCGGCTTATTACATATTCTTACAAGCTAATATCTTTTTAAAGTATGGTACTTTGAAAAACACTGTGTAATATGAAGCAAGAATTCTCATGATCCATCCGCAATGTGTTAACAATGTCATCAAAGCAAAAATGTAGACAGCTGCAACTTTACATAATAGTTCATTCTTTTAAAAAGTTAAGCAAACTCATTATTGCTTATGATCTAGTTATAGACTGAACAAAATAAATTTACTGTTTTAAGTGCCTTAATTAGGTTATGTATTTTTCATTTTTCAATTAAATAGTACAATTATAATAATAGGTAATAGTTTATTATATTTTTGACTGGTTAACTGACAAGGATATTCCAGGTTGGTTTATTTGCAAGTGATGATGTGATGTGACATCAAAGCATATATTGTAGAATGTATCAATGACCATTTAGCACCATTATAAAATACTTTATAGTTTGATTTATTGAAGCTGTAAAATTTAAAATATTTTTATTGGAAATTTGACCTAAATTTAGATATATTGGAGATAGTCACATGTTAAGTGAATATCCAGAAAAAATACCTTAAAAGCAATGTGGAGCCCAACAGGTGTAACTCTGTGGTTGAGCATGGACTCATGAATCAGGAGGCCACAGGTTCCATTCCCAGTCAGGGCATGTGTCTGCGATTGCAGGCTGGCTCGATCCCCAGTAGGGGGTGTGTAGGAGTCAGCCAATCAATGTT
This sequence comes from Lasiurus cinereus, assembly GCA_011751065.1. Lineage (NCBI taxonomy): Eukaryota > Metazoa > Chordata > Mammalia > Chiroptera > Vespertilionidae > Lasiurus > Lasiurus cinereus. The sequence goes on along the minus strand of JAAGEH010002531.1, from coordinate 49,153,580 downwards.
TCTAATTGATGTTTCTATCTCTCTATCCCTTCCTCTCTCTCAAAAAACAAAACAAAAACAAAACAAAACATTTTTTAAAATGTGGAAGGCTCTAAATTCTCTAACACATAGACATTAAAAGAAATATTAAAATTATACTTGTGCTGTATTGTAAGTATATACAGGTTACATATTTGCAAATTTAAACGTGTTTAATTCTTGGGTTGGGTACTTCTGAAAACCTCAGCTATCTTACTATTTTTTTTCTAGGAACACTTAGAGTTTAGAGCAAAGCAAGACTACAGTTAATGGTTTTTTCCCCCTTGATGTTTACTTTCATTCATTCACACACATGTGATTTAACCCATCTGCTTAGCGAATAAATGAGTCTTAGACCTGGACAGATCAATTATAGGCTGATATCCTAATAGGTTTCTTTGGTTGCACAGGAGCTACAGGCAAATGCCCAATGTCTCCTTAGCAAAGAAGATTTAAAATGGAAATGACATGAGTTAGGGATATGAGTGCACATCATGGTTTGAGCCAGAAAGAATAAAGATAGCCGTAATCGGTTTGGCTCAGTGGATAGAGCATTGGCCTGCGGACTGAAAGGTCTCAAGTTAAAATTCCCAGTCAAGGGCATGTACCTTGGTTGTGGGCACATCCCTAGTAGGAGTATGCAGGAGGCAGCTGATTGATATTTTGCTCTTATCAATGTTTCTATCTATCTCTCCCTTCCTCTCTGTAAAAAAATCAAGAAAAAACAAAAAATAAATGTTAAAATAAAGAAATGATAAAGATAATAATAAAGATAAAATTTAATAGTTTTGCTAATTCAAACAAAAAGTTAAATTCTAGAGTTAATATTTGAGATGAATTAATGGCTTAGCTATTCAGCTCATCCCATATTTAATAAAGATTAGTTAATTAACTGTTTGGTATACCATGCTTTCATGAATTTCAGTACAGATCCTGTCCTTTTTTTAATGTGGAAGGTAAGCATACAAGATTTTTCAAAAGTTTTTGCTATTAATGATAACTTTTTTAAAGTTTAAGTAATTGGTTGGAAAATCTAGATTTCTGACTTTCATTTGATATTTTAAATTATTTGTTTTTGTGCAAACTAGATATACTTTTGTGGCAGATACCATTATAGAAGATGTTAATGACACCACAAAAAATTGTTGCAATTTTTGAAGCTTAGGAATATAAACGAGATTGATATTGAAACAGAAAATGCAACCAGTTTTCAGTGGTTTTCTTCAGCAAATGTTAATTAAGCATCTACTTTGGGGAAAGATGCACTCTGAGCTACATTCAGCCAACAAGCCTTTTTAATTCAGCATAGTCTTTTTTGGTTGTGTTTTTTAAATTATTATCATGCAATAAAATTGATTTATTCTTATAATGCAGTTCTATGATTTAAACACATGTATAGATTCATATAATAACCACCAGGAGGGGGATACAGACAGTTCCATCACCCCAAACAGCTCCATTGTGCCTTCATAATTGTGCCTTGATATCTTCATAATCATACTCTTGTCCCATCTCTAATCCCTGAAAAATCACTTCATTACTTTGGTTTTGCCTTTTTTTTAATGTTATAAAATAATAATATAGTGTTATAAAATTAGAATCACGTAGTATATAATGTTTTGAGACTGGCTTCTTTTACTCAGTACAAATGCCTGTGAGATTCATACAAGTGGTTGCATATATCCATAGCTGTTTTTTATTGCCAGTAGCATTCCATTGTATGAATTACCGCAGCTTACGCATTCAGCTGTTGAAGGATAGGTGGGTTGTCCCAGGTTTTGGCAATTATGAAAAGAGCGTCATAAACATTCATGTATAGTTTTTGTGGAAACGTGTTTTCATTTCTCTAGGGCAAATACTCAGGAATAAGATTGCTGAATCATATGGTAAGTGTGTATTTAACTTTATAAGAAACTGTCAAATTGTTTTCCAGAATGGCTATTCCATTTTGCATTCAAAGCAGCAATGTATGAGAGTTCCATGTGCTGGCATCCTTGCAAACACCTGTTATTCTCAATATTTTTTGTTTTGTCATTCAACAGCTACTTTAGTAATATCAAATTGCATTTCTCTAATGTTGTTGAACATTTTTATGTGCTTATTTTTTATTTGTATGTATTCTGTAGTGATGCATCTGTTTAAATCCTTCGGTAATTTTTTAGTTGGGTTGTGTTCTTCGTTTTGAGTTGTAAAAGTCCTTTTTATCTTTTGGATGTAGTATTGGATATGTGAGCTGCTGGAGTGTTCTGAGTAGCTCCAGGCTGGGCCTGCAGTAGGAGCCAAGTAAATAGATGCCGGATTGGTGAATTGAACAAATAAATGCTTTAGGTTTGGTAAATGATTTAAGGGTAGAGGCTAACAGTGCTTCTTAACCCTGCCTGGCTGCGTGTTGAAATCCTTTGAGGAGCTCTTAAAAGTGCCATGCTTAAACTCTGTCAGATTACGCTTTGGTTGGTCTAGATGGCACATCACTATGTGCATTTTTGTACATTAAATAAATATACTCTTCCATTGTGTACTCAGGGTTGAGAATTATTGGAAAGAAGATGATCAACAAAAAGGAATTAGTGCTTTAAAACTGAGTGGAAGAGCAAGGAGAATTAACCTGGTGGCTGTAACTGGGAAGCAGGCGGAAAAGGAATCGGGAGAAGAACCAAACTGGGGAAGACAAGACATTTTGACTTTATATTCTCCAACAACCTAATGAATATCCATGTCCAAGTACATATATTCAGATAGCGTGTCTTAGCTTGGTATTAAGGAAATGAACGTTTGACTAGGAGCAAGGGGGAGGATGGGAATGGAATGGAGAGGAGGTGGTGGTGAAAGTGATGATAGCAGCTGCTAACATTTATTGAGCTTTATGCTGGGCAAAGGGAGTTTTACTTGTATTACCTGATTTTCACAAGCTCTTGGGTTGCTGAAGCATGGGAAAGCTCTGAGAAGCAGGAAGGCACTGAGGGAAAAGGCAGCTGGGAAGTAGGAGACCTGCCAAGATGCGTGCTATCCTTTCCCAAGTTTCCTGTAAGGCCACCTTGTTTGGGGAAGGGAAAAACCGTCATCCGTAAGCCGGTCCCAGAGGGACACAGAGAGCTGGGGCTTGTCCCCTAGGACTGGGCTGAGAGCTGGCTGGGTCTGACAGTTAGAACGAGGCTATGCCTTCAGCTCTCTTAGCCTTGTGTGCCCCGAAGGACTGTGCCTGATTTACATTCTAAATGTTCCCATGGGGCTTCAAGGACCTCACTGCTCACCTCTTGTTTCCCTCATTGCCCCCATTTCAGCCCTTACAGGGTTTAAAAATCACAGTCACTTGCTGGCAGTGCCTCCATGCCCTGTTCAAACCTCCTTAAAACTTCTCTGATGCTGAGATGTTATTCTTGTTTACTCTTCTCACACCTGGAAACTCACAATATCAGCTTCCATGTGCCCCCAAACTGGGGAGGTATAGTTGGAATCCTCAACCTCGCTCTGCATGACCAATTGTAATTGCTGTCACTTGAGCTTTCTTTTATAAAGTAATATCTTATAGTTAATGTTCAGTTTTAGAAGCAGTATAACAGTGTTAGGGAACGTATGGAAAACTGAGAAATACCTTTACAGATCAATTGAGTGGTTATCCAAGATTAGGAGGGGGAATATGACCTGGGGTACTGTGTCGGGGGCTCCAACTCTATTGGTTATATTATAGTTCTTCAGGTGGGTAGTGTTATCACAGCTGTTACATTCTGTTTTATTTCATTTCATGTATCTCCAATATCTTACAATCCATCGAAGTGTGAATTATAAGTCATACTACCCTAATAATGTCAGTTCCTTTTTATTCATTATTTTTGCTACAAAATCTTAGATCATTCATCTCTGTTCTCCTGGTTGTGAAGTGGCAGGCTTCAACAGATGGTATAGCAGGTATTCTTTTACCTAAAAGGCTCAATTTTTTTAACAATGCTTTTATAATACTTCATCAAAATAAAATTGAATATTTAATCATCTATGAGCAAAACTTTCCAGTAAAAAATACCTATCTGTTCTGCATTGGAATGTGCTAACCTGCTCCAAAATTCTACACTTTTAAAAATCCTCAGCAGAGGACATGTTCATTGATTTTTGGAGAGAGGGGCAGGAAGAGAATAGGAGAGAGAGAGGGAGAGGGAGAACATCAATCAGTTAGGGGCTTGTGATTTGAACCCACAACCTCAATATGTGCTCTAACTGGGAATCTAACCCATGAACTTTCAGTGTACAGGACAACATTCAAACCAACTGAGCCACATTAGCCAGGGCAAAATATGTCTTTTAAGAAACTCTGTGGAGTGCTAGTTTGTAAAGGTGACATGGATCTTCTTGTTTTCCAACACCAGATGGCACCAAATTTTCTCTTGTAGCAAAACAGTCAAAATCATTTCTTTCCAATAAAGAATTTCATGTACTGGGTAGAATATGGAATAGCATATTTTTAGACTCTTGGGAGATTAAAAAGAGTGAGTTGTGCTTTGTGGAAAAAAAAAGCTTACAAATCATAGTAAGGCTTTCTCTTGCTGAGATCAGCTAAGACTTGCTAGTGCTTTTACTTGGGTGCCTTTCAGGGGTATTTATTCTGTTTGTTAGAGGGATTGCTGCCTGCGATAAATGATTTTGAAGGAGCTATAGATACTCCATCTGTCCTGGTTTTCCCTCTTAAGTGGCATGTACAGTTTGTTGGAAATAAGTATATCACCTAAATTCAGGATAAAATCAGCAAATTTTGTGCTGCTGGGTGGAGCGGGATGCTGGCAGAGGGGAGTGAAATGAGGTAAGCCAGTAAGTCATCTCCCTCAAACTGTAACCTGACAACCCAGGGATCCAGACTGCCTGTCACTACTTCAGCCAATTAAGCAGAGGCAAAGTTGAATCATATATGAGCTTTATTCCAATGATGTCGGCAGTATGGGAGAGCTGCAAGCATCCACAAAAATCTACTCTGCACCCCACCATAAGCCAGCTGCTTGTAACATGAAACACATTGTAAGACCGGTGTGCATGCCCTGGCTAGACTGTGGGCCTCTACACGGCAGGGCCTGTGTGTCTGTCATCCTAATACTTCACAAGTCCAGCTATCAGGAGGGCAGTTAGTAATTGTTAGTTGAATGTGATAGAAAGTGATTTCTAATTTCCTCCTCTTCTTCTTTCATGACTGAACTGGAATAGTTTCTTGAAGATCACTCATGGATCTTACGGGCTCAAATCATGAAAAATAACGTAACAACTGAGAATTAGTTGAGTGCATGCATGTTGAAGTGGGAAGGAGGGCCTTCTCCAATGGAATATTTACTCTTAGTCTTATTATAAAGGAAATTCCAAAATAAAGTTCTGTCTATCAAACCTAGTGTGCTAAGAGAATGGGACTTGAAGAAATGATAATAATTTTTTGTATTACTTTTAAAACCCTAAATTCTGAAACTGCTGTTTATTAGCTGTGTGATTAAAAAGAAAACTGCTAGGTACTTTCAACATATTTCTAATTTTCATGTAGGTATGCTTATTTTATAGATAAGGAGACTGATGCTTAGAGAGGTAAATTATTTTAATGTAAGTCATTTAGCAAGTAAGTGGTAGCATTGGCAAGAAAACTTTGGTTAATGTTTTAAAATAATCACTAAAACGAAATGTATACTTTAACAATATGTTGTAATTGAATAATACTTCAACTATGACATATTGAAAGGATTATTGTTATTGACATCAAAACAATTTCTAAATAATAGTCTATAAAAGATTATTTTGTCTATAGATTTATCATCCATTTCTTTTTTTAATCCAACCACCGCTTCCCCACCCTAACACACCCAGACTGGCACTTAGCAACGTGATTCTCCTGGGCTGGTGCCAGGCAGCCTCATTTAACAGGATGTCTCTCCTCTGCTGACTGCTCCTGAGTGTCTTCCTTTGAGTTGCTGATATTTAGAGATGTTGATGTAAGTTTTTCTTTTTAAGTCTACTTTCCTGCATTTGCATTTCTTTTTGTGCAAATTAGCATATACTGGTATATGTAAGAGTTCCTGTCAGCCCACATGTTTCTCATGTTCTAATTTTGTAAAATATTTACTTGGGGGGTTTTTCATATATTGTATAAATAATGATTTATTTCATTTCTCATCACATATGTTTATTCTTGCTGTCAAAGAAGCAAAGCACGTTTTCAAATTTTACTTTCAAATAAAACTTGTGATATTTTTAGCTTTTATTAGGATACATGCCTTTATTATTAGGCTTGTTTTCATATTTTATAGTTTTCTCAGAAATGTGTTTATTTCTGAAAAGTATCTAAGAAGTTGTAAAACTAAGGTGACTTTTGACTTGAAAGGTAAAATTTGGATAACTGAATGATATAAATTTGTTGTTGTTTACTTGAGGATCAGTGAATGCTTCAACCCCTTAAAATAAACATATTCAGCAATGTAGCCCCAGCTCAGATGGTTGGAGTGTCATCCAGTACACCAAAAAGTTTGGGGGTTTGATTCCCGGTCAGGGTACATACCTAAGTTGTGGGTTCCATACTTTCAGGGCGTGTATGGTAGGCAACCTATTGATGTTTCTCTCTCCCTTCCTCTTTCTAAAAGCAATACAACATATGCTCGGATAAGGATAAAAAATATTCAGCTATCTATAAAATTAGGAATCTGAGAAAGATGAAATTCGCATAAAATTGTTCAGAAATAAAATCGTAGAAGTACTATTAAGGGCCAGTTAATTTTTGTGAAATCAAAGGCATACACGTATATATGTGCATGTATGCATATCTATGTAAAATACTTTTTTTACGCAAATAACAATTAGGAACATTTCCCCTGAGTAAAGAAAATCATGATCATAGGTTTTCAAGTCGAGCTTTATTCTATAATGCAGCTAAACTAATTATAGTATTTGAAATAGTTGCAGATCTTTTGATAGTTCTTTGAGGACCTAAATTAATACATACCTTTGTCCTTTAGATTTGTGGAATTTCATAGGGTTAGAACATCCCTGAAGATAGGTGCACCCAGTGAGTAAGTTGGCAGACCTGGAGATATACCACTGTAACCAGGGCTTGACAGAATCCACATGGGTGCCAGGCTCTCTAGACAGTCTCTTCAACAGGTGAGACTGGGTTGAAGGCCAGCAGTAGGCCATGCTGGCATGTAGTAAGTATGAAAAATGTCCAGAAAGAAAGGGAGGAAATAGTTTCTAGAGTGGCAGTAAGAGGTGTGGGAAAGAGCCTGGTGACACAGAGGTCATTCAGGTTTGGGTCAGGGAAGGAACCAAGACCAAGATGAGGGACTCAGTTTTCTGCCCTAGGACTCCCTTTTCCAAGAAGGTTGGGGTGAACAAGGCAGCACCTTGTATGCTTGAGGAGCACAGTAGGAAACCTGGCCAGGTGGCAGTGGGAGGGGCCCCTGTTACAATCAGACTACATCTAAGGGTAGATTAATTGATTCTGTTACAGAATTTACCAGGCGCCGGAAAAATACACAGGAGTACTTGGAGGTCCAGGATAACCCCGTTTATTTCCAGATGTTTCACATGTCCTAGTACAGTGACTCAGGGGGTCAGTTCTCCAAATCCCGAGTGAGTGGATATGGAGGAAGCTTTTTCCTTTATACCCTTTGGTTTCTTGTTTTCTGTGTTTCCTAACCACCAGGCTTTGTGGTGGGCTTCTGCAGCCCCTTCTGAGTCAGTCAGAAGGGGAAGCTAGATTGTATTTAAGTGCCTGGTCTGAGTGGTGTCAGTGACCTCCCCTGTAGCTAAGCCTTTACATTCTTTGTTTATGGCCCCTCTGTAAATGTAAATTGGGAGTAATTAGGAAAACAGGTCTTGCTAGACCAGATTGTGGAGAAAGGGGCAGTGAATTATAGTCTATTAAGAATGTACATTGAGTTATTGGCACAGATTCAGATTGCTAGCCGCCCCCCTACACACACAAATGTCTTATTTTCTCCATCAATTCTATTGATTTAATGATTTTTTTTCTATAGTGATGAATCAGTATTGCTCTGACACCAAAGCTTGAAGGTATTCTCATATTCTGCATGTATAAGAATGGCTAAAAGAAAAATAAATGAATTTTTTATGCTGTGAAGCTACATGATTATTGTCAGAATTTCTTTGTTCAGAGTTCTTTGAACTCCTTTGACCTGAAAGATTGATTTCTTGACTAAATAGATCTAACTTTGTTTCTTGACTCAGTAGTGGGAAAAAGCCTGCACTACTTTGAAGATTATGAAACAAATTGTGATTGTGCTTTTTTATTTTTATTTTGTTAATCCTCAGCCAAGGATGTTTTTTCCACTGATTTTTTTCTAGAGAGAGTGAAAGGGAGAGAGAGAGAAAAAAAAACATCAATTGGTGGCCTCCCACATTGGCCCTAAGGCTAAAGATCAAGCCTGCAGGCCAGGTATGTGCCCTTGACTGGAATCAAACCCTTGACCTTTCAGTCTCAGGACCAACGAACCTTTACCCACTGAGCCAAATCCCTGGATCATGACAGTGCTTCTTTATCTTGGAACCTGCATCCCATGCTGCTTGCTGCTCAGCACAAGTCAATTTACAAGTGTTAAAAGTCATTTGAGCCCTGGCTGGTTTGGCTCAGTGAATAGAGTCAGCCTGCAGACTCAGAGGTCCTAGGTTCAATTCCAATCAAGGGCACATTGCCTGGATTGTGGGCTTGATCTCCAGTAGGGGGTGTGCAGGAGGCAGCCGATCAATGATTCTCTCTTATTATTGACATTTCTCTCTCTCCCTCTCCATTCCTCTCTGAAATCAATAAGAATATAAATAAAATAAAAGTCATTTGATTTGCTTGCCTGCTGCTATTGCTGCTTTTCCTCAACATTGCGCAATACTTTTCAGGAGATAATCACGTAGCACTAGGCAGAGAAAAATAAACAAGTAGTTCAAGTGAGGAATTCAGTTCAATGTGGGTTTGTTGTGCAAGACCTTGCCATGTGTCGGGAGTTCTGCTAGGCACTGGTGTACAGGAATGTATAAATACTATCTTTTTTCTTGGAGGATGTAGCATATATACTAAAGCAAGAAAAATTGAAATAAAGTATAATGATGGGAATCTTATGAGGGTGCAGTGGGAGTACAAAAGAGCAGGTGATCAATTCTACCTGAGAAAGACTGAAAATGTTTCACAGGGATTGAGACGTGCAAGTTGGTGGTTACAGAATAGTCATGGGGATGTAAATTACAGCCTAGGGAATATAGTTAATAATAACTTAATGCTATGTAAGGGGCCACTTGGGCACTGGAAATATCAGAGGGACCACTCTGGGGTAAGGACTGTCTGGCCACTGTGCCATACATCTGAAACTAATACAGAATAATATTGAGTGTAAACCAGACTAGAAAAAAACACACACACACAATTAGGTTTTGAGCCCAAAGAATATAATGACTTTAATCATAAGTACTTGAGGTACATTGTAAAATAATAAAAAATGGTAAATCAAAGAAACATACAATATGTTTCACAGGGGATAAAATGCCTGCGCTGAGTCTGGTAAATGAGATGTTACCTTGGAAGATGAAATGTTTTTGCTGGCCAAAGTAGTGAGAGCAATGTGAAGAAAAGTACAGAGGCATGAATTAGCCTGGTTCTTTCTTTGAGCCTCACATAATTCAATAGGACTAGACAAAGATTGGTAGCCTCATTGGTAGCCTCAATGACAGACCTGTAGTCCATGCTAAGGAGACCTTCTGGCAACAGAGAGATCCTGACAACAGGTTTACATTTTTAGAGAGATTACTCTTCGGAGCCTGAGATAGTTGCCTGGAAACCGGGAGAGCAGAAAGCAGACTAGTAAATAATCTGGTAAGACTTTAGACAAGAGAGCATATTTAGGAATGGATAGAAGCATAAGAGAAATGCAATTTAAGAAATATCTTTCAGTATTAAAATGTTTACTTCAAAACTGAATTAACCAGAGTAGGAACTGAAAATTGATTATCCTTAGTTATCCATTGAAGCCCCATATCACTAGGAGAATTGTCTCAGCCACAGATTACTATAATTTTGGCTGAGTTGATATTATTAATTAACTAGAGTCCATTGGGCAGCGGGCCTAGGCCGTCACTCACACACATCCTTAGTGCTGCCTACGAGGCTGGAGAGGCTCCCAACACCCCTGCTGTGCTCGCCAGCTGTGAGCCCGGTTTTTGGCTCAGCGGTGCCCCCACTGTGGAAGTACACTGACCACCAGGGGGAAGTTTCTGCCTTGAGTGTGTGGCCCCTGGTGGTCAGTGCATATCATAGCAACCGGCCATTCCGCTGTTCGGTCTATTTGCATATTACCCTTTTATTATATAGGATAATACGTATTTGTCCCTAGAAAGATTTGAGAAGGAATGCAAAAATGCATATGTAATTACATATTTAAGTAAAGAAATATGAAGGATAAGCAAGAATAGCTAAGATAAGATGAAGCTATGGGTGAAATTCACAAAATTTACCCAGCCCGTACAGTGAGGGAAATGACTTAGATATACAATTCATGAAGTAAAAACTAGTTGCTTTGGAAACCAGTATTTTTAGTACTGCTGAGAAGTCATCTCCCCTAAGCCTCTCATAAAAAGGACGTTTGAAGTAGAGAACCATATTCTCGGTGGCTTTTCTTGTAGTAAGTGGGAAAATAAATTTTAGAGAGCTGTTTCTATGATGAACCTTTATGTAAGCCCAGAGCCTCATGCCAGATTTGTAAGAAGCCAAAGTGTCATCAAGGTATATGGCTCTCATCCATTCATCCAGCGAGTGTTTAAGTGCCTGTTATGTCATATTGTGTGCCAAACACTGGGGATACAACAAAGAGCAAAACAGGCATGGCTCCTGCCTTGGATGGAGCTCAGTCTATCAGTTAAAGTATCAAACAGGTAAATGCTATACAATGTAAAGAATGTTATAGTAAGGAAGGTGTGGGGTGATGGAATACATATAGCAATGGGGTGTAGAGATCCCAAACAGTCCCTGAAGAAGTGATGTTGTACTGAAGGAAGCAGGGTTATTCAGTCGAGAAAAAAATATTCCAAGCAGAGTACCACAGGGAGTTCAAGGTTATACTATGTTGCTGATAACTCTAGTCACCAACTAAGGACAAGTCCATGGGCTTTACCAGTTAACCAAGCTGGAGGTAGTGCCCTAGTATGATAAATAATTTAGGTTATCTTAAAACATGGTAACCTTTGAGTAATCTCATCTCTTAAGGTACTTTTCAGTGTCTTAATTTATTCTTGGAATACAGTCACTATATGTCCTTATAAATTTACAGAAAATTAAAGCTATCCTGATGTAAGAATGGTGTGATTTGTTTTCCACTTACTCCCATTTAAAACCATAACAGTTTAAAGGACATATAGACTGGCTTATATAAATGACAACAAACCAGGAGCAGGCAGCATGAGGCATCACCAATGGTCAGTTGTGGGAAGCTCTTTCACATCCCGCGTGGTTCAGGGTTCCAGTTCAGGGTTCAGGTTCTGGAGAGGGCCGCACACAAATGAAGAGAGACTAGAAAAACATTAATTTGGGAAATGGGGGCCAGGCAGAAGCCCCAGAGAGGACTACTACTCGCTCTGGCTTTACTACCCCTTTTATTAAGATTAAAATTATAGAATACATCCATATCCCTTAGGCAGGAAACTCCAGTAAAAGCCAACCAGTGAATTTAGGACTAACAGGTAGGGGCTGCTTTAACTACCAATATCTGGTAATTAGCTCTAACCCTTTAGAGCAATTAAGGTTCACCAGCCCTCCGAATTCCCTGTCCTCAGCTCTCTATTATTAAGAGAATGATAGGTTTCCGGCAGTCAGTTAAGTAGTGCTGACCTCATCACACTTTCTTCATTGATTTAGTTTCTGCTTTTCTCCTGACAGCACTCTTTCATTCCTTCCTGTTCTTATAGCCTGAATGTTTCTATCTCCTGCCATGTACCTGAAGAACTACGTGTATCATTTCTCTCTTTCTGTCCATGTAGAATATCTATCTATTCATTTACATATTTCTCTATAACTAGATTTATACTGATAAACTTTTAACTGTTTAGTCTTTACTATAATACAGCAGAAATGCAGGCTTCTTGTAAAAAAAAAATACAGAAAGCAAAGAGACAAATGGAAAATAAACTCTGATCCACTAGTAATAACTTCCATTAACCTCTTTATAAATTTATCATCTCTATTTTTTACATTTTCTGTCATTTTTACAAAATAAAGCCAAATTGCGTCTTAAAATTGCTTTTCTCTCAGTAATTATATACTGTCTTCTCATGTTAGTATATATACTAGTATTCCTACAGTGTTTTAAATAATTGAATAGTCTTTAAATGAGTTATCAAAATGTATTAAAATATATGCATATATTTTAAATCTATTAAATATATTAGGCAGTGATTGAACATGTTTCAATGGCATCCTTATATTTAATGTTATTATGTGTATCCAGGATTATTTTTTAGAATGAATTCTGGAAGTAAAGTGATCCATCAAAGGATATGCAGAATGTGCATATAAGCACATTCTGCATGAACCAATGAACATAGACACTGGGGGGTTGGGGTATGCCTGGGAGGGAGGGGGGGCAATGGGGAGATATGTATAAAAAATTAATAAGAAAGAAAGAAAGAAAAAAGAAAAAAGAAAAGAAAAGAAAGGATATGCAGAATGTAATGTTGTTGATAACTTATTGCTAAATTGCCTTGTGAAAAAATTATCCTATGCTGTCTAAGTATCTGTATATATTGTGGACTATTAAGACATTTTAAGTCTTTCCACTTAGTGAAGCAATGACATTATAAGATAATATTAGAAAGTAAAGTTAAATAGGTTAAATAATTTAAAAATTATTAAAATAGCATCAGGGAAATCAATAGGATTCTGTGAAGTATAAAAGTGTGTGTGGTGGTGTAGACTTATTTAGTCCCTATTCTAGAAATGATATTTCTAATTTTTTTAGTATTCTGCATTTACTCTTTTAGCACATGAAACAAATGGGATATACGGTAAAAAGATTAAAAACTGTCCAACTTCAAGGTCTGTGTCTCTCCAGAGAAAAGTGCAGGGTGCCTTCCTCAAAGTGCTGTTTAAGTGATTGACACATGCCTCATGCATTAGAAGCTTTCAATCATGACTGCTGCTGTTGAAAGGAAAGTAAAATAAGAAATTTAGTAAGCCCTTGGGTATTGAGAAAGGTGTAGAATGCTGGGAAATGAGGTTGAAAGACAAGATGATATTATCTGTTTTCTTTTATGTCACTTGTTACCCTTCCCTCACCCAAGTAACATGGGACAGCATAAATTACTATTCCAAACTTTCCATCTGGACACGTTGATTCTGAATTGTATCATCCCCAGTGACTTTGAAGATTATGGAAACACAATGATTTTACTAGACCAAAGGGGAAATTTTAAAAAATCAAATGACTTAGAGGAGTTATATATTAAAGGTAATGAAGTCAGCTGGTAAAATTTAAATTATTTAACATATATTTGCTGTGCATATTTGCTCTGCGTGTCTTCAAGTTTAAATGTAGAAAGTAAATTTAACTTTGTGTCATTATACAGTGTACATAAAAAGTTTTGTTTTTGTTTCATAAAAACAAACACAAGTGTCACTTAGCATTTTCTTCCTTGTCCTTGTATAAATACTTTGAGCCATCCTAGCAAGAGGCCGTTTATTTTTCGGTGGCATCTTTCATTAGAGCTCTTTAAAGGCAGTGACATTTTTTATTCAGATATTTACCTGTCCCCTATTTGGAGCTAACTAAATTTTTATTAAATAGATCTAGTGAAGGAGAAAAATAATTGAAAGACATTAAAATATTACTTTTGAGAAAATTAAACTACATTGTGCTTTTAAGAGCTAGGAAATAGTACTCTATACATTACTGTAAGGAAACCTAACAACTTGATTTTTAGATGTATTTTTACAGCTGCTGAATGAACTATCTGAATAAAGACCCAAATAAATATATTCAACTTTATTTATATCCTTTTAAAATTTTTGTTAAATTTTTAATTATAGTTGACATACAATATTATACTAGTTTTAGATGTGTGACTTAGTGATTAGGCATTTATATAGCTTACAGAGTGATCCCTCAGCAAGTATAGCAGCAGTCTGACACCATAAATAGTTATTATGATATTCCTTAGTCTGCGCCTTTTAACATCACCATGATTGTTTCTATAACTGGCAATTTGTCCATCTTAATCGCTTGAAGTTTTTCACCCATTCTGCCATCCACCCTCCCTTCTGGCAACCATCAATTTCTTCTTTGTTTCTATAAGTTTGTTGCTCTTTTGTATATTTGTTTTTTTAGATTCTACATATAAGTGAAATCATATAGTATTTGTCTTTGTGTGACTTATTTCACTCAGCATATTAGCCTCTAGGTCCATCCATGTTGTTGCAAATGCCAAGATTTCATTCTTTTTTTTTTTTGGCTGAGTAATATTCCATTGTACATATGTAACACTTCTTTATCCATTTGTTTATCGGTGGATACTTAGTTTTCTTCCATATCTTGGTAATTACTATTAATGCTGCACTGAAGAACATAGGAATGTATATATCTTCTTGATTCAGTGTTTTGAATTTTCTTGGGTAAATACCCAGAAGTGTAATTACTGAGTTAAATAGTAGTTCTGTTTAAAACTTTTGAAGGAACTTCCATATTGTTTTCACAGTGATTTCACCTATTTATAACTCACCAACAGTGTTTGAGGGTTTCTTTTTCTCCACAATCTTCCAACCCTTGTTTGTTGATTTATTGGCTCCATTCATATGGTTTAATTTGCATTTCCCTTTAGTAATGCTGAGCATCTTTTCATGTCTATTGGCTATTTGTATATTCTCTTTGGAGAAAAGTCTATTCAGGTCCTCTGCCCATTTTTCAATCAAATAATCTTTTTGTTAAATTGTATGAATTCTTTATATATTTTGGATATTAACCCTTTATCAGACATATCATTGGCAAATATATTCTCCCATTTAGTAATTTTGTCTTTTTGTTTTGTTAATGGTTTTCCTCACTATGCAATAGCTCTTTAGTTTGATGTAGTCCCCCATTAGTTTATTTTTTATTTCTTTTCCCTTGCCTGAGGGAACATATCCAAAAAATTATTACTAAGAGTGGTTTCAAAGAGTTTACTGCCTAAGTTTCTTCTAAGACTTTTAAGGTTTCAGGTCTTACATTTAAATATTTTATCCATTTTTATTTTATTCTTATACTAGAGCCCAGTACACGAATGTGTGCACTGGTGGATCAGTTGGCCCACCCGGATGGGGGCCAATCGGGGGCAGGGCCAGTGGGAGTGAGGGGCTGCGGTTGTTCCAGTCATTCTGCCATTTGATTATTGGGCTTTTATTATATAGGATATAATAAAGTTGTCTTGTTTCATTGTTTTGCATGTATCTGTCCACTTTCCCCAGCACCTTTATTGAAGTGACTGTCTTTACCCCATTGCATATTCTTGTCTTCTTTGTCATAGATTAACTGGGATTATTTTTGGGTGTTCTATTCTGTTGCTTTCATCTATAGGTCTGTTTTTATGCTGAAGATTTCTATGGCCTTTAGTGTCGTTGGATATCAGGTAGCATGGTACCTCTAGCTTTGTTCTTCTTTTTCAAGATTGCTTTGGCAATTTGGGGTCTTTTGTAGTTCCATATAAATTTTAGGAATATTTGATATTCTAGTTCTGTTAAAAGATGCCATTTGTATTTTGGTAGGGATTGCATCATGCACCTACTGTCCAAAGCAGTCTCTTTCTGTCCCCATTTATCCGCACTTTGCCCATCTACACCTCCTCTATCCTCTTTTTCCTCTGTCACTACATTGTTGTCTGTGTCTGTGT
This sequence comes from Lasiurus cinereus, assembly GCA_011751065.1. Lineage (NCBI taxonomy): Eukaryota > Metazoa > Chordata > Mammalia > Chiroptera > Vespertilionidae > Lasiurus > Lasiurus cinereus. The sequence goes on along the minus strand of JAAGEH010002531.1, from coordinate 49,137,701 downwards.
AAATTTTCTTTTAAATATTACATTTTTATCATTTAAAATATTATCTTCTGGCAAACTCTTTTATACATCTTATATTCAGAATCTTTAAAACAACATTGAGTTCCTGTTTTATCTCCAATTTTGTTCCTGTTTTATCTTCAAATTTTTAAAATTTAACATTCTAGAACATTAAATATTCTCAAAAATTATATGTGACTGTATTAAATTTATATCTCATCCATATCTTCTTATTGAAAACTTAGGTTGTTTCCAAATTTTGGTATATACTAGCATCTTTAAATCTAAGTCTTTGTGTTCTGAATATCACAGCTACTTTTCTTAATTTAAATTCCTAGGAATGGAAGTGTTCAGATCTTATTTAAGTTCATAGTACCAAACTGTATCCTAAAAAGATTGAACCATTTTATCTTCTTACCAGCAATTTATGAATATCCATTCTAGCCATGTACAGAGTTCTGCCTTACTTGCTGTTAGACCACTTTAGGGTATTGTTGCTCCAATTTAGACTTTTACATCTGCTAGTTATCTCCACAGTTCCTAGAGCTAATATGTAGGCTTGGGTGCCAAAGCAGAATTACTAGTATAATGGTATCTCAGATGGGCATCAGCAAAGGGACCAGTTTAATAATTTTTTTAAAAAGCAGAAATTGCCAACTCTTATATCATGCTTACTATATGACAGGGTCTGTTTTAGCACTTTACCTCTATTAGCACATATTAATCCTCGCCACAGCCCTTGTAAAGGTTATACTATTATTATGCCCTTTCATAGGTGAGGAAACTGATTCACAAAGAGATTCAGTAGTTTATTCAAGATCTGAATTTCGGGGACGTAACTAAAACCAATGCATTTATGCTCAGGAAAGGTGTATTAATTTATTCATTTGCTTTTATTAAGCTAAATAACATTTATTTATTTTAGGTACAAAAAGCCTTCCAAATTACTCAGAACCTACTATCTGCTTGCATATATTTAAGTAGAATAATTTTGCACATACTATAGCCGTTTTTCCTGACAGTGTACTCTAAACAATTTCCCATGTCAGTAAATACAGATCTATATCAACATTTTATTGGTCATGTAGTATTTCATTTTATGGATGAAATAAAGTGGATTATATAGTTTGTATATATGCCATCATTTATTTAATTGATTCCCTTCTTTGGTCACTTTGATAACAAACACATAGTTGTTGGCTGATATAACTTATTCTGTGCAAACATCTTTAGTCTTATAATTTCCTCAGGATGAATTCCTAGAAATGAAAATTGGTAGGTATGTGTTGCTTAACATTACATCCTTGCTCCTGTCAGTTGCTACCCTATCATTATCTCCTCAAAGATTGATATCTTTTAGGTGGACATCCTAGTTTTAGCCAAGATGAACATCTCTGTAAGAGTCCTCCATGTTCTTAATATCCAGATTAGTCTCTTTTTCCCACACTCATTTCAGCTGATATTTTTATGATTTGAAGGATTATAATGGTGATTGGTGTCTTCTGGGTGTTTTGTTTGTTTAATTTTGGTTTCAGAGAAATTACTGTTGCTTCTCCTACTGGTAAAACATAACAGTATTTATGTTTTATTTGAGTATTATTTTTACTAATGGAGTTAAAGTCTCTGGGAGCATCCTAAGTGTAGGAACTTTGTAAATAGTGTACATACTTTAGGTCTTGCTACTCAAAGCCAGTTCATGACAAATACCATCAGCATCACCAAAGAACTTACTGCAAATATAGCATCCCAGCCCCACTCTACCTACCTGAACCAGAATCTGCGTTTTAGTAAATTCTCAGGTGACTCATGTGCTCTTACTATTTGAGAATCATTGCTTTAGGCTATTCTGTCACCAGCTCTTATTTGTCATTTATACACAGCTCACTTTGCTCCTGGTAGTGATTGTTTTTGCTATATGTTGCACTTTGCTGTGTGCTAGTAAACACTGGACTTTCTTTGAAAAAAACTTGCTATTTTGTATGTGTCTAGCTCAAAACAAGTATGGTTCCATAGTTGAGTTAGAAGCTGTTGTATTGATTTTGGCATTTTAGAGCTAGCTGAATTATTAATTTGGCTTCATTTTGCAGACAGAAACATTTTAAAATCAAAGATCTTGTCTCATGCCCTCTCTCATGAAGTGGTTAGCCTTCTCTTACAGATATGCTAGTGCTAATGAATTTTTTATAATAGCTATAAATAAGTAACTATCATCCTAAAAACAAGCATTATGTTTTTCTGAATATGCTTACTTTGAAAATTCTTTGTTTCAAAGAGTGCAAATGTGCATTAAAATAAGAAACATGATAAATGTTTTTCTTGAGATTACAGTTTGATGAAATAACAAAATAAATTTTTAGGTATTACCTTTTCAAATGTTACATAAAACTGCTAAAATGCTGCTCATCCATCAGAACATAAAGGTATCCTTCACTCTCTAAACTCAGAAACCAAATAGATTTGAACACATTCTTTGGAGATACATATTTCAGTTTCAAATTGGCCTAAGGGATATTATTTATATACTAGTGACCCACTGCCTGGTTTTGTGCATAATGAAAGGAAATTAATTAGAAGAAATATTTTAATATCGCTCTTCACCCTTTAATAGAAGTGTCAGAGATGAAAGAAAATTAGTAAAATGTATGTGAAAATAATATATGAATTGATTAAACAATAACAACAACATATAACAACAAAGACATGATATAAAAACAAAAACATGATATAAAAACATTGATAAAAACAGTGACTGGTAAGTTGATTAGACTTATTCTAATATCTTCCTGTATACCACATTAAGAGTAAAAATTCAGCCGAAACTGGTTTGGCTCAGTGGATAGAGCGTCAGCCTGCGGACTGAAAGGTCCCAGGTTCGATTCCGGTCAAGGGTATGTATCTTGGTTGCAGGCACATCCCCAGTGGGGGGGCCGTGTAGGAGGCAGCTGATCGATGTCTCTCTCATTGATGTTTCTAATTCTCTATTCCTCTCCCTTCCTCTCTGTAAAAACTCAATAAAATATTTTTTAAAAAGAAAGAGTAAAAATTCAGAGTGCTTGACTAATTTCCCTTGTGATGAACTATTTACAACTTTAATGTCACATGCTCTTCAAACTTGAGAGAAAGCAACATATAACTGACCATGTCCAAAAACGGAGTCAGGTAGGAATATTCCTACTCTGTCTAGAGTTTGTCCTTGTGATTTATTAATAGTCATTGCAAATGATGGCCTCACAGGAAACTGTCTTCAAATTAATTTAAATGGGAGCAGTGTCAGACGAGGACTTCAGAATATCCACAAAAACAACCAAATTCAAGATCAACAATGACAGATCGAAACACACACGTGCAATTGGTGCCAGTGAGAGCTTTATTTGCATCATGCATGAGCTAGTCAATATTTCTTTTTAAATTGCCAGAGTGAGTCATATGTACCAGTTGGTCAGATGGAAGGTTGGCCACTTAGCCTTTTATATTCATAACTAGAGGCCCAGTGTGTGATTGAAATCACACAAGGAGGCCCTCGCCGTGGGGGGCCGGGACCCACACCTGACTCACAGCATCCCCCAGCCTCCCTGCCTGTGTCTGCTCCAGGGCCACCCAAGCTGCTGGGCCAGATTGGGCAGGCCCCCCTGCCTCTGTCTTCATCTCTGCTCCAGGCCTCACCTGCACGCAAAACCTCCTCCTGTCTGGTTGTGATCCATTATGGAGTCCTAACCTAATTTGCATATTACCTCTTTATATAGAGAGGTAATAAAAGCTTAGTATGCTAATTAGACCAGACGTCCTTCCAGATGAAGCTGGGTCTGCGAGGGAAGCCTGAGTCCTGGTGCTTATCTGCAGGCAGAGGGAAGCCCAGGTCCCAGGTGCCAGAGGGAAGCTGGTGCCCACAGCAAGGGTAAGGAAGGCCTACCCTTGCACAAATTTTGTGCATCAGGCCTCTAGTCCTATCTAATAAAAGAGTAATATGCAAATTGGCCATACTTCCACTACACACAAGCCATGCCCACAGCCATGCCCACCAGCCAATCAGAGTGAGTATGCAAATTAACCCAACCAAGATGGCTACAGCCATAGAGAGAGCAGGAGAGAGGTTTGGGTTGCCCCTGGTAATGGAGGAAGCCAAACTTTCCACAAAACCTGGCTGACCCAGGCCTCCACTTCAGGCAACAAAGTTTCAATGGCTGTGCAAGCAAAAGGCTTGGCTCCACTCCAGAATACAAAATTTCAATTGTAGAAGATAAATAAATCCCAGGTACCAGGGCCTCTACTTGGGTCGCTCGGGGGTGTGGCCAGCCTGCAAACCACCGCAGGCCGCTCACCCAGGCCACCCCATCCCCCAAGGGAACACCTACCCTGATCCCTCAGCCTTCAAGGGTGGGAGGCAACCTGGCAATCAGGGGAAGGGAAGGCAACACCCCCCTCACACCTCTGCTGCTGCCACTACCAGTAGTGCAAGCCTCAGCTGGCCCTGGTTACCTGAGCCTCGAGCAGCCCTGGGCATTTGGGCAGCCAGCCAACCTCCGAGGCTTGCCTGCTCCTCAGACTGGCCCTGGGCAGCTGGGGTGTGAAGGCGAGTCCGGCTCATCATGCACCTGCCATCCCCCCGGCTGGGCTAATAGGACTGGGGGACTCCGGCGGGGCTGAAGGGACTGGGTGTCACCATCTTGTGGCTATGGGTGCCACCATCTTTGTGATGGCATGATGGTCAATTTGCATATTCCCTCTTTATTAGATAGGACATAGGTTCCTCCTTCTCCATACAGTTATTACTATTTACAATGTGTGTGACATATGAGTGAAGGGATAATTTTCTGCTGAGGGAATGAACCTAGAAAATTATAGGCAACTATCAGCTAGCAGAGTCCTCACTGAAAGGGATGCTGTGCCCTCAAGTAATTACCTGTTATCAAAGTTGTATCACCTGCTTTCCATGAATTGTAGCAAAGGTATAAGATGGCTTTCTGCTGCAAGTTTAATTGCACTGTCCAAACTTTTAAGGAAATCTTGCTACTAACACAATTTAAAGAATGCAGAGTAGAAAAGCTATTAATTCAAAATTATGGGAGGAAAATAGATGTAATTTGGGAAAGAGCAGATGAATATTTTATGTACCTATACAAAAATAGGACCACATGCCCATGCCAGGATTTTTTTTTGCTTTTCAAAAGCCACCCAATGATAATATATCAAAAAGAAGTTTAGGAATATTAAAAGGAGCTTTATGCATCTCCATAGAAAAGGTACAGTGGAGATTTAGTAATATATCTTCAGAAATTAATGACTATGTAGTATAAAATTTTATTTCATCTTGCATTGATTGATTGCAGCCTTTAAAATACATTGTGCACTTGAAGCAGGGTGCACACCATTTATTCACAATTTATTTGCCTACCATATTATTTTTATTTTTCGTTAAATTGGGATGACATTGGCTAATAAAATTATACAGCTTTCAAGAATTCAATTCTATGATACATCATTTGTATATTACCTTACGTGCCCACCACCTGAAGTTTAATCTTCTGTCATCATATATTTGACCCCTTTTACCCTTTACAACTGTCCTACCTGCTTCCCTCTGGAAACCACAATATTGTCGCATGTGTCTATGAGTTGTTTGTTTTTTTGTTTGTGCATTTGTGGCTGTCTGCTTTGTGTGGTTTTTTTTTTTAATCCTCACCCAAGGATATATATTTTTTACATTGATTTTAGAGAGGGAGAGAGAAAAAAACATCAGTGTGAAGAGAGACATCAGTCAATTGCCTCCTATACATGCCCCAACTAGGGATTAAACCCACAACCTAGGTATTTTCCCTGACCAGGAATCAAGCAGATAGCCTTTTGGTGTACAGGATGATGCTCCAACCAACTGACCCACATGGTCAGGGCTGTTGCAGTTTTATATCCGACATAGGAGTTAAATGATGGTTTTTGACTTTTCCTGTCTGACTTATTTCACTCCGCATAATATTCTGAAGATCTATCCATGCTATCCCAGATGGCAGTATTTACTTAACCTTGTCACTTCTCACTTTTGATACTTTGGTTGGGGGTGAGGTGCTGCCTGTGCATTATTAGACGTTTAACAGCATTCCAGATCTCCATACATTAGGTGCACAGCCACTAACACACTCACATTCCCGCTTATTCAGTCATGGCAGTGAAATCTTTCCAGTCATTGCCCAATGTCCCCTCTGGGCAAAATCACCCCCGTTAAGAACCATTGCTCTAGACTATTTTGCACCTTTTATGAAGGATAGAAAAGAATACAGGGTTTGCAGAATGTTCACAGTGGGGAAATACGTATACCATAATCTCATTTTTGTAGGAAAAAAAAATGTCATGCACACACAGCAAAAACAAAATTGAAATCACATATAAAATACTAACTATGGCTATCTTGGTTATCCACAATAAAGTGTGACTTGGGGTTTTATTTCTTGCATTTATTATTTTTTTAATTAGAACAATAACCTCCTCTATATCGTATTTAATCATTTAGGTGGAAGATACAATGTCTTAGTTTGCTTTGGTATTTATAACAAAAATAATGTAGGTAGATTAAACAAATATTTGTTCCTCACAGTTCTGGAGCTTGGAAAGTCCAAGATCAAGGTGCTGGCAGATTCATTATCTGGTGAGAGCTTGCTTCTTGGCTCCTCACACGTTGGAAGGGGCAGGGGAGCTCTTTGGGCCCTCTTTTACAGAGGCACTAACCCCATTTCTAAGTTCATCCTCCTGGCTTAAGCACCTCCCAAAGGCCCCACCTCCAAGTACCATCACCTCGGGGGTAAGGATTTCAACATACGAGTTTGTGGGGACACATTTAGTCCATAACATACAATAATTTCCACAAAACTGGACAACATTTAAAAATTTAATTTAGAATATTATACACAGCATTATGCTTTAAAAGGTTAAGTAAATATTGTATGTGAACTGAATTTTTGTTGATGTCCATGGAACTAGAATAAAATATGTGCCTAATATTTTCTCTTTTGCTTAGCTAGTATAAAGATACTTATAAACTTGAAGCACTATTTTAGTGAACTAGATTGTTCTACTTTCTGCCTGTTAATGTTACTTATCAAAAAAGCTTATTCCCATAAGGAGGTTAAAACTAGGACACCCCACAGTAGATACAATGGAGTGAATAAGATGTAAATTTCTTTAGTCATATGTTGCTGACTAGTCTAAAGAGGCATAATGTGTCTCAGTTATTTCTGTCTTCTTACAACTTTGTTTTATTTAGTAATAATAATAATAAGTTGGCAACCTCAGTTGTCTTTTTTCTTTACGTCACTATGACACAAATGAAAGAGAACTTCATCCTCATCTTAGGAACATCTCCAGATTTACATACTCTCCTACTCCCCATCTATAACCAATTCCCTTTTCTCCCCAATCAAGAAAGAAAACTAGAATGCACATAGATTTATTAGAGTATGAGGATAAGAAAACAGAATAGATTAGAAATAAGGAATTTAGAAACTAAGTTGCTTGTAAACCTTGCTAATTTATTAAGCATATTAAAATAATCTTATTCATTCAGTTGATACTGAGTGGGTACTACATAGCAGGCAATGTATCCAGCACAGAACTTACAGTCTCATGGCAGTAGCACACAGTAATCAAGCTCTCATACACAAATAGGTAAAATTCAAACTACAATAAATGTTGTAATGGAGAAATGCATATTGCTATGAGAGCACATAACTCGTGACCTATTTTATTTATTTATTTGTTTGTTTTTTTATAATATTTTTAATTCTGTGAAGACCTTTATTGGATGGTAGCCTTGACCAGTGTCGAACCTGGGATCCTTCAGTCTCCAGGCCGACGCTCTGTTCACTGAGCCAAACCGGTCAGGGACTGGGGAACTATTTTAAATTAAGAAGTCAGAGAAGGTTTTCCTGAAATTGTATCTTTATAGTTTTGGAGTTCAAAAAAGAGGCCAGGGCTAGAGTTGTGAATCTAAAAGTCATTTATATTCAGATACTGGCAGAAGCTGTCGGTCCATTGCCTAAGAAATTATATAGATGGGAAAGGAAAAATGAGGAGGCAGTTTTGAAGTAAGCCTTAAAGAAATCCAACTTTATAGGAGACACAAAAGGAAGATGTACTGGAGCACCAGCCAAGAAGAAAAAATATTTTATTATAAAATCAAGAGAAGTGATAAAGACATTTTTAAATTTTAAGAAGAGAATGATTAACAGTGTCAAATGGATCCAAGAGATCAAGAAAGATGAAAATTTAAAAATATCTATTGGATTTAATAACAGCTAAAAATAAGTTGAAGACTAATTGCAAAAGTGAAAATATTTAGAAAATAAGTAGAGACAGTTTATTGGAGAAATTTGGCTCTGACAGGAGAGATAAGGAAGGTGGTAACTAGGACAAAATGCAAGACTAAGAGAAGTGTGTGGAGAGACAGAGACAGAGATAGGCAGAGACAGATGGGAGAAGCCTTTGGAGAAAGAGAAGGCCTGGATGCATGGTCAATTTGAAAGGAATGGTAACTAGTGGAGGTTTTAGTAGAGTCATATCACAGAGCTTAGTCAGAAAAGACCAGAATTCTTGCCACAGATTTGACACTGGCTGGCAGTGGGAACAGCCTGCCTAGTAGAGTATAATACAATTTAACAATTAGAGAAACATATAGAGTATTATTTTAAAGATGTTTTAGTGCTAATTTAGATGATTTTCTAAAATTCCTTATATTCCTATTTTGTGCTTAGAAGGATTCAATGAAGTCTCTACCTTGTCTCTCTAAGATAAGCTAAGAATCTTAAAGATTGTTTCCTTTAGCAATGTTTTCCAGTTCACTAAATCTGTCTTCTTTAACCTGGCTCTTTTATATTTACATTTTCCATGTGGGTTCTCTTTCAAATTCACTTTTTGTTTTATTATATTTTTTATTATATCTTGTGTTTCCCTTACTGGCTGTATTCCTCTTTTAAATTCTCTTTTAATGTACTTTTTAAAAAAACTTCTTTACATTTTTTCAGTTATATGCAATTATTCAAAGGTGAATTCTTCTGTTCATATATCTACTTATACTTTTTTAAAGTTAAATCTTTATTATTCAGATCATTACATTTGTTTCTCTTTTTTCCCCTCCATAGCACCCCTCCACCCAGCTCCCACCCTTCCCTCTGCCCTTAGCTCCTCACATTGATCTCATCCATAGGTGTATGATTTTTTGTCCAGTCTCTCCCTGTACACCCCTCACCTCTTTCCCCCTGAGAATTATCAGTCCACTCCCTTTCTGTGCTCCTGATTCTATTATATTCACCAGATTATTCTGTTGATCAAATTTTTAATTCACTTAATTTTTAGATTCACTTGTTGATAGTTATGTATTTTTTTTTCATAATTGTTTGGCTTTTACCTTTTTCTTCTTCCTCTTCTAAAAGAGTACCTTTCAGCATTTCATATAATACTGGTTTGGAGTTAATGAACTCCTTTAGCTTTTTCTTCTCTGTGAAGCTCTTTATCTGCCCTTTAACTCTGAATGATAGCTTTGCTGGATAGATTATTCTTGGTTGTAGGTTTTGTTATTTATCACATTGAATATTTCTTGCCACTCCCGTCTGGCCTGCATAGTTTCTGTTGAGAAATCAGCTGACAGTCGTATGGGTGGTCCCTTGTAGGTAATTAGCTGTTTTTCTCTTGCTGCTTTTAATGTTCTCACTTTGTCTTTTGCTCTTGGTATTTAAATTATGATGTGTCTTGGTGTAGTCCTCTTTGGATTCCTATTATATGGGGTTCTATGTGCTTCCTGTACTTGTAAGTCTATTTCTTTTACCAGATGTGGGAAGTTTTCAGTCATTATTTCTTTAAATAGGTTTTCAATGTCTTGTTCTCTCTCTTCTTCTGGCACCCCCACAATTCTGATGTTCGTATGCTTGAAGTTGTCCCAGAGGCTCCTTACATTATCTTCACATTTTTGGATTCTTTTCTCCTCTTGCTTTTCCAGTTGAGTGTTTTCTGCTTCTTTATATTTCAAATTTTTGACTTGATTCTTGCCTTTCTCTAGTCTGCTTGCTGTTAGGACTCTGTATAATATTTTTTATTTCAGTCAGTGTATGTTTAATTTCTAGTTGGTCCTTTTTCATCTCTAGTTGGACCTTTTCCATCTCTAGTTGGCTCTTTTGCATCTCTAGTTGGTCCTTTTGCATCTCTAGTTGGTCCTTTTTCATCTTCTCTTGGCTCTCGCTAACTTTATCCAACTTTTCTAGGATATTCTTGAAAAACCTTATAAGCGTGGTTTTGAACTCTATATCCAGTCGTTTTTTTTCCTCCATTTCTTTTGTTTGTGATCCCTTCCCTTGTCTCGGCATTTTCACTATGCCAGGAGAACTTTGTTGGATTCAGCCTTATGATACCAGACTTGCAAAACTGCAGAAGCCTCTGTTGAGCTTGGGATGGGTGGAGTCTCAGGGCTTAAGGGACCGCCTTGCCTTCCAGTCTGCCCCGCCCTCCACGGCCCCTGAGTCTCACGTGACTAGGTAATCACTGGAGCGGTCCTTGTGCACCTGCGCCTTCTAGACCGCTGCCTTTCCAGCTCCCCTGCGCACCAGGACCACACGAGTCTAGGTCTCCAGGGTTTCACCCGAAACAGGGGCTTAGTGGAGTTAGAAGTGGCACAGATGGGAGGATCTGTCTCCTGCCCACTTGCGAAAGCCAGCGGCACCATCAGCAATCTGTCCTCTGCACAGTGCCGTGCGCGCCACCAGCCAGACCTCTGATCTTTTGCGACTCCCCTAAATTTCCGTGCACCTCTCCCTTTTCACAGTCCAAACTCACCCTGTATGAGTTTTGGCTGTATCTGGGGTTTAGTGTTGTAAGATAAGGGGTCAATGCCGTTAGGAGTCTCCATTTCCCTCCCGCCAGAGAAAGTCAGCCAGGTACTCCAGCACCCGCTCTCTCAGCGTGCTCGTCTCCGTACCTCAGCTTTTTGCAGCTCCTCTGGGTCTCTGTGAGCCCCTCTCTTTCCTTCTAGCTGTAGAACTTACACTCAGCCAGCTTTCCTGTGGTTCTGGATGATGTCCGTTCTGTCTTTTAGTTGTAGTTTTGAAATTGTTGTGCAAGGCAGCAGTGTAGGTTTTTACCTATGCCGCCATCTTGGATTCTCCCCTCTACTTATACTTTTCATTGGCAGTTTGTTTTCTGGCATACTTTGTAATTTTTTACTGTAAGCTTACTTTCAGTAGAAGTTGTTTCTGTGTAAATGTCAGGGGGCCTGAATTTTGGGAAATTGGGGCCAGTTTTGTGTTTGACTTTGCTGTGGTTTTATAGCTTCCACTAGTTTAGGATTTAATCTTATTTTTTCTATGCAGGGTTTCCCAGCTTCTTGGGAAGTACTAATTCAGACCTCACATCCAAAAGTAGTGCAAGTTTGACATGCTGGTATTCTCTCTGCTGACTCTCTCTAGAGTAGTTTGCTCTGTACCATATTCCTCAGACCAAACAGCTTTTCTAGTTTGCAGCTATACATAGAGCCTAGATATTTGACTCCTAGTCTATATCTTCAACATATATATTAGGTTTTGAACACTCTTTTTAAAATTTAAATTCTTTATTGTTTAAAGTATTACATAAGTCTCCTTTTTCTCCCATTAACCTCTCTCTGACTGCACCCACCCCCCAGCACATGCCTTCACCTCTCTACTGTCTGTTTCCATTGGTTATGCTCATAAGCATGCATACATGTCCTTTGGTCAGCCCAGCCCCTGCCTTCCTCCGTTTTAGGTTGGGAGGTGTGTTCAATGTTTCTGGCTCTATTTTTTCATCAATTTATGTTGTGCATTATATTCCACAAATGAGTGAGATCATGTGATAGTTATCTTTCTCTGACTGGCTTATGTAGCTTAGCAAAATGCTCTCCAGGTGCATCTATGCTGTTGCAAATGGTAAAAGTTCCTTCTTTTTTTACAATAGCGTAGTATTCCATTGTATAGATGTACCATTGTTTTTTAATACACTCATCTGTTGTTTCCAAATCTTAGCTATTATAAATTGTGCTGCTATGAACATTAGGGTACATATATCCTTTCTGATTGGTGTTTCTGATCTCTAGGGATATATTCCTAGAAGTGGGATTACTGGGTCAAATGAGAGTTCTAGTTTTAATTTTTTAAGGAAATTCCATATTGTTTTCCACAGTGGCTGCACTAGTCTGCATTCCCACCAGCAGTGCATGAGGATTTCTTTTTCTCTACATCCTCACCAGCACTTGCTGTTTGTTGATTGGCTTATCATAGCCATTCTGACAGGCGTGAGATAGTACCTCATTGTCATTTTGATTTGTATCTCTTGGATGATTAGTGATTTTGAGCAGGTTTTCACATGTATCTTGACCTTCTTTATGTCTTCTTTTAAAAAGCATCTATTTCGGTCCTTTGCCCATTTTTTGATTGGATTGTTTATCTTCCTTTTGTCAATTTGTATGAGTTCCCTAATAAATTCTGGAGATTAAACACCTTGTCAGATATAACATTGGCAGATATGTTCTCCCATACAGTGGGCTTTCTTGTTTTATTGATGGTTTTTTTTGCTCTGCAGAAGCTTTTCATTTTGATGTAGTCCCATTTGTTTATTTTCTCCTTAGTTTCCATTGTCCTAGGAGCTATGAGGGTAAAGATACTGGTATGACATATGTCAATACTTTGCTGCCTATAGATTCTTCTAAGATATTTATGGTTTCCTGTCTATGTTTAAGTCCTATATCCATTTTGAGTTTATTTTTGTGTGTGGTGTAAGTTGGTGGTCTAGTTTCATTTTTTTTGGATGCATCTGTACAATTTTCCCAACATTTATTGAAAAGACTGTCCTGACTCCATTGTATGCTCTTGTCTCCTTTGTCAATATTAGTTAAATATATTGACTTGGGCTGATTTCTGGGTTCTCTGTTCTGTTCCATTGGTCTATATGTCTGTTTTTGTGTCAATACCAGGCAGTTTTGAGAACAGTGACTTGGTAATATAGCTTGATATCTGGTATTGTGACCCCTCCAACTTTGTTCTTCTTTCTCAGTATTTTTTAGGCTATTCGGGGTCTTTTCTTATTCCATATGAATATTTAGAGTTTGTTCTAGGTCTGTGAAATATGCCATTGGTATTTTAATGAGGATTGCATTGAATCTATAAATTGCTTTGTATAGTATGGACATTTTAATGATGTTTATTGTATCAGTCCATGAACATGGTATATTTTTCATTTGTTTATGTCTTGCTCTATCTCTTTTTTCAATGTCCTGTAGTTTTCTGAATACAGGTCTTTTACCTCTTTAATTAAGTTTATTCCTAGGTATCTTAATTTTTTTGGTGTATTATAAATGGGATTGTTTTTAGTTTCTCTTTCTGTGAGTTTATTAATGGAGTATAAAAAAGCTATAGCTTTCTGGGTGTTAATTTCATATTCTGTTACATTGCCAAATTCATTTATTAAGTCTAATAGTGTTTTAATGGAGTCTTTAGGATTTTCTATCTATAATATCATGTCATTATTTGCAATAATGACAGTTTTACTTCTTTTCCTTTTACTTCTTCTTCTTGTCTAATTGCTATGGCTAGCACTTCCAGCACTATGTCAAACAGGAGTGGTGAAAGTGGGCATCTCTGTCTTGTTCCTATTCTTAATAGAAATGGGTTTAGTTTTTGCCCATTGAGTATGATATTGGCTGTAGGTTTGTCATATAGGGCTTTTATTATGTTGAGGTATGATTCCTCTATTCCTACTTTACTGAGAGTTTTTATCAGGAATGCTTTTCTGCATCAATTGATATAATTATGTGATTTTTATTTCTCAATTATGTGATGTATCATGTTTATTGATTTACAGATAATTGTACCAGCCTTCCATCCCTGGAATGAATTTCACTTGGTCATAGTGTATGATCTTTCTAATGTAATGCTTGATCCGATTTGCTAGAATTTTGTTGATGATTTTAGCATCTATGTTCATTAGGGATATTGGTCTGTAATTCTCTTTCTTTGTGGTGTCTTAATTGATTTTGGGATTGGGGTAATGCTGGCTTCATAGAAAGAGCTTGAAAATATGCCTTACTCTTGATTTTTTTGGAATAGTCTGAGAAGGATAGATTTTAGTTCTTCTTTAAATATTTGGTAAAACTTCCCTGTGAAGCTTTCCAGACCAGGGCTTTAGTTTGCTGGAAGTTTTATTTTTATTATTATTGCTTTAATTTCATTGGTAGTTATCAGCCCATTCATGTTTTTTTATTCTTCCTAATTGAGTTTTAGAAGTTTGTATTTTTCTAAGAATATGTCCATTTCATCTAGTTTGTCCAATTTATTGGAATAGTTGTTTGTAGTATTTTTTACAATCCTTTGTATGTCTGTGGGGTTAGTTGTTACTTCACATCTTTCATTTTTGATTTTATTTGGGTCCTCTCTCTTTGTTTCTTGGTGAGCCTGGCTAGAGGTTCATCAATCTTGTTTATTCTTTCAAAGAACCAGCTCTTGGTTTTATTGATTTTTGTTGTTTTTTTTAAATTGTTGTTTGTTTGTTGTTTTTGGTTTCTGTCATTTATTTCCACACTGATCTTTATTACTTCCTTCCTTCTGTTTACTCTGGATTTTTCTTGTTGCTCCTTTTCTAATTCTGTGAGTTGTAGTGTTAGATAATTTTTTAATAATTTTTCTTGTTTTTTTGAGATAGGCCTATAGAACTGTGAATTTTCCTCTCAGGATTGCTTTCACTGTGTCCCATAGATTTTGGATTGTTGTGTTTTTGTTGTCATTTGTTTCCCAGATGATTTTTATTTCTTCTTTGATCTCTTTAATTATCCAATCATTGTTTAATAGCCTGCTGTTTAGCTTCCAAGTTTTTTTTAATTGTAGTTTATTTATAATATTATGCCATTGTGATCTGAGAAGATGCTTGATATGATTTCTATCTTCTTTAATTTGAAGAGACTGCCTATGTCTTAATATATGGTCTATCTTTGAAAATGCCCCATGTGCACTTGAGAAGAATATATATTCTGTACTTTGGGTTAAAATGTTCTGAAGATGTCAATTAGTTCCATCTGATCTAGTGAGTCATTTAGAATTGCTGCTTTTTTTTTGCTTAATTTTTGTTTAGAGGATTTATCCAGTGATGTCAATGGGGTATTAAAGTCCCTTCCTATGATGATATTGCTGGTGATCTCTCTCTTGATATCTTCCAGAAGTTTTTTTTATGTATTTGGGTGCTCCTGTATTGGGTGCATATATGTTTGCCAGAGTTATATCTTCTTATTGGATTGCTCCCTTTAGTATTATAAAGTGGTCCTCCTTATCTCTTGCTATGGCCTTCACTTTGAAGTTTTATTTGTCAGATATAAGTATTGCTATCCAGCTTTTTTTGTTTTGTTTTTTTCATTTCCATTTGCCTGGAAAAAAAATTTCCATCCCTTCACTATCAGTCTTTGTGAGTCCTTTGTTCTGAGGTGGGTCTCTTACAGACAGCAAATGTATGGGTCATGTTTTTTTATCCATGCAGCACCCTATGTCTTTTGATTGGAACATTTAACCCATTTACATTTAAGGTTATTAATGATGGATACTTGTTTGTTGCCATTTTTATTCTTTATGCCTGTGTTCCTTCTTCACTTTCTATTTCTTGTCTTTACAGTGATCTCTTTAGCATTTCTTATATTGCTGGCTTGGTGGTAATAAACTCCCTTAGTCCTTTTTTTTGTCTTTGAAGCACTCTATTTCACCTTCAGTTTTGAATTATAGCCTTGCTGGGTATAGTATTATTGGATTCAGTCCCTTGCTTTGCATCACTTTGTATATTTCATTCCATTTTCTTTTGGCATGATGTGTTTCTGTTGAGAAATCAGTTGACAGTCTAATGGGAGATCCTTTTGGTAACTTTCTATCTCTCTCTTACAGCCTTTAAGATTCTTTGTCATTGGTGTTTGCCAATTTAATTATGGTATGTCTTGGTATGGACTTTTTAGAGTTCATCTTGTTTGGGATTCTGTGTGCTTCTTGGACTTGTGTGCCTTTTTCCTTCCCCAAATCAGGGAAATGTTCTGTCATTATTTCTTCAAACAAATTTTCTATTCCATGCTCAGCTTTCTCTCCTTCTGGCACTCCTATTATTGATTCTTCTTTATTTCCTCTTTATTCTTACACGTTGTTGAATTTGTTTTCCATCCTTTTCAGCATTCCTATAATAAGTACTCTGAATTCTTTCTCTGACAAATTCCTTGCCTCCATTTCATTCATTTTCTTTTATGGTGATTCCTCCTTTTCTTTCATATGATTTTTTTTTTTGCTTCCTCATTTTTGCTGTTCCTTGATGATTATTTCTATGTATTAGATCATACTGCTATGCCACCCCGATTTTTTGAGTTTGTCTTATATAGTTGATGTTTTGGGTGACCCAGTGATGCAATCTCTCAGGTCTTCTGGGATTGGTTTTCTAAGGAAGCTCCCTACTGGGGATATTTGGGTTATCTTGATATAATTGGATCTTGAGTGTTATTGTCCCATTTGTGGATGGAGTCTTCTCTCAGGGTGCCTGGTTATGTGGCTCACCCTCTACCACCTTGACCAAACAGCACAAAATATAACTCGACAAGACACCACACAAAAGGAACAAAATCCAAATGTACTCATGACACCAGTAACCCCAATAAAAAAGACCACCAGAAAAAAAAAAGAATTAGGAGAGAGAAAAGAGAGCAAAGATGATATCAAGAAAAGAAAATAAAAGGTGAGAGAAAATCAAAATGAAAAAAACACCACAAAACAAACAGATAAACCAAAAAATGCAAATAACATACATCCACAAAAAGGGGGGGACAGAATCAGTAGAGGCAGAACTTATATACAGAAAGTAAGGTTAATGAATTGAATGAATAGGGGAAAGACTCTGGTTCAGTATAGAGGAAGTAGAAAGAGAATGAGTGGATAAGAAGAGAAGGAAAAAAATAAGTAATAAAAAGATAAAACAAAAAATATTTTTATGTGTTTATTTATTTATTCATCCATTTTTGGAAAAAGGGAATAGAGGAGAGAGCAGGTAGGTTGAGTTTATTGAGTGAAACTAATTAAACAATTAGGAGAAGAAGAAAGCACCAGAGGAGAGAAAAAACAAGCATAATTTTTTTAAAAAAATTGACTCACAAAGAAAGAGAAAGGAGAAGGGTGCATGGAGTTGGGGCAGGGGAGAAGAAATTAGATATATGAGTAAGCCAACAGAGACTACAAAAATAATAATAATATATCAGTGAAGCAGATAAAGAAGATCAATTTTTGCCAAAACCAGTTTGGCTCAGTGGATAGAGCGTTGGCTTATGAACTGAAAGGTCCCAAGTTCGATTCCGGCCAGGGGCATGTACTTTGGTTGTGGGCACATCTCCAGTAGGAGGCGTGCAGGAGGCAGCTCATCGATGTCTCTCTCATCGATTTTTCTGATTTTCTATCCCTCTCCCTTCCTCTCTGTAAAAAATCAATAAAATATATTTGGGGAAAAAAAGTCATAAAAAGAAGATCAATTTTTAACCAGGGATAAAAAGAAAGAGTAAAACTAAAGTGAGGACAGGAGAGGAGAAAATAGGATAGAAGAAGTGGAGAAGAAAAGGGTGGAAAAAATAAAATAAAATAAAATCCTATATAATAAAAAGGTAATATGCAAATTTCTCCTCACACCCTCGTGTCACAAGATGGCCACCCCCACATTATCACAAGATGAGGGCAGTTGGGGATGACCAGGCCTGCAGGAGAGGGCAATTGGGGGTGATTGGGTCCTCAGGGGAGCAGTTAGGTGTCAGTCAGGCCATTAGGGGAGTGGTTAGGGGGCTATCAGGTTGTCAGGCAGAGTGGTTAGGGGCAATCAGGCAGCCAGGCAGGCGAGTTGTTAGGAGCCAGCAGTCCTGAATTGTGAGAGGGATGTCCAACTGTGGGATCGGGCCTAAACCAGCAGTTGGACATCCCCCAAGGGGTCCCAGGTTGTAGAGGGTGCAGGCTGGGCTGAGGGACACTCCCCCACCACCACCCCAGTGCTCGAATTTCATGCACCAGGCCTCTAGTAATAATTTTTTTTTAATAAAAGATAAAAAAGTGAAGTGTCATTTGCTTCAGCTGAGTTTTAATGCCACTTGGGGGCTGGTTTAAGACTCCACTCCTCTGTTCTGTCTGCCACTTCTCAGTTTCCCATTAGGTAATTAGCACCTTGTTGAAGTCCCAAGTGATCCACAGTTCCTGTTTGCATGCAGGCAGGTGGGACCAGTCTGCCTGCTTTGCCTGTCTGCCTGCTATCAGTCTTAGTCTCTCAAGCATCTGTTTCTGACAGGTTTAGATGCTTTCTGAGACTGAATGGCCCTTTTCAATTCAGTCCCTGAGAGCTCTTGAGTTCGATTTAGAGTCTGTTTCCTTTGTACAGCTCAGGTTGTAGTTTGGGTCTGGCTGTGTTGGCCGTCTTGAGGCTGCTGGGAGGGGCTGGTTCTTTAGGAGAAAAAGGGCTACTTAGGTGTGGAGGATCTAGAATGTCTCAGTGTGGGCTCCCAGTCACCTCTCTCTGACCCACTCTCCTCCACAACCTCTCCCATGGCTCCACAAATCCAAACCTCCACCACTGGTGAGTGCGTGTATTTGAAAGGTCTTATGAACTGGGTTTAATGAGTAAAAACAAAGACAAATCAGAGGCAAAACAACCGTGAGTTTTTCTTAACCCGACACCGCGTGACTCAGGCAACTCTTCAGGCTTCCTATCTGGGCTCAGCCTCTTGCAGCTGTGGACTTAGATCTTGAACCCCCTACTGCCAGCAGCTCTGTGGACCTCTCTTCCATAGTCGATGTTATGTCTGTCCCCAAGAGATGCAGACTTGGTGCCATGCAACTTCCTTCTGATCTTCTTGTTCCAATGGTCATGCATGTCTCTTCTCCAGCCCAGATCCCCGATTCTACCATTCTCCAAGTGTTTTGTGCCCTTCCCAGCTGCGAATTGTCTCTTCAGCTGTGTCTACTTTGCCAACTCTAGATGGATGCTATTCAGTTCAGGTGCCCCTTCTATCTGCTCCAGGATAAGGCTTGTTACATGTCTACCTATTCAACCACCATTTCTTCCTTCTGCCAGGTTTTTGAACACTTTATGTAGTTTTTTTTTTTAATTATCACTTGAGGAAGGCTTATTGCATTAGCCTATTTTTCCATATTGACCAAAAGTGTTTTTTGGGGAATATAGAAAACTCTTCCAATTGTTTCCTAAAATATATTTTTTATGACCAAAATGGAAGTGTTATCCGTGGGAGAAATCCTCAGCTATACCAGTTGCTTGTAGAGGTGGTCTTCTTGCAATATTCCAAGAAAATGAATTTTCAGAGACTTGCAAGAGCGGATGAGGTATTATAGAAAGCTTTATTTCTGTTGAATTACACCCGAGTTTCCAGCGTCCCATATTCCCTTGTCACGCCATGGAAGAAGTGTGGCTCTGCTTCAGCAGAGCTAGAATCAGAGACCGTTTCCAGAGTTTCCTCTCCATGTTGGAGCAGTCTAGTCCAGATCAGGCTAGCTTAGATTGTGTCCTTGCTGCAGTCCATCAATCCATTTTGTATGGGGTCAGCAGGGCCACATGGCTATGGAGGAAACATGGGCAAATGCAAAAGAGCAGATTCCTTTGGGTAGGGGATTACGTATTCTCAAATTTTTGCAGGTTTGCCGTGGCCCTGCCTACTTTGGGCAATGATCTCTGTTTCCAGTTTTTGACTGACAGGCATCTTCTCTGTGTTGTACCAATTTTACTGTGCATGCATCTACTAGTATTTCCCTTGGTTGGACCCCTTCCCCCAGTGATCTGCAGGGAATGGGCTGGTGGTTTCCTGGCGAAGCTGCCCAAATGACATCCATAATATCTGGCCTTCTCTTTGCTCCTTTCCTATTGTTATTAACTAGCCAATTACAGAAGCTAGTATATATTAGAAATGCAAAACTATCAAATTTTGAATATGCATTTGTGCAGATTTGAAGTCATATTCTGATACTAGAAATACAGATTCTTAGGAGACAGTAACATAAAAATTACATTTTTAAAGAATCATAAATGAAAAGAATTCTGTAACATATATATATCTGTATATTGAGAGTAGTTTACATGTGCCATTTCTTAATTACTGCTATTTTCTGATAACTTTAATATATAAATTTTTTCCATAACTAGCATGAACTTCATATCAAATATAAGAAAAATGAAATAGAATAAGGTTCAGAGAAATGTAGGCAGACTTGCAGTTTATGTGAAGAGGTTAAAAGATATAATGAAAAGATGAGGGAGGGAAGAGTTTGTTCTAAGAATGAATCATAGTTCACAAAGTCAGGTATTCAAGAAATGTTAATTTTCGGTATTTTTAACTAAATTATTTGTACATAATAAATATGTAATGGATATTTGCTGAGTGAATGAATAAATGATTGAGTAAATTCAATTTTTTTTAGCCCTCTTTCTGTTGGAGGCTAGAAACTAAATCTTAATCAATACAGGACTTTTTCTTCGCCTTTTCCCCTAAGTATGTGTCCTCAGTTTCTAGGTCAGCATAATGCATATCAGAATAAAAATGTGGAATGAACATTTGGTGTGGTTGACACCTACTAAGATGTCTGCATGGTTACTTTACTTTCTTGTATTGAGTGAGTGATTGACAGTACTCTGTCCACTCAGTTGCTAAGTCAATGCTATCTTTTGCTGCTCCTTCTGTCTAAATGTGAGAGAATTCTGAGACCTTGCTTCCTCCTTCGACTATATTCTAGAGATTGGAGGTTGTGGGCTTCCCTGCTATCAAAACCCAAAATCTGATGGAATTTTCTATCTTGACAGTTATTCTCTGATTTAGGTGAATATATAGCAGAGTGCTCTCCCAGAGATCCTCCAGATTCCTGCCCAAATCCCAAAGAATCTTTAGTATATGTTGAGCATAGGAGATGCGAAAGGAGAAGCAGAAAAAAAAATCTCTTTAATTCTCTCATTTATACTCAGAATCCTGGGCTTTTGAAAATCAAACTCCAAAAATTTAATAATTTCTTTGTTATTTATATACTGCTGTGCCATCCATTCCTTGAGGCAGTCAAACATTATCTGTTTCTGCCTGAGTGGAGAAGAAGGGTCATGGATAACAAGGTCCTGGAACAGAAAACACACTGGTTAGTATATACTGTAAATGGAGGAGCTTTTTTTGCTACAAAGATACAAAGAAACAAAGAAAATAAAGAAGTAATAAAGCAGGAAAAGAGGCCCAGGGGGGTTAGTAAAGAAGAGAGAAGACTGAAAGAACTCTTTCCTCTCTAAAGTAATGAGTGAGAGGCTGTGGTTTGGAGCAGCTGCATTTAGTGGATCTGGAACTGATTGACAGCTGAAAGATGGCTTTTTTTATAGACCTGTGTTCACTCTCTGGGTAGCTCAGAGCCCAATGGGACTTCTCACCTGCCCGGGGCCCAGAAACAAGGATCTTTGACTTCTTTTTAAAAACTTCAAAAGAAGTAGAGAAATGCATATCAGAATAAAAATGTGAACTCAAAAGATAGGATTATTTTAAGACTTAGGGGGAAAAAAATCAAAATTATTCATCATAAAACCAGTGCCTCCTCCTCTACCAAAATGAAAATTAGCTCTTGCTGATTTTGGTTTCAGAATATCTTCAATTTTCAAGGCAACCACTCTGGCTCAGGTCCTTGGTACCCCATTCCTTAATTATTGTCTTGTTCTGCCAATTAGGACTCACATTCTTATAAATATACTAGAGGCCTGGTGCACTCACCTGGGCTGTGGGGATCGGGCCAAAACCCGCTCTCCTACATCTCCCGAGGGGTCCTGGATTGCCAGAGGGTACAGGCCAGGCAGGGGACCCCACTGGTGCACACTTGTGGCCAGGAAGGGACCGTGGAAGGGCCTTAGGGCATTCTGGCAATCTCAACCAGTCCTGATTGCTGGACCCCAGCAGCAAGCTAACCTACCAGTCGGGACGTCTGCTCCCTGGTGGTCAGTGCACATCACAGCAACTTATCGAACAGTCTGAGGGACAATTAGCATATTTTATATATAGATTTTTCATACACACACACACACACACACACACACACACACACAGTAGGACCTCAGGTTATATTGGAGATCTGTTCCTTCAGCACGATGTAACGCTATTTTCTTCCTAAGTGGGAACCCATCTACATAAGCATCTATGTCACTCGCATGGAGCACATACACAGCAGTAATGTAATGAAACAGTAAAAAAAATTCAAAGGAAAGATAACAATTCCTGACCTTTACTTACGTTAAATAAATAAATAATAAAAACATAAAGCACATTTATACATATGTCGAAATGACGGAACTTCTTTTTTTAATAAACAAATGGGAGATGGCAACAAAACCACGTATGTTGAGTCCGCCATAACCCGAGGACTGCCTGTATATAGATTTTTCTTCTTTTTAAAGAACTAGTTCTTAGGCCTTACTTGCTTGATATGTTCACTACACTATTCCTAAGTGCCTTGTGTATCCCTGCTGTGTACTGAGTTGTGTCCTCCCAAAATTCACCTGTTGAAACCCTAACTCCCAACAAGATAGGGTTTTTAGGAGATAATAAAGATTAAATGTGGTCATATCGGAAGGGTGGAGGGGGTGGTCACATAGGGTTGTTGGCCTTGTAAGAAAAGGAAGAATGATCTCTGCATGCACAGAGGAGAGGCCGTGTGAGCACACAGAGAGAAGGCGGCCATCTCCAACCCGGAAGGAAGCCTTCATCAGAGCTCACCACATTTGGCACTCAGATCTTGAAGAAAAAATAAATGTTTGCTATTTAAGCTACCCAGCCTGTGGTATTTTGTTATTGCAACCTGAGCAGACTAAGACAGCCTGAAATAATGCTTATTAACTCCCTCAATAAATATTGATTGATTGAGGGGGAAATTAGCAGTGCTGTGCTCAGGAACATAATGCACCTCCTCAGGCTAGCAAGGAATGGTCTCTGCTGTAGGCTTGTGGATCATAGTCTCTGTCACCACTGCTTGTTCTGCCATGGTAGCACAGAGCCGCCATCCCCAGTACAGAGGCAAAGGGGCACTGCTATGTTCCAGTGAAGTATTGTTTACAAAAACAGGCAACAGGCTGTCCTTAGCCCATAATCTGTCACTTGCCCAGTTCTGATCAATAGCAACTGACCCACCTTATCTCTCCAAGGAATATTTCCTATTCCTTATTGGAAAAACCCTGTGTAGTCAGACTGACAGGTGCCTCACCCACATTCTCCATGGCTTCTCCATACTTCCCTCTTAACTCAAATTTCCTTTCCAATTTCTATTCTTCCCTCCAGGTCCAGGAGTTAAGAAAAAGTAAATAAAGCATAGTCCATGCCCACAATGGTCATATAAATGTAATAGAGGAGGATATATGTAGAACAAGCATGCTTAATGTAGAAGTATTGTAGAAGGTATCAGAAGAATAGTAGGGACCTAAAGGAGAGATAGAACATTTTTACAGAGGTCAGAGTAATGGAAGGAGAGTGGTGGGGTGTCAGAGAGGAACCAGGAGACTGGGAGGAGGAGCAAGTCCACAAAGAGCAGGTAGGGGGAAGGCCAGGCAAGTAAGAGGAGGGAGAGAGGGTGGGAAGGGAAGGGGGGAGGGAAAGCGGGAGGGAGAAGAGGGAGAGGAGAAGAGGGAGGGAGAGAAGGAGGGAGTGGAGAGAGAAGCTGAAACATGAAAAGGCGAGATGAGATAATTTTGTTTATGTAAAAATACTTCTGTACCTAGGTTAAAAATAAGAGGAAAAGATGGATCATTATCTACTGATACAGATACTCATGATATGTTGATAAGTGTAAAAGTAGCAGTGTGCTTATATGCACATGTGCTTTTATATTTTGTGTGAAGCAAGATAAGGTATGAAAGGTCTTAACGACTGTTGGCTCAGGGATGGTTGATTGTGAAAGATGGGGAGTTAGCAAGTGAGTGGAGATGGTTACTGTGATTTTAGCTCTAACAGAAACTCGTCTGATAGGAGCAGCAGCCCCCACAGACGAAGATAATCATTATACTTACCAGGAAATGGAGGATCAGAGTGATTGAATAAGGTTAAGGTCACAATAACTTATTTAAGCCACAGGTCTGTTTGACTTTACAGCCCAAACTCTGAACCACTTCACTGCATCCATAAAATTTTGTGCTATGGTGGGGGTAGGACAGATGGAGAATCTGAAATCCTGGGTCTGGTATACCTAACACTTAGTAATTAGTGCTGGTTACATAGAGATAGAGGTGTGCTAAATGTGCTTAGCTATATGTTAGCATTTAGCATTATATAAAAAAGAATAATGAAGACTTCTGAGTTTTTTCATGTATGTTTTCAGTTTCTTCTTTTACACAGTAGTATTTCTTTCAGTTTGAATATGTCACAGAAACAAATGTTATATGCTTTTCATAAATATTTCATTCATGTTAACAAAATATAAAGTCGGTCTCTCTCTTTTTCAAGGAAACTAATCTCATGCTGAACTAAGAAAAATTGGTTTTGCTTATGTTTTGCAGGCTTTGACTAATGACATGAATACAGATGATGAAATTAAATATGTAGAAGAAAAGGAAAGCTACATCTGTGCGGTGTGCCTGGATGTTTATTTCAACCCATACATGTGTTACCCTTGCCACCACATCTTCTGCGAGCCCTGCTTACGGACTCTTGCCAGAGACAATCCTGCAAGCACTCCCTGCCCACTGTGTCGGACAATTATTTCCAGAGTCTTTTTCCAGACAGGTAACTGTTCCCTTTCATTAACATGATTGCCTCTGAGTTATCTTTGTCCCAGATCTTAAGGTATTTTGTAAACTATTATGAGAAAGTTATTGGAAATCATACACATGTAACATAATTTGTTACTCTTCCTCCAGTTTATAAAACGGTGATTGCCCAATTCATAGAATTCTGTTAGAATCATAGGATCATAGGTAAGAATAGTTTCTCATCTTTAACCTCTTACTCTATGCTGAGGCCTTTTCTAGAACATCCTAAGTAGCTATTTTTTATTCTTTACATGGACTTCTCCAGTGTCAAGGATATTCCATTGAAATTTGAAGCAGCCCTATTGATTGTTTATTCCTCATATCTGCCTTCTGCTTACTCATTTTTAAGCCCTTGATATTTTCTCTGGAGTATCAGAGAATATATCTGTAAATATCTGAGAAAAACTATTATGCCTTCTCCCACATTCCAGATCATCTCAATCTTCTTATTGTTCTTAAGGTCTTTCTTCTTAATGAGAAGAAAATAAAATTGGAATAAGGATTTGTTTATTTGGTTATCATACAAAGATGGAATATAAAACAGTATTTAAAACATACTATAGATACAGAGACAAAGAAGTATCGAACAGATTGTCAAACTTCAGCAGGAAAGCAGGGGAAGGTTGGGTTGGACGGGGTGGGGTGGGAGGTAAGAGATAAACCAAAGGATTTGTTTGCATGCATATAAGCATAACCAATGGACACAGACACCAGGGGGGTGAGGGCATGTGCTAGGGTCTGGGGGAAGCCGGGGGAGGTCAATGAGGGAAAAAAATGAGACATATGTACTACTATTTGTAATACTTTAAACACTAGATAGATAGATAGATAGATAGATAGATAGATAAAATTTTTAAAAATAAAGCATGCTAATGAAGAGAGAAAAAGCTAATGAATGTGGATCATAGAGAACTGCCAAGAAAAGAGGGAAGAATGATAGAGGTGAGCAGAGCTAATATTTACTGAGTGCTGCACTTGTGTGCTATATGTTCAAAGAAAGAATGTCTATCTCCACATTCTCACCTCAACCACAGAGGATTTGATGGGGATCAAAGTAAGTACAGTAAATTGAAGAAAACACATGGTACATTTTTCTCCCTTAAAAGAAAATCCAAGGACCACCTGCAGGGGAGAATCAGATTCGAAGATAAGCTTTGAGTAGCCTAACCCAGCCAGCTGCCTGACAACTTGCAAACCTGGTTTTAGACTCAGTAATCAAATCATGAAGAGAAAATAAAGCTACACCTCTTTGATCTGCCCAGTGCATCTGTAGTTTGGAGCACAAAATCCCTGAACTGAGCTTGGGCAGACCTGGGGATGAAAGGAGACAAAAGGGCATGTCAAGCATAGTGACTCCAGTAGAGAAATGTGATTGGGACATTAAGCTGTCATCAGTCTCACTAGGAAGATTACTCTCTCTTTTAATTCTTTGTTCTTTCAAGTATTATTACATGTGTCTCCTTTTCCCCCTATTGTCCGCTCCCCTGCTCCCAAGCCTTCACCACCTATTGTCTGTCTCCTTGGCTGTATACACCTATAAGTTAATTGGTTGATCTATTACCACTCTCTAGCATCCCCTGCCTTCCCTCTGAGTTTTGACGATCTGTTCGATGCTTCTCTGTCTCTGGATCTATTTTTGTTCATCAGTTTATGCTACTGATTATATTCCACAAATGAGTGAGATCATGTGATATTTATCTTTCTCTGACTGGCTTAATTTGCTTAACATAATGCTCTCCATTTCCATCTATCTTTTTTACAGCAGCATAGTATTCCATTGTGTAGATGTACCAGTTTTTTAATCCACTTATCTGCTGACAGGCACCTAGGCTGTTTTCAAATCTTAGCTATTGTAAATTGTGCTGCTATGAACATAGGGGTACATATATTCTTTCTGATTGGTATTTCTGATTCCTTGGGATCTATTTCTAGAAGTGGGATTACTGGGTCAAATGAGAGTTCCATTTTTAATTTTTGAGGAAATTCCGTACTGTTCTCCACAGTGGCTGCACCAGTCTGCATTCCCACCAGCAGTACACAAGGGTTCCTTTTTTCTCCACATCCTTGTCACTTTCGTTTGTTGATTTGTTGATGATAGACATTCTGACAGGTGTGAGGTGGTACCTCATTATTGTTTTGATTTGCATCTCTCGGATGATTAGTGACTTTGAGCATGTTTTCATATGTCTTTTGGCCTTTTGTATGTCCACTTTGTAAAAGAGTCTGTTTGGTTCCTTTGCCCATTTTTTTTTATTGGACTGTTTATCTTCCTCTTGTTAAGATGTATGAGTTCCCTATAAACTTTGGAGATTAGATCCTTATTGAACATAACATTGGCAGATATGTTCTTCCTTGCATTGGGCTTTCTTGTTGTTTTGTTGAAGGTTTCTTTTGCTGTGAAGAATGGTTAGATCACTCTTTCTTTCCTTGGGAAAAACAAGTAAAGGATGGAGACAGTGAAGAAAGCAGTTCCATGAGAGGACAGGAGCTCACTGGAGGTTCCTCATTTCTGGCTTATATTGATGTGATGAAAAGCAGTTCTTTTCTAATACCAGATCCCTTGTTGGGGTCTTCAGAGTGAAAAAAGTGGAGGTACCAGTGACATCCCTTTCTCAATATTATCTCTGGCTATCTGTATAAGAAAGCATTTACTAGAAGCCTGTTTTAATAAGAAGCTTTTAGACAATGTACACAGCAATTTAGACAGATGTTGTCCCTGCCTTTCATGATCTAACACTAAAAATTATTAAAAATTAGGAATCCGGTACACAAAGATTCATGCACGGGGGTTAAGACCCTCAGTCCAACCTGCGACCCTCTCCAATCTGAGAGCCCTCTCCAATCCAAGAGTTTCTGCAGTCATATGAGTGAATTGTCTGAGACCCCAACCCAGTTTGGTTGTTGCTCACAGAATAATAGAGGCTTTTTTTTTCCTTACTTCATTGGTGGAGATTACGTAGAAATTTTAGGATATCTTTTCTTTAATTTTTCCTAGACACTCTGATTTTATGTCTTTCACCTTTGCTTTCCCTCCATCCCCCACTGAAACAATAATTTGCTCCAGGCTCACTTTGCTCCTGATCTGTCTGCCACCAGAACTGATTCCCAGCATTCCTGGTGTTCTCCATGCTCTGGCCTTTTGCTTCCTGTCCTGGGTCTTCCACCAGAACTACTATCCCCATGATTCCAGATGCTCCCCGTGCTCCCTTCCTGCTCTCTCTCCATCCCATGGCCTCCTGCTCTACTAAGTCCTCCAAGCCACCAGGTCTCCCTCTCTGCTCTCTGTCTCGTGGTTTGGGGAACCAAATTCCCCACGCTGTTCCACTCTCCACTGGCCCTCTGACTTTGCTCTCTGGCACCTGTGTATGCAAGTTAACCTGCCCTCTTTGTTGGATTAATTTGCATACTCACTTCTGATTGGCTGGTGAACATAGTGGAGGTACAGTCAATTTACATGTTTCTTTTTTATTATATAGGATTGCTTTCCCTAACATTTTATAGAAATGATGATTCAAGTGTCTTTTGATTCATTTATCAAAATAACAAAGCCATAATTTCCTTTATTTTCAAAATCAGTGTTTTTCTAATATAAATTATATTGAGAATACATATCCCACTAGAAAGAGTATTTGATTATGTACTGTAATATAGAAGCTGTCAGTAATAAAGGGATTATCCTACTTATTTATACCCTACCTCAAAAGAATTTGAGGTATTTTAAAAGCAGCACAAGGGAATGTATTAATTGAAGTGAAATATAAAGACCAGGTGAGAGTGTATGGGCTGATAATTAAGCCATATGGCCCTACATTATAACTATAATTAGATATTAACTATTTGGCTTTAAATATTCTGGCAGCCTAAGGAAAATTAAAAGTATGTGCACATTTAAATGATTCTCATGATTCATGAAAAGAAACATAGCATTTCCTAAAGATGAGCCAAGGTTTTTCTGGCACTGTAAAGGGAATTTTTCATGTGATTTCTCCTAGAGGATATAGTAGGAAAACTGATAGTGCATTTGCTCTGAGGGTTTTTTAAGGACATCACCTACTCAGTATCCACAGGTTTTGCATCTGCAGATTCAACCAACCATGATCACTCCTGATCCTCACATGATTTTACTCTAGCTATTCTATTGCTTCATCCCTAACAAATTATTATTCCCCCTTTTTTTATGTGCCTTCTATTTCCATTTTTACTGCAGTCTTCTCTGCAGTATTTTTTAGGGCAGGAGATACATCTTATCCATCTCTGCATCCTCCATGTCTGGCGAGTATCTGAGTATCTGATGTAGAAGCTTCACAACATAGATGCATGTCCTATGTTGACATAATCAAAGTTGTTTCAAATGTGAATTTGGGAGAATTACGTTTGTCTTGACTTAACAAAGGAAATTGACTCTAGTTTTGTCTTCACTGTCTTAAAGAGATCTGACTATATTACCAAAATACGATTACTGTTGTGTCCTTGCCATTTTACACAAATTAATGTTTAAAAATGGTTTGCTTTTCCTTCATTCTAGAACTGAACAATGCCACAAAAACATTCTTTACTAAAGAATATTTGAAAATAAAACAAAGCTTTCAGAAATCCAGCTCTGCAAAGTGGCCCCTACCGAGCTGCAGAAAAAGAGCATTCCATCTTTTTGGAGGTAAGGAAACTAATTTTTAAAAATAAAAAGATCTGCTAACTAACTTTGTACAAGCTTTCTTTTTAAAGCTGTTTTCTTCCTGCTTTAACAATGTTACCAGAAACATATTTCTGAATTGATTCATTATAAGGATTTTGCTGAAAGCGACAGGCATACATATGAAGATAATGGAGACTATGCCATACAAGCAATCATTGGGAGAAACTCATTAAATTTAATCTGCCTTGTGGTCAGTAATGCTTAATGTGTAGGTAATGAAGTGCGTCTCTGAAGTAAGAGATTTGTCTGTTGAGGTTTAGCGTTTTACAGTTGTCTCCCAGGATTAGGACAAGTAGGAAGTGCAGAGCCTGTCTCAGAGGCGCGCCGTTCACTTGGAGGACCAGCCTCTGTGTTCAGGTCTAACTAGCTGCTTGGCCTAGGGATATCATCGAGGCTTTTTCTTTTGTTTCTGTCTTCTGATCTGTTAGATGGGAATAATTATGTCTGCCCTGTCTAGTTAATGGAGTTGTTATAAGGATCAAGTGAGCTAATGTGAAAGCACTTTCTAAAATATAACTAACTGTGCTACATAGATAGGAGGAATGAGCAAAATAAGGGCAAGGCAATCTATAATACCTTTTCCACCTTAGAGAAAACCTTACTGTTTATACAATAACAAATGATCATACAATATGAATTTAAAATACAATCTCACCTTTGATAAAACCATGTTCTGTCAGAGAATGATCCATTGTGCAATTTTAGTACTTGCCCTTGATGATATTTACAAGGTCTGGGTGGGAAGGGTTAGATGTGGGATATAGAGAACTGTGATCTTCAGGGAACAGGAGGGACTTTTGTAAAGAGGATGGATAATAACACAGCAAGTACATCAATCAAAAGGAGAAAGAAACAGAGCCTGCATGCTTGAGGTAAAAAAATAAATAAACTGATTTACAAACTCCCTAAGGTTTAAAGAATGTAGTTTAAGGATCAAATATAACTTTATATAGTGGTTGGAATGAAGAAAGAGTTTACGGACATTATATAAGCACATACAGTATATTTTAAAGTGGTTAGTATCTCTAGAAACTCATTTTATCCACAGAATTGGGATAAAAATATTTTAAATGTATCACATTTTGCCCCAAATATGAAATGAAATATAAGAAAATCAGTCTTACTTAAGGGATTTCATACGAAAGAAGAGAAATTTTATAATATGAATTATGTGTTTTAAAATATTCCTTTTTATCCTACCTTCTACCATACACCCAACTTTTAAAAAGAATGAAGCACCTTTGTGGTCACCCCATAATTTCCTTCATCTTTTTGTATTCGTGGGTGCTGACGCTACCATTTAAACAGTTACTTCTTTGTGGCTTCATCTTATTTGTCCTCCACACAGGAGTTCCACAGAACGCGAGTTTTTATGGAGGAGGTTCACAGTAGCTTTATTACACAACCTGGCGTAAGCAATAGGTTGCTGTTAGGAGCTCAGGGAGAGCCCAGCTGTCAGGCTCAGTCAAAACTGAAAGAATTGAGCCTTTAACCACCTGGTGCCATGCTAGAAGCAATCTGAAAATAAAGGAAAGGCCAAGTCCTCCTTCCCTCCATTCCATTTCCCCCTGGAACCACCCTGGTCCAGGCTCAGGTGGACCAGCACAGAGGTGGGGACCATCTCACTGCTGAGGGAGTTCTGATCAAAAGGCACTGGCAGTTTTATGGACCCTGAGGTTTGTAAGGGCTTTTTGTTGTTATTGTTGTTTTTAGGGGATATTTTTAGTGGGGGTAGCAAATGAGAAGGGCTGTGAGTGGAAAAATGAGAGGGCTGGGAGTGGAAAAATACTGGGTAGTAATAGAGTCAGAAAAAAAATGCCTTTAAGGTTTCCCCTTATCCCCTGCAAAGAGAGCTCAGCAGAGGTGCCTGGAGAAGCCTTCTGCCCATGGCCTCACATAAAGGACCTGGGTAGGAAAGCAGGCGCTGGGACTAGGATGTCAACAGGTGAACGAGCATCAGTGGCCATGGGTCCTGAGGCCTTAACTGCAACTCCTTCAGGGACGATATGCCCTGGCCTGGCCGTACACCAAGACTTTGGGAGGGCCCCTCTGCCCGTGAGGCCTGCAGGTAAAGCCTCTGTAATTGCCACACACACAGGATTTTAATCACATGCTGGACTCCTCTGTTACCAGGATTACTGAGCCCCTTCTGTATTTGTTTGCTTTCTGTTCCCTGAATCTTGTGTCTGTCATTTCTTTATATAAGTATACATGTGTATACTTAGCTTCATTTAATTTTGGTTGTTTTTGAATATTTACCATGTATATGGTTATCAGTTTTTTAATGTTTCAAGTGCTGTTGTATTTCTGGGATAAACTCAATGTAATCATTTTTGTGACTTTCACCTCTGTATTTATTAGTAAGATTGTCTCTGTGTTTTCTTTTTTCATATTCTGCTTTGTCAACATCTTGAGTCAATTCATATAATTTATCTTTTTGTTAGGAATTTGTTCATATTTTTTGTTTTAAAATTTGTTACAATTTTTACAATGTATATTTTAATCTCTCCTCTATTTATAATTATATTCTCTTTGTAGTCTTATTTACTTGTATCCTGTTTTTTTCCTGATCTTCCTAGATACTTCTCAATATTATTTTTAAATAACCAATTTTTTAAACTAACTGAATTGTATCTTTTTCTCCTATTTCATAACTTCTGCTCTTCATTAAATCTGCAGTTCTCTTTGAATTTATTTTGTTCTTTTTATACCCTATTAAGGTGGCATTCTAGATTGTTAATTTTTATCTTTTTACTTTTTAAAAAAATATTTAAAACCATATATTTTCTCAGTAATTTTATACATCACATGTAATATTTTTATTAATTTCTAATTATTTTTTATGAAATTAACTACATTTAATTAGATATTGATTGAATTATTTTCTTTAAAAAATGATATAAAATTGGGATATTTGAAAACTAGGATTGTGATTTTCATACTTATATCACACTACTCCACATACTATACCACCCATGCCTTGTTAATTGTATCCTCAAGAAAGCTCCTGTTCAGCTCAGTATTCTAAGGTTGGTAGAAAGAAGTACATAGGGAGTTCTTATAGGAAAGGATAGACATCCCTATAGATGCCTTTGGCTCTACAAAATTAGTGTCCTTTTTACAAAAACAAAACATTTTTAAGAAGAAGCTCATATAAACTCTATGAGCCGAAGAAGCTCATATAAACTCTACCCGAACTCATTTACCTATTGAGCTCACTCACTTACCTTGCATGGACTCATTCCTTCTCACCCTTCCAATTAGTGTCTCATAGATATTGATGAGTAAGCAGATGTGTTTTACATTTTTTCTTCTTAAAATACGTATTTATGTATTTCTACATAAAAAGAGTAATGTGAAAAGGAATCGAAACATTCTAGGTAAATATGAACTAGCCTTTATATCTCTTCTCAGGTACTAGTTGCACTGATGGCTCTGTGAATCTTAGTGCTTTCCCCTGGAGTGTCTACCATTTCCAGGAATTGCATCTCAGTTACCAGTATCAAGTTGATGTATTTCTAGTCATGTTAGTTGGTTCCCAAAAGAAAAATGACATAAGTATATAAATATAAGTATACCTATAATATTAAAATATTATAGATAAAGCAAACAAGTTAGCAGATTTTACTAAAATCTTTTTGCCAAAAAGAAAATATATATATATATATATATATATATATATATATATATATATATTTGAAAA
>JAAGEH010002531.1:49001673-49102886 GCA_011751065.1 Lasiurus cinereus | reverse complement strand
AAAAAACTTCCATGCTGTTGAATTCTTTTCTAATATACTCAAGTCAAAGAAATGGGGGGAGAGGGGCTATGATTTAATATTCCACGCACTAAAATATGTGTGCTAAAATGCTGGCATCTGATATATATTGAAGACAAATTCATCCATTTCTTGTAAAAGCCTAGGGAATTGTTTTTATTTGATCATTAATTTGCCTGAAGGTGTTAGATTGAGTCTGCAAGTTTAAACATGTAGTATAAATGAAGGAACATCCACCTGGAAAAGAATAGAAAACAAAACAGTACATGCTCAACCAGCAGGAATGTGAATATAACCCAGAAATATGTCTTCCCAGAAAGTTTGAAGTAAGTCAGAGAGTTTTAAGTGTGCCCTCGACTTGGTGGTGCTGCATTTTAGCAGAAAGCGCATTAAACCTCCTCTGAAATGAACAATTTTGTTTACAGATTTTTTTTTTTTCGTGAGTGAAGAGAAGAGCTAAGGTTTTGTTTTGGTTTTATAAGCAAAACTGTCCTGGCTATTAATTTCTGTTGTTTCACACTTACGACCTCGAATGAATCCCAGAGTACTGGCCATCTCCCAGGCCTCTTAACTCAGAACCTCCGGAGATGGGCCCGAAGAGCAGCAGGATGTAGAGCTGCACAGGATATTCCCCTGTGCAGGCAAAGGGACGAGATACAGTGAGGAGTGGCTGGGACTTGTGCCGAAGTCACAGAATTGTGGGCTCTGGATGTAAAGGTACAGGTCTTCAGGCAGTAACCTATCTGAATTGTTACAAAGAATGAGTTAATCAGATAGAATACTATGTTATAAATAAAGGAGATGAATGGTGTTTGTGTTACACTGAAATGATGTTAGCTCTGGCAGTACAGTGATGGTTTAATCGTGCATAGCGATTATCCATTTGGTTTGGATAGCAAATACAAGTTTAATTGAAACTATGGTACAAATATAAGAAATCTGCACAAATTAAGTTTCGCCAATATGCTGAGAACACCACCTCTCCAAGAAAAATGTCATGGGATTTGGGAGATCACAAAGTGTTTATCACTTTAATATTAGATCTAAAACACTAAATCCATCATCTGTTTTTGTTTTTTTTTAAAAAGTCATACTTAAAAATCTGTTAAATGAGGGTTATCAAGGAAGTATTGAGAGAGGAAGAGAAGTTCCAGGAAGAGGCAATTCCAACGTCTCTCCTTTGGGGACATGAGGAATACACTCACGATCTGAGGATATGCTTGAAAGTTCCAGGCCTTTTTTGCCAACAGGCCTTTTTTGCCACTTTTACATACAAAGTTTACCCACATCTTACAATTTTACAGTGTACATGAAGTAGTCTTATTTATTACTAGAGGCCCAGTGCATAAAATTCATGCACAGAGGGGAGAGGGGCGCCCTCAGCCCAGCCTGCACCCTCTCCAATCAGGGACCTCTTGGGGGATGTCCGACTCCCAGGGATCAGGCCTAAACTGGCAGTCAGGCATCCCTGTCACAATCCTGGACTGCTGGCTTCTACCTGCTCACCTGCACCTGCCTGCGTACCTGGTCGCCCCTCGCTGCATCTGCGTGCCAGCCTAGTTGCCCCTCACTGCCCCCTCCACCATCTTAGTCGTCCTCCACTGCATCCCCTGCCAGCCTAATCGCCCCCAACTGCCCCCCCTTACTGACCTCGTCACCCACACAGTCTGCTGTTCAGTCATTCGGTGGTCGCTCACTAACCCCCCTGCTGGCCTGGTCATAGGCAGCCAGCCATCTTATGAGGGCATGAAGGTCAATTTGCATATTACCTCTTTATTATATAGGATTGCTTAAAACATGTGAATGTTAAATGAGATGTATGACCACAAATTTCAACAGTTATTGGAGTATTGACTCACTAAATTAACAGGATAATATGAAAATATTTACCTGCACCAGCCGTATCAGGCTTGTGTTATAATTAACCAAAACAGTTTAGGATATTTTAAACAGAAATTTCACAATTATGCTGACAATGAAGTGGCTTTTATTAGCAAAGTCGCAAAGTCGTACTCTACAAACATGTTTTAACTTCTCTAAAATTGAATTGTAGTAATTCAAGGTTTTGTTGAGAAATTTTAGATAGTAGTGGTTTGTGAACAATTCTATATTGCATTATCACTTAAAATATATACTGTATTTCTAAAATGTTTTATAAGGAGATTGCAAATAATGTAAGGTTATATATAAGTTAAAGATTTTTATGATATCTGGAAATGTATCTAAAAACATTTAGTTTATATCCCATTAATTTTTCTTTATTACTTCATTTAAATATCCTTTTACTAAAATAGCAAAGAGAGAAAACAGTAACATATGGCACAGGGGTGGTTTTTTTGTTTGTTACTTTTTTACTGATTTGAGAAAATGGAAGGCCATAAGGATAATTTCTCAAAACATTCCAAAGAGGATTTAAAAGATGTCTCTTTAAAATGACTAGAAATCTTAGTTCACTCTGATATATATGTATATATTATGCTTTCAAGTTATTTTATTCTCCATTACTTATGTGATATGTCCTAAGATTTCACACAGAACAAAAAATAAGGTTACTAGTTTAGTTTAAAAGAGATTATACAAACCCATACCTGAAACCTAGATGTTCATGTTGACCATTGTCACTCCAACAAATTTAAAAAATAAATTTATAAAGGAGATTACACAAACAACTGGTGGCCAAATATGAGGCTTTTCAAGTTGATTTGTCCTGATAACAAGGCCAGATATGGACACTACAAAAAAGTAAACTACTGGCAAATATCTCTGATAAATATAGATCAAAAAATTCTCAACAAAATACTAGCATACCAAATTCAGTGGTTCATTAAAAGGCTCATTCACCCTAACCAAGTCAGATTTTTCTGGGATACATGGATGGTTCAACATGGGCAAATCATTCAATGTGATACATCACAATAATAGAATGAGAATGATATGATCATCTCAATGACTCAGGAAAAGCACTGGTCAATATTCAACATTTGTTCATGATAAAAACAAAGCAGGTATAGAAAAAACATGCTTCAGCATAATGGAGGCCATATATGACAAGTCAAGAGCTATTAATTCCGGGTGGAGGAAAAATACAGTGGTTTATAGGGAAAATAATACAAGAATAAGCACTGTATTTGCAGACTCACAACTGTAAGCCTACTTTTGCCCCACCCTGTATCCTCAGTGGTGAATGCTTTTCCTCTAAGATCAGGAATAGGACAAGGGTGCCCATTTGCCACGTTTACTCAACGTACATTGGAAGTTCTAACCAGAGCGAGGTCTGAGAAAAAATAAATAAAAGGCATCAGAATGGGAAAGGAAGAAGTAAAATTGTCTCTATTTACAGAAGCATGGTTTGTTTTTAATGTAGAAAATCCTAAAGAATCAACTGAAAACAATTTTTGAACTAATCAGTGTAGCAAAGTTGGAAGATACAAAATGAACATGGAAAAATCAGTAGTGTTTTTATACACTAACAACAAATTTTCTGAAAATACAGAGTTAACAAATGCTGGTGAGGATGTGGAAAAAAGAAAACCTGTGTATACTTTTGGTGGGAAGGTAAACTGGTACAGCCACTAGGGGGAACAGTGAGGAGGTGCCCAAAAGCAATCTGACTTCTGGGCATACATAGCTGAAGGAAACAAAAATGATTATCTTGAAGAGAGATCTGTGTTTCCATGTTCACTGCAGCATTATTTACAATAGCCAAGGTATGAAACAACCAAAGTGTCCATTGATTGATAAATGGAACCCTCATCATTTCTGGTTGGAATATAAAATGATGCAACCCACTATGAAAGCAGTTTGTAGTTTCCTCAAAAATCAAAATCACCATATGATTCAACAGGTGTACTCCTGAGGATATGCT
Source organism: Lasiurus cinereus (assembly GCA_011751065.1). Taxonomy (NCBI): domain Eukaryota; kingdom Metazoa; phylum Chordata; class Mammalia; order Chiroptera; family Vespertilionidae; genus Lasiurus; species Lasiurus cinereus. The sequence continues at coordinate 49,099,003 of JAAGEH010002531.1, read as the reverse complement.
CAAAAGAATTGAAAACTGGGACTCAAGCAAATACTTGCATGCCATTGTTCTATGCAACATTACTCATCATTGCCAAAAGGTGGAAACAAGCCAAATATCTATAACAAATTAATGGGTAAACAAATATGGTACATACATACAATGGAATATACTCAACCATAAAAAGGAATGAAGTTCTGATACGTGCAGCAATATCAGTGACTCTTGAAAATATTAAGTGAAATAAGCCAGACAAAAAGGAATGAATATTGTATGATCCCACTTATATGAGATATCTAGAATAGTCAAATTCATAGAAACGGAGAGTACATTAGAGGTTTTCAGTGACTAGAGAGAATAGAGAATTGGGTCATTATCCTTTAATGGCTAGAGAGTTTCTCTTCACAGTAATGAAAAAAATTTTTTGAAATAGTAATAATTGTGGCACAACTTTGTAAATGTAATTAATACCACTGAATTGTATACTGAAAATGGTTAAAATGGTAAATCTGTTATATATATTTTACTACAATAAAAAATGTTTTTTTAATAATGACTTTCCTGCCTGGTTACAGAAACAAAGCATTTAAAATTTTTATAATTTAGCCTGATAATTTTATAAACTATGTTAAAAATTAAGAGTTATAGAATTATAAATAATCTGCAACATATTTAACTTATGTAATATAAAGCTTAATTCTGCAGAATTTATATATATTTGACTATGCAATCATAAAGTGATAGGAGATAAAGATGAAATTTAAAATCCATTTAGCATTGTTTTCGAGGATGTTAACAAAGTAACTCTATACTTACCTGGGATTACAAAATTATCACTCCACCTCTGCTAAGGCCTACTTATATCAATCAACTTTTGGCACGCCAAAATTCTTATGTAATATGAAGAATACAGAGCAGTATAATACCGTATTTCAACCTTTGTCCCATTACAAGAAGGATAGGACATATCTCCTTTTCAATACTTACTTCAGGGCTCTGAAAATATATATGTGTGTGTGTGTGTACACACATATATATATTATAAAATATTTGAGACACTATATTTTATAATAGTATTCAGTTCCTACTGAAAATGCATTTGAGAGGTTTGATTTAGGACAATCTCAGATAATATGCTAATTATTTATTCCCTTAAGTACATCCTTTTATATACAGGTACCCTTTCAACAAACACATATTGAATACCCACTATAAGCTCTGTGCAAGTTGCTAAAATTTCAAAAATGAATATCTCAAGATAACTGTTGGCAGTCTTTCTGTCTTTGGAAAAATCATCAAAATAATGTAAGTTACCTTATGGATTTTGATAGCAAATATAAATTTGGACCATATTCTCTGGGAAAAAAATAAGTCATGGCTTTGTTTTTCCTTAGATATGAGAGAAATTGTGAGATAAATTATGTTTACAGCGTAAAACTTATGGAGAAGCAGGAATACCTGTTTGAGACTCCGGAAGGCTCGTTCTTCTTTAATTCTTCCAATTGCATGGATGCTTGCAGAAGACCCGAGATGAGACTTCTGGGTCAGAGACAAGGAAAGTTTATTACTCACAGCAGTATCCAGAGCAGCAGCATTTGTGATGTGCACCCTCTTATAGAGTCTTACCAATAGGGCCACATGCCATCTACACATGCGGTGGAGTGCCTTACCATGGAGAGCTCTAAGCTTACAAAACTCAAATATTTTCTAACAGGCATTTACTGTGCTGCTTTAAGGCTATAAACTAAACCTTCATAGAGGGATATATTATCTCCCAGGACTATTTATTACAGAAATATTTCTCAAAAACAGTACAGAACAAAGATGGTATCTCTGCTTACAAAATATAGAGATATCCATGGAGAATTGTCACTTCACTGCCAACATATTTTATGAAGCCAATAAAATCATGATATACAAACCAGGCAAAAATAGCATAAAACAGAAATTATAGATCAATCTTCCTTACATAAATAGGCATAAAAATGTCATAAAAAATATACAAAACTGAATTCACTGGTGCGTAAAAATCAATATCATGAACACATAGAGTTTATCCTAGGTATGAAGGAATAAATAATTAGCATATTATCTGAAACTATCCTAAATCAAACGTCTCAAATGATAAAATATTGGAAAATCTATCACTTTATTAATAACTTCAATCTTTTAAAAAAATGTGTTCAACATTTTTTAATCCTATTTGAATTCATTCACATTAACAGATTAAAGGGGGGAAAACCATATGAACAGCTCATTAGATACAGAGACACTATTTTGACTTGACCAGATAATTAGTATGGATAATATTGGCACAAGAATGCAAATATTCTGATTGCTTGAAGAGTGTGATTTTCACTGCACTATTATGTAGCCAGGAAAGTATGAATTATGTGTCTTTATTGTGTAATTAATTTTATAATAGCATAGTTAAAATGTCCTAATAATAGTGAGTACTCTAAACCATGACAGTCACAAACTAATTATCAGTTTATCACCAATAGTAAGATGTAGTTAAGTCTGTGTAAAAGTGAATTCCTAGTAAATAAGCTTCTCACTCCAATAGAAATATACTGTTGGAATGATATATTAAAATATCTATGTATTGCCCCAGGCAGGTGGTTCAGTTGGTTGAAGCATTATCCCATACACCAAAAAGGTTTGCAGGCTTGATTCCTGGTTAGGGCAATTATTTAAGTAGATATATAATTAGAAATTTATAAAAAATTAAGTCTCATTTTAATTTAGCTTTGCTAATTTTACTGCCCCTACCCTTAAGACTCTTAACTAAAAGAGACTTTTCATAGTTACTTATCACTGAAAAAACTGTCAGGAATAGGAAAACCATTCAGTGAAATTTCAGTATGCGCAGTTCATGGTACCTGTGTTCATAATGCAGCATCCTTTCTCATCACACACCTGAATTTAATGAACTTTAAAATAACATGTTCATTCAACTTCTAGGCTTCCACAGACGTGCAGCTCCCGTTACAAGGAGGCAGTTCCCACACGGTGCCCACAGAATGGATTACCTGCACTTTGAGGATGATAGCCGCGGGTGGTGGTTTGACATGGATATGGTGATCATCTATATTTATTCAGTGAATTGGATCATTGGATTCATTGTTTTCTGCTTTCTTTGCTCTTTTTTCTTTCCGTTTTAGGAATTTTCACATCTTAAATTGAACAATCACAGATGATGTAGACAATAATTACTTAAACATTTTTTAAGTGTGATTTGAAATTTTATAACGTTGTATTATAAAATGTGGGTGTTCATAGAAAGTCTGAAAATAAGTAACTTATTAATGTTTTTCATGTAACAAACTAAACTTTTTCTGTCTAGCTCTTAGCAACAATACACTGTGAATGTCATAGTTCTTCATTTAGGATTTGTGGGCTCTAATTTTACAGTGTCTCTATTATACTTATCTTTATTGTAAAGACTGAGGTTTTCCTCCACTTATAAGTAGTAAAAATACAAAATGAAATGGTAATTTGGATATCAGAAAAAAATATTTAGTCATTCACCACTTATTCTCAGGCATATTATATGCATTAAAAATAAACCATATTCTCTGGAACTAATCTAACAGGGTATATTCCGTTTTGGTTTCCAGTCATCCCTAATAATGTCCCTTTCTATTACCAAGAAAGCTGACTATCCTTTTTTTACAGACAGAAGAGTAGCTTTAGTGCAACGTTTTAAATTATTATAAGAAGAGAATAGTAAATTTTAAAAGAGACTAACTCTCACCAATAGAAACTTGGAGAGATATATTAATACTTTTCGAATTACAAGATTACTCACCCAAAGAAATTATAAAAGTTTTGACTGATTTTCAGTAGTCTAAAACAACAATGCATGTCCAAAATATATTCAACTTAATGATTCATTTAACTATAAGGTTGTGAAATATATAGTAAATGTGCAATAAAGAGTGGTTTTTTGTTTTTCTTTACATTTTACTGTTGTTATGTGATTTAATGTCTGGAATAAAGATTTGTGGAAATAGGCTTAAAAATTTATAGAAAGAAATATTTCTCCGAAATTTATTTTTATTTCCTATTACAGTAGCCCTTAGAATTAGTTTTTCCCTTATTAAAAACAAATAGGAGATCTTTACTATCCCAGTGTGAGAAAGAATTGGGACAAGTATCCCAGTTTTAAGAATGTGAAACCTGGCCGAGACCGGTTTGGCTCAGTGGATAGAGCGTCGGCTTGCAGACTGAAGGGTCCCAGGTTCGATTCTGATTGGGGGCATATACCTTGCTTGCGGGCACATTTCCACTGTGGGGGCGTGCAGGAGGTGGCTGATCAATGTCTCTCTCTCATCGATGTTTCTGACTTTCTATCTCTCTCCCTTCCTCTCTGTAAAAAAAAAAAAAAATCAATAAAATACATTAAAAAAAAAGAATGTGAAATCTGGAGCACAGAGAAGTAAGCTTATTTATTGCAGTCACTCAGGTGGTCTTTGTGTAACCTCACACAAAAGATTTTATTAGGAACTACTAACCCAACATTCCTGCACTATAATGTCATATATCTGTTAATGCAATATATAACATTTACAGACATATTCAGTAGGTAAATCTCCCAGGGCACTAAAATGCTACCATCATCCAAACAAATTGGGATGGGTCAGGCTTCAGTAGCTCAGTTTATGAAAATTTTGGCCTGATTACTTACTACTGACTGCATTTTTTTCCCTACTGATTGTATTTGATAAAAGCACTTACATGATGGTATGTGATGTTCTAAGAAATATGAAAGTATGGCACATATTTTTATTCTAATATTATATCTGTGAAAGAAAATAGTGTGCATAAAACATCATAAAATTCACAAAGCAGAAAACTACAATTTAAAAACATCAATTTTTGCTCTTGCATAATAATAAAATATATAAATTATGCTTGCAGTCTAGTGACAGGTTACTAATATTTTATTAAAACACTGTTGTCAACAAAGCTCAGTATTACCTTAAAAATGGATATATAGAATCTCTATTACTCAACGTAAAGATAGTATTTTAAGTCTTCCTAAAATATATGTTAGGGCTGAAAGTTTAACAAAACACATATGAAGAGCAATATTTAAAGAATTTTAAAATAAAGTTTGCTGCAGCTATTTCCCATGCAATTTCTGGTCTCTAAGCTCTAGCAAGTGTGCTTTCATTCATTTCTTAATTTCTTGAAAAGTTAATTTTAATTGTACATGAAGTAAAAATAAGTAATATTACATATACATATTTCTCTAAGAAACAATGTTGATTACTAATATTAGGTCAGTAATAACTATTCATTTAAATATCTATAAACTAAGTACAAATCCTATATAATAAAAGCATAATATGCTAAGTGTCCAGTCATCAGTTCAACCAATCAAAGTATGCTAATGATATGCTAAGGCCACTCAACTGCTCGCTATGATATGCACTGACCACCAAGAGTTGGACAGTTGACCGGTCAACCAATCACTATGACATGCACTGACTACCAGGGGGCAGACACTCCACTGGTAGGTTAGCTTGCTGCTGGGGTCTGGCTGATCAGGCCTGAAATGGGTGGCACATGCCCGGGAGCCTTCTCACGGTCTCTCCCCGGTTGGCCAACCTCTCATGTTCCTCCCTGGCCCAAATTGTGCACTGGTGGGGTTCCTTGGCCTAGCTTGTACCCTCTCACAATCCAGGACCCCTCAGGGGATGTCGGAGAGCCAGTTTCTGTCAATCCCGCCTGTTTCTGCTCAATCCCACAGGCCAGGCTGAGGGACCCACCGATGCATGAATTTGTGCACCATGCTTCTAGTATATAATAAATATATGTTATATTAAATAACTATAATACACTTTTAAAAAGCATCTGAAGGAACATTTTTAATGGATTGACTATATGCATATTGATTAATAACTTAATCTGAGAATTATATCATTTGGCATATAAAAGTAAATGTGGAAAATAATAAACTTGTCATTTTACTTTAAAATATTTGAAATTTTTATACAAATGGAGTTCACAGCTGCTAAATATTAAGCACAGCATGTCCTAGGGCAGTGGTCAGCAAACTCATTAGTCAACAAAGCTAAATATCAATAGTACAATGATTTAAATTACTTTTGAAAGCCAAATTTATTAAACTTAAACTTTTTCTAATGCCACTTCTTCAAAATAGACTCACCCAGGTCTTGTAGAAGAGCCACACTCAAGGAGCCAAAGAGCCGCATGTGGCTTGCAAGCCACAGGTTGCTGACCACAGTCCTAGGGATACTGGCTTATGAGAAGCCAAACAGAACTAGAATTGAAAACCATTCTCCTGGTATGTATCACACATTCAATAGATGATTGATAAATGTATAAATAAAATACATGAATGAGCTTTACAGTGAAACAGAAAATTTCATATTCTTACTGTCCTTTCTGCACCCTAATCCACAGATGGCAAATATCTGATATGAGTTGATTTTTTCACATCAGTTACATAAAACTCACTTTCCAATAAAGAACAACAACAACAAAAAAGGAAAATCCTGAAACTATTCAAGGACTACAATATTTGCCTTAATATTATTTAACAATTTTCATTTTTTAGCTACTACTATCAATTTCTATTTTTACTGCACTTAATTATGGTGAAGGTTAATTTTAAACTTTTTCACACATTCATAAAAAATACCCAGATTGAAGTATATTTTTGAATACTTTCAGCAGGTGATTTATTTTTTTTCACTTAAAAAAACAATTTCAGCCCAGCTCATGTGCTCAGTGGTTGAGCACTGACCTATGAACCAGGAGGTCATGGTTAGATTCCCAGTTAGGGCACATGCCCAGGTTGTGGGCTCAGTCCCCAGTAGTGGGTGTACAGGAGGCAGCCAATTAATGATTCTCATCATTGATATTTCTATCCCTCTCCTTTCCTCTCTGATATTAATAAAAATATGTTTTAAAAAGTAAATTCATAAAGCAATAATTCACTTTATATTTAGCAGAACCTAGATAAATTTAAATTAGAGAAAATATAAAAGGAATCAGTATTCATACAAAGTATTGTGGGAAATAAGCATTTCTGCCTTTGACAAAGAAGATACTGATGGAGATTCCTAGGCAATTCACCCTAAACTATCCAAGTAGGAAGTTAGTTATATATACTGTAAGTTTTTTTCTTGAGTGTATTTTTCACATTAGCATGAGATTTGTTGGATGTTAAAACAATTTACTCAATATAAAAAATACCATTTGTATTTCTGTACACTATCAATGAGCGGTACAAAATAAAATGAAGAAAACAATTCCATTTATAGTAGTATAAAGAATAAAATACTTAGGAACAAATTTAAAAGAAATGTTAATAGTTGTAATCTGCAACTATATAACACTGTATGAAGAACTAAATGTTAAGAAATCTTGTGTTGATGGACTGAAAGACTTAAGATGACAATACTTCCCAAATGGATCTACAGATTCAACATAATCCACACCAAATTCCAGATGCCAGTCTTGAAAAAATAGACAAGCTGATTCTAAAACTCATATGAAACACAGAGGACCCAGAATGGCCCAAAGAAACTTGAAAGAAGAGAACAAAGTTGGAAGACTCACATTTCCCAATTTCAAAGTTTACTGCTACAAAGCTCCAGTAAACAAGACAGTATGGGATTGCTAATAAGGATAGAATTATAGATCAATGAAACACAATTGAGATTCTAGAAATAAACCCTTAGGTTTATGGTAATTTGATACCAGGCAAGGATACCAAGACAATTTAATGGAAAAAAAAATCTTTTCAACAAATGGTTGTGAAACAAATGAATATCCATAGAGAAAAGAATAATGTTAGACCCCTATATCATACCTTACATATACAGAAATTAATCCAACATGAATCAAAGGCCCATAGGTAAGAGCTGAAACTATTTTTAAACCTTCTTGGGAGAAACATGGGCATAACTCTATAATCCTGAGTTAGGCAGTAGTTTCTTAGTAAGGACAACGAAAGCACAAGCAACAACAAATTAAAAATTGGACTTAAAAATGAAAAGTCTTTGTGTTTACAATAACACCATAAAGGAAACAAAAAGACAAACCACAAAGTCTAAGAAAATGTGTACCAATCATGTATCTGGTAATAGATTTGAATCTAAAAGAGACACAGAACTCAATAAGGTAAATTATTAAATTTTTCAAAGGACAGAGGATGGGATTAGACATTTCTCCAAAAGAGAAATACAAATGGTGAATAAATACATGAAAAGATGCTCAACATGAACAGCCATTAAGGAAATGCAAATCAAAACTACAATGATATATCACCTCACACCCACTAGGATGGCTATTATAAAAAAAATAGTAAATGTTGCAAGGAAGTGGAAAGGTCAAAACCCTCAAACACTGCAGGTGGGAATGGAAAGTGCTACAAGACACTTTGGAAAAGAGCCTGGCAGGTTTTCAAAAAGTTAAAGTAGAATTACCATCTGACCCAGCAATCCTATGCCTAAGTATATCCCCAACATGAATGAAAACATGTCCACACAAACACTGGTGCACACATTTTCTTTTTTGCTCAATCACAATACCCCATTCCTCCCACACACACACATCAGAGCTGCCTGCTCTCTGAGCCTGTCTCTATTTTGCTTGATAGTCGTTAGTTCATTGAACTCCACAGGTAAGTGAAATCATATGATTATTTTTCTCTGACTAGTTTATTCCATCAGTAGATAAGTGGATGAAAACAAAAACAGCAAAAAAGAGGTTACCATTTTGATTCTGGCTCAGGGAACATGCCCAGGTTGCAGGCAGGCTTCATCCCCATTAGGGAGCATGCAAGAGACAGCCAATAGGTCGGTCAATATCTCTCTCTCTCTCTCTCTCTTTCTCTCTCTCTCTCTCTCTCTCTCTCTCTCTCTCTCTCTCTCTCTCTTCTCTCTCCTCCTCTCTCTCTAAAATCAATAAAAAAAAAAACTTTTTTAAAAGCTATGGTACCTTTACACAATGGAACACTGCCGTGAAAAGAGAGAAAATTTTACCCTTTGTAACAGCATGATGGACCTGGAGAACATTATGCTAAGTGAAATAAGCAAAGCGTTTTAATGGGTGGTATGTGGATATCTTCAGGAGGCTCCTCCACATTCACTCTGTTTTCTACCCTACTTTGGGCTTAGGTAAGCTCCTCCATGAACTGCATCAACTGACTCCTTTACCTACTGGCTTCCTGTTAGATTAAACCAATGATAGACCAGGCAGGATTCTGAGAGGAAAAGAACAGGGACAAGTATTTCCCAGATTCTCTTCTTTCTGGGTCAATGTAGAATAAGTGCAACCTTCTACTGAAGGTCACAGTTTCTATCAGCTCATCTTTCCATGCTCCTCCCTTCCCCTTTCAAGCTTAGAAATGCCTCTATATATCCACCATATTAGTATTGTCTAATAAAAATATGTAAACAATGTATATCATTTTAATTTTTCTAGTAACCACACTTTTAAAAGAAACAAATATAATTAATTTTAATGTATTTCATTTAACAAAATATTGTTTCAGCATGAAGTCGATATAAATAACTAATGAGATTTTTTTTAATTCCCCTGTTTCCATACTAAGTCATAGAAATCCAAGGTATATATTAAATTTACGACACACCTGAATTCAGACTAGTCACATTTCAAGTGCTCAATATTATATTATCCTTTCCTGAGAGTTTCCCTTGCTCCCTCTCCCCACCTTTACAAATAGTCCTTTTATTAAATTATCCTCAAATTACCCATGTGGGTGTGTCATCTATTCTCTGCCAGAATGAGACTGACATACATGGGGAAATGCTTAGTGTAATGTTCAAGGAAAGGCAGTATGTAAAATTATACAATTACAGTAAAGTCTCAACTACATGATGAATGCACATAAAAGGAACTTCAAGAAAATATAACACAATGGTTACCAAAAATAATGGAATTATGAATGATTATTTTCTATTTCTTGGTACTTTTCTATACTCTTCAAACTGCATTAAATATATTAAAAAAGAATTTAAAGTGGCAAAACAAAAGTCCAATGTAATTCTTAAGAAAATCAATAAAGTGAATATAACCAACAGCAGTTGACTATTTGTTCCTACCTTTTCATAACAAGTATGTCTATAAACCCACCCAAAAATGTCCATAAAAAGGAAATGAAATTAATCAAATATAGATTTTGGTATAAATAGAATGTCAAACAAACTGAAACGAATATCACTCTGAGCAAATCTCTACATTCTTTAGAAAGGGGAGTAAAAGACTAACAGGCTCAGACCATGCTGCTAGCATCTGGAGTTTTCAGCATCAGCTCCCTTCTTTCATATACAGGTAAGTACAACGAAGTCAGCACACATGGCCCAATTTAATGTTCAGACTAAAAACAGAAAACAAATATTTACTGGATTTAAATGTGGAACATTTCTAGATTCTAAATTCTATTGGTAATGAGGTCAGAACTGTCCTTGGCAGATAAAGAACAGGGCAAGTAGATAAAGGTCAATTAAAGCCCAGGACTGATTTTTGCCTCTTTTCCTTCGGTCAACATTTAGAGTTGGGAAGGATAGAACAAAGGATAGAATTATATGTAATCATTTCCTCTTTTAACTATTTGGCCTTGCCATATTGCCTACCTACTCTTACAACAGACAATCCCTAACACCTGGCCAAGTGTTTCAACATCTGTGTGTCCCCCAGATGAGCCTCTCCAAACCTCCTTCAATGTCCAATTTTATTGAAATAAAAAAATTAGAAGCAACTTAAATACCTAATAATAGATTCATTAAGTAATAAAACATCATCCATTGAGTGGAATACTACACAACCATTAAGATTAATGTTATAAAAGACTAGAGGCTGATCAGAACTGTCCGGGGGGTAGGGAGGGGACCACAGGAGGTTGGTTGGCTGTGGAGAGGGACCCCGGGAGGTTGGCCAGCCAAGGGGAGGAACTGCAGGAAGTGGGCCACTGACCCCAAAGAGGGAGCTGCCCTCAGTCCTCCTGGGAAAGGAGCCATGCCCACCGCCACCCACTCCCGGTTCCCTCGCCGGGCCAGATGAAGGAGTAGACACCACTGCCATGGTTGGCACCCTGCCAATGTTCCCCGTCTACCCACATTCTCCTTTCCTCGCTGCCACACCACCATTGCAGCAGACAGATTAGCCATGTTTTTCAAGATTACTTAACTAGAGCATGGTGGAACCAGGGTTCAAATCCAGGTCTAGCTAACTTTAAAACCATGATCTTAACTACTGATAATATTTCTCAAGGAATGGCAAAAATAAAGATCTTACCACATAAATCCAACCCTAGGTTTGATTTAAAATGTTCAGATTCATTGAACAATCCTTTTAGCTCCTAAAGATTCTCTTAGTGCTTTTAACCCGATGAAACTCATCTGTTATGGCTAACTGACACTATCTTCTTAAGCATTTATTTCTATAACCCCATCTTTCATTTTATATCTTACTATTTCTCTCAGTATTGTGTTGTTTCATGCTTCCAAGCATTTACTCTTATAAGGGCCATCTGCTGAGAATCCCACTTCTACTTTTTCCCAAACTCCTACTCTTTTACTAAAATTTAGCTAAAGCTTCACTTCTTTCAAAGCAGTAACTCCACCATCACTACAGGCAATTTGATTCCAGAGTTGATGTCCCTGCCCCATCTATACTAACAATAGAGGAATATGCAAATTGTCCAGGATGCTGTCACAGTAACAGTAACGACCAAACAGCAGGCTGCATTGGGCGACAAGGCCAGCAGGAGGGTTAGTGAGAGATGACCAAATGACTGAACAAGCAGGCTGTGTGGGGTGACCAGGCTGGTGGGGGGGGTGGGGGGGCAGTGAGGATGACCAAAAGACCAAACACCAGGCTGCGTGGAGTGACCAGACCAGCAGGGGTGGGGGCAGTTGGGGATGACCAGGCTGGCAGGGGGGGCAGCAATTGGGGGTGACCAGGCTGGAAGAGGGGGGGCAGCAGTTGGGGGTGATCAGGCAGAGGCAGTTAGGGGTGATCATGATGGCAGGCAGGTGAGCAGTTAGGAGCCAGCAGTCCCAGATTGTGAGAGGGATTCTGACTATTAGTTTAGGACCAATCCCAAGGACCGGCATTCGGACATCCCCTGAGGGATCCCAGATTGGAGAGGGTATAGGCTGGGCTGAGGAGACCCCTCCTTCCATGCACAAATTTTGTGCACCAGGCCTCTAGTGCTCATTTAATGTCAAAGGCATATCTCTATTCCAACAGTTTCCATATTTACTCTAATTATATGTTGAATTAAATACCCTCTCCCTCACTCTTCTGTGAACTCCTTGAGGTGACTTTCTTACTCATTTTTTGTATCTCAGCTTTTAGTATAATAGCTGACTATGGCTAAATGTTTTATGGATTAACAAATTTACTATATTCTCCAAACACATTTTTTTTTTCATTCTTAGATGACCTTCCCTGTGGAAAAAATAGAATAAAGAGAATTCCCCAGTTTTACATCCACTTCCACCTTATCTTTCTCATCTTCTTCCCTGAGTACCTATATCAACAATCTGCAGCTAATTCCTTCAACCATGAACATGATAGGAGCAATTATTTAAGAAAAAGTCTAACATGCAAATAACTGAAATCCCAGAAAGAAAGTGGATCAGAAACAAAATTTGAAGAGATATGATCAATAATTTCCCAAAGTTGTTTAAGATATTCACTCATATATCAAGAATCTCAGTAAACCACAGAAGGATAAACAAACACACACACACCTTGGCATATCATAGCCAACCGGTTAGAAAACATGAAGAAAACATTTATAGTGGAGGAGGAGTGTTTGTGACAGGAAATATAGATTGCTGACATAGTAACATTAGCTCTAGGTTTTTCCCTTAATAAGCCCTGCCTCTAACACCTGGCCTCCAAAACCATTGCACTTACTCACTAGGTACAGTTGTCGACAAACTCATTAGTCAACAGAGCCAAATATCAATAGTACAATGATGAAATTTCATTTGAGAGCCAAAATTTTTTAAATAAATATTTATTGTTCAGATTATAACAACTATTCTTTTTTTCTCTCCATAGCTCGCTTCCACCCGGCTCCCACCACACCCTCTGCCCTTACCTCCCCCGCATTGTCCTTATCCATAGGTGTATGATTTTTGTCCAGTCTCCTCCCTGCAACCCCCTAACTCCTTTCCTCTGAGAATCGTCAGTCCACTCCCTTTCTATGCCCCTGATTCTATTATATTCACCAGTTTATTCTGCTCATCAGATTTTTAATTGACTTGATTTTTAGATTCACTTGTTGATAGATATGTATTTATTGTTCATAATTTTTATTTTTACCTTTTTCTTCTTCTTCCCCTTCTTAAAGAGTATCTTTCAGCATTTCATATAATACTGGTTTGGTACTGATGAACTCTTTAGTTTTTTCTTCTCTGTGAAGATCTTTATCTGCCCATCAATTCTGAATGATAGCTTTGCTGGGTAGAGTAATCTTGGTTGTAGGTTCTTGCTATTCATCACTTTGAATATTTCTTGCCACTCCCATCTGGCCTGCATAGTTTCTGTGGAGAAATCAGCTGACAGTCCTATGGGTGTTCCCTTGTAAGTAATTAATTGTTTTTCTCCTGCTGCTTTTAATATTCTGTCTTTGTCTTTTGCTCTCAGTATTTTAATTATGATGTGTCTTGGTGTGATCCTCTTTGGATTTCTTTTGTTTGGGGTTCTGTGTGCTTCCTGGACTTGTAAGTCTAATTCTTTTACCAGGTGGGGGGAGTTTTCAGTCATTATTTCTTCAAATAGGTTTTCAGTATCTTGCTCTCTCTTTTCTTCTGGCACCCCCATAATTCTGATGTTGGTACGCTTAAAGTTTTCCCAGAGGCTCCTTACACTGTCTTCAGACTTTTGGATTCTTTTTGCTTTTTGCTTTTCCAGTTGAGTGTTTTCTGCTTCTTTGTATTTCAAATCTTTGACTTGATTCTTGCATTTTTCTAGTCTGCTGTTAGGTCTCTGTATAATATTTTTTATTTCAGTCAGTGTATGTTTAATTTCTTGTTGGTCCTTTTTCATCTCCTCTTGGGTCTCGCTAAATTTATCCATCTTTTCTAGGAAATTCTTAAAACACCTAATAATCGTGGTTTTGAACTCTATATCCAGTCGTTTGTTTTCCTCCATTTCTTTTGTTTGTGATCTGTTTCTATGTCTCCACATTTTTGGTGCTTCCCTGAGTTGGTAGAGTAGCTTTGTGTGCTAGGTGTCCTAGATGGCCCAGTAGCTCCGCCCCCAGTTACCTGAAGTGGACACCCTTGGTGCACCCTTTGTGGACTGTGTGTATAGCCTTGTTGTAGTTAAGTCTTGATTGTTATTGGTATCACTGGGGGGAATTGACCTCCAAGCCAATTGGTTGTGAGGATCAGCTGTGTCTAGCCACCAGGAGAACTTCTGTGCTGGACTCCGCCTTAAGACTTGCAAGATTGCAAAAGCCTCTGAGCTAGACTTGGATGGGGCAGAGTCTCAGGGCTGAGCAGACCTGGCTTCCTGTCAGCCCCTGGTCTCAGTGTTCCTTGGTAATTGCTGCAGCCCTCTTTGTGCAGGCGTGCACCTCCAGATCTCTGCCTTTCATGGCTCCCCTGAGTTTCCGTGCACTCCGGGGACCTGTATGAGTCTGAGTCTCTAGGGTCTCACCCGAAACTGGGGTTCAGTGCAGTTGGACCTGGATTTCAGTGCAGTTTGTAGGTTCTGTCTTCCTCCTGCTAGAGAAAGCTAGTCGCACAATCAATAGCCCTCTGTGTGCACACTCTTGTGCGCACCTCCAGACTTCTGTCTTTTGAGACTCCCCTAAGTTTCCCTGCACTCTTCCCTTTCACAACAGTCCAGACTCCCCCATATGAGTCTTGCCTGGAACTGGGGTACAGGGCAGTCATAAATGGGGTTCAATGTAGTCGGGAGTTCCATCTCCCTCCCACTAGAGGAAGCCAGCCAGGCACTCCGCCATCCATCCTCTCCACACATGTGTCTCTGTACCTCAGCTTTTTTGCAGCTCTTCTGAGTCTCCATGAGCCCTCTCTTTCCTTCTAGTTGTAGAATTTCCACTCAGCCAGCTTTCCTGTGATTCTGGATGATGTTCGTTCTGTCTCTTAGATGTAGTTTTGAAATTGTTGTGCGAGGCAGCAGTTTAGGTGTTCAACTATGCCACCATCTTGATTTCTCGAGAGCCAAATTTTTTAAACTTAAACTTCTTCTAAAGCCACTTCTTCAAAATAGACTTACCCAGGCCATGGCATTTTGTGGAAGAGCCATACCTAAGGGGCCAAAGAGCAGCATGTGGCTCACAAGCCACAGTTTGCTAAACACTGCACTAGGACATGCAAGGAGCTGCAACAAAGGCTCAAGGGCTATGTGGGGGGAGTCCTCATGGCTTCCAGACCTTCCTCTGCAGGTTTCCAGAGTCACCATCCTCATCTCCTCTCTGGGACTAGAAGGTGGCAGTCCCAGAAGCACCACCCATGGGCTCCTACAGTCTTGGGTCTACACTGTAAATTTAATTGAAATAAAGGATAATCAAGATACATGGCCCAAAGTCTCCTAACATGTCCCCACAGTTCCTGGAAGAAGGCTCAGTCTCCAGCTCTGAGGGCTGAGGCTGTGCTAATGTGGGGACCCCTCCCCTGGGCATCTCTTTCCCAAGAAGCACTAGCCTTAGAGCTGGCGAGTCTGAGCACTGCTGGAGTGGGTGTGGCACGAGGCTCATGGTGCCAACTGCAGGAGCTGCTTCCAGCTTGCTTTACCTGTAGCCCGCCACCTCTAGATGCCCCAGATTCAGGTCTGGGGCCATTAAGAGCCTAATGTTATGCATGATGCCTATAATCTCTAAACTTCTTAGGACCCCAGAAGCAGATCTCAAACCAGCAGAGTGCATGGTTAAGGGAGAGTACTCAAAGCTCATTGCTTTAAAATCTTGCTGGGAAAACATTTTAGTCTATGCGCCTCACACGCTTCTCTGTAAGGATTTTGCTCTCTTTATAGAAAAACAGGCCATTAGTCAAGAGCTCTTTACAGAAATTCTACTCTGTATCCCCTTCTGTGGTTCTGCCTCCAACTCTTCCTCTCTGAAGGATCCTTCAATTTATCCATTAATTCAAGGTAAACACCTTTCTTTCAGGCTTTTGTGTATGGAGCTGGAAGTTAAAAGAACAGGATAAACACAGCCTTGGCTCTCATCCTGGTCCCGTGCTTTCCAGTCTTGGCCACAACCCTGGAGGCTCTTTTCTGCCTCTACTATAATTCTAGTGTGTCCTTCCTTTTACATTTATTTATAATCTGAGCATTTTATCTTTTTTTCTGACTTAGAACATGATTCTTCAGTTGTAATTTTCTATCATCTTAACATTACACTAGTGAAAAATAAAAGGAAATCTCACTAAAATGGACTGGGAGGCCAGCAGGGGGAGCTCTCAGACAGTATCACTCCATGTCAACTTAGGAATAGCTGTCAATTAAGATGCCAACAGAAGAATCATCAACAATTATGGGCCCCAATAGAAACAGAGCCTACAAAAAGTTGACTATCCCAGCAACTCAGCCCATGAGAAACTGCCATCTCTCTGAACTCATTTTTATCCAATGGAATTTTATTCAAACAATCCTTGCTAACTTCCTCATTTTTCTTCATAAAATAAGTTTTTTGATTTGCCTGTGACCTTTGCCATAGTTTGTTTGACCCAATTTCAATTCTTTAATGTTATGGAGTAAACCCATTTTTTCTGGTAAAATAACTGACTTTTATTTTTAAGTTCAGCACACTAAAATGCTGACTTCAGTATTGCCTGTGAGAATAGAGAAAGGGAAAAACTAATGCTTATTTTTAATTATATTTTACACTGGTTATTATGAATAATGGAATCCAAGTTAATCATTAAATGTCTCAGAGTGCTGCAACCTCTTGGAATATATCCAATTGGTCATTTGCTCGATTGATCTTAGATTGAATGTCTACATTTAAGAGAATAAAAAGTAACAAATTTAACAAAAATAGAAAAAAACAAAACTTGAACAAGCAAGTGGACATTACAAAAATTGCAATGATGGCCAAAGATCTCACCTTCCAAAAAAGCTATAGACCGATAATGTTTAATAGATGTTTGTACAAAGCTGATCAGCTTGTTGCAGAGGGCTAGAGTAATCATGATTCTAAAATTATATAACAACAGCAGAAAAGAAAAGAAAAAGTATACTCATTTTACTTACAAATTTGAGTATAAAACCTTTTAAAATGCCTGAATCCAATAGTACATTTCAAAATTATATTGTTTTTAGATTTTATCCCAAGAATGTAAGCATGGTTTAGCATCAGAAAAATCTATCAATGTAATTCACCATATTGATACATCTTATCTAATAAAAGAGTAATATGCAAATTGACTATACCTCTGCAATACCCACAAGCCACTCCCACCAGCAATACCCACCAGCCAATCAGAGCAAGTATGCAAATTAACCCAACCAAGATGGCTAAGGCCACCGAGAGAGCAGGAGAGAGGCTTGGGTTGCCCTTAGCAATGGAAGAAGCCAAATGCCCAGGCTTCTGCTTAAGGCAACAAAGTTTCGATGGCTGTGAGAGCAGAAGGCTTGGCTCTGCTCCAGGCTATGAAGTTTCAATTATAGAAGATAAATAAATCCCAGATACCAGGGCCTCTGCTTGAGTAACCAGGGATCATGGCCAGCCTGCAAACCACCACAGGCCCCTCACTTAGGCCACTCCAAGCCCCAAGGAAACCCTCACTCTTCAGGGCAAACCAGCTGGCTCCCACCCATGCACCAGGCCTCTATCCTATCTAATAAAAGAGTAATATGCAGATTCACCATCACTCCAACACACAAGATGGCTACCCCATGTGGTCAAAGATCCTGCCCCCATGTGGACACAAGATGGCCACCACAAGATGGCCACAGAGGAGGGCAGTTGGGACCAGGCCTGCAAAGGAGGACAATTGGGGCAATCAATCCTGCAGGGGAAGGCAGTTAGAGGTGACCAGACCTGCAGGGGAGGGCAATTAGGGGCAAACAGGTTGGCAGGGGAGCAGTTAGGCATCAATCAGGCTGGCAGGGGAGTAGTGAGGGGGTGATCAGGCTGGCAGGCAGAAGCAGTTAGGGGCAATCAAGAAGGCAGGCAGGTGAGCAGTTGGGAGCCAGCAGTCCTGGATTGTGAGAGGGATGTCTGACTGCCCTCAAGTGGTCCCAGATTGGAAAGGGTGCAGGCTGGGCTGAGGGACAACCCCCATGCATGAATTTTGTGCACCAGGCCTCTAGTATAACAATATTATTAGTCAATAAAATGATTTATAAAATAATTTTTAAAAGCAAGGAAAACGCAAGGCTAAAATGAAAAGCAAGGCTACAAAACTGCAAAAATGTAATACAATGTTAAGTATGTAAAAAATAAAAAAATTAAATTGTAGATTATTTTAGGTTTTCTCTATAAAAGGTAGAATAATTCCTTTCCAATCCTTACTTTTTTTTAAATATATTTTTTATTGATTTTCCACAGAGAGGAAGGGAAAGGGATAGAAAGCCAGAAATATTGATGAGAGAGAGAGACATTGATCAGCCGCCTCCAGCACGCCCCCTACAGGGGATGTGCCCGCAACCAATGTACATGCCCTTGACCGGAACTGAACCTGGGACCCTTCAATTCCCAGGCCAATGCTCTATCCACTGAGCCAAACCGATTTCGGCCAATCCTTACTTTTTAAAATTTCTCCTGCTATTATCATGTTGACTAGGACCTCTAATTCAAAGTTGAATTTAAGTAATGATGGCAGGTACTTTTGTAGTTTCTCTTACTTTATAGCGCATGTTTTCAAGATTTCAGTAACTTTTACTTCCTAAATTGCTTGCATACTGTTTGTCTTGAAAAGCTGTCAAATTTTGTCAAATAATTGTATCTGTTAAAAATCATCATATAATTTTTCTCCTTTAAGCTGATAATAGGAAAAATTATATTGACTAGTTTTCTTATATAAAAAACCAATCTTTCATAGACATAATAAACCCAACTAGATAATGAGATAGTAACATTTTCTTAAATAGTTTTTTTGAAGGCATTACTTGAGTTTATTGTGTTGATTGCATATTATATAGAGCAACTGGTTCATTTTAAAGGATAAGAAAATACCATGATATTATTGAAAATGTTCTCTGATTTGAACTCAAATAAGTTTCTTTTTTAAAATATCATTTCACAGTAGAATATGGGCCATATGGATCATTGATGTTGGTATTGAAATATGTAAATATGTTGTGTTTCTTAAATACAAGCAGCATATCAAGCTTCCATGTCTTTTCCCATATGGTAACTGTAGAGAGAGAGTTCTTACATAGTTAGATTTTAATTGCTAATGTTTAAGGGTTTTGCATATATGCTAGTAAATGAGATTAACCTATAATTTTCCTTTCCTGTACTGTCATTGTCAAAATTATGCTGGTGTCATAAGTTAAATCAGGAATACGCCCTCCTTATCTATATTCAGGAATAGCTTACATAAGATTAGAATTATTTTTTGCTTAAATATTCTATGAAACTTACCTCAAAAGCCATCTGGGGTTGGTATTTTTTCTTCGTGAAAGAATTTTAACTTAATTTCTTAACATAAGTTTTTCTAAGAATTTTTCCTGTGTCATCTAATTTTGCAGTGTATTGCCACAAAGTTGTTTCTAATGGCCTCTTACTGTCTTATTTACAACATCCAAAGTAATGATATCTTTATTAAATCATTAATATTGTTTATGTATGCCTTAGCTTTTCTTCAAGTTTGCCAAAGGTTTGTAAAGTGTATTAGTTTTTCAAAAATACAACTTTAGTCTTGTCAATCTTTTCTATTGTCCATTTGTTTATCATTTCATTAATTACTATTCTTACCTTTAATTTTTTTCTGATATATACTTTGAGGGTTTTTTTTTCTCTGTTTTTCTTTTTCTAACATCTTGAATATGTAGCTCAATAATTTAGCCCTTCTTCTGTTCACATATATATATATATAATTAAGGCTGAAAATTACCCTCTTGATACTATTTCAGATTCATCAAACAACTTTAGGTACAGAATGCTTTTCTATCATGCTATAAAATATTTTAAAACATATAGTATGAGTTATTTGTCACATTAGCAATTAGCAGTATTCTTTATTGATTTTCAAACATCTGGAATTTTCTAGTTATCTATTGTTTGTGATTTCTAACCTAACTGTACTGTAGTTAAAGAATGAAGTCTGAACATTTCTAGTCTTTTGAAAATTGTTGAAGCTTGCTTTATGGCCCAGTACGGAGTTGATTTTCCTAAATTTATACATTTGGTGGTTGTAGAATCCTGGGCAATTTATTGTCCTATATCGATCTACATTATTATTGAAAATTTTAACAGTTTGATCTATTAATTATTGAGAAAGCTATATTAAATTCTCCCATTATGAGTGTGAGGTTGTCTGTTTCTTCTTTAGTCAATTTTTATTTCTGAGATTTTGATATTTTGAGGTTATGTTATCAGATAGCATCCTCATAAGTTAAAGTTTTTACCATTATCCCATCGTCATAAAGATCTAAGCGGGCTGATGTACGAGATGACTTAGCCACCTGAAGGCAGGCAGCCTTTGTCAGCGCTCTCCCACACGCCCTGCAGCATGGCACGATGGCTTAGAAATGAAGTGGCCACTTTGGCACACATGTGCCAGGACTTCATCTAGGAATGTTTGGTTCTGGGGATGCAATAGGACCCTGCATCATTGTCAGGAAGGCTTTCTTTATGTGGTAGAAAAGAGAACCTCAGGGAGCTTCTGGTTCCGTCACCTACAGTTAGTATGTCCAGAGAAAAGAGTTGGACCCTCTTTAGCTTGGTTTCCAGACAAAATACTAAAAAACATATCATTAACCTACCAGGCACTATATCTAGGGATGGCTTCTTTGAAGGCCCCTATTGGGTTGCAGGCTAGCCTATATGGTAAGAGAAGCAGGACCCCATAATTGTAGGTCTCTCCCCTTGGCCACCAGAATCACACTGCACCAGTGGTCAGTGATTTTGCTCTGTGGCCTGGGTGGAGAGTCACTGTTCTACAGTCTCCTGGAGAATCAACTGTTCTCAGGGCTTAACCTTTCACTTCTACCAGGATTCTCACACATGCATCTTGAGCCCTAATCTCTTCACTGAATTTCAGACCTGGCATTTTTCATTATCTGTAGGACTTCTTCCCTAAAAAGTTGTTTTATCACCTTGGTTTAACACATCTAAATCCAAGCTAATTATTTTTCTCACCAAACAAGCTACTCCTGTGGATTTTGATATTTCAGCAATGGTGCCATCATTATTCACCTTCCTAAACATAAAATTCTAGAGACAGCTTGTCCTTTCCTACCCCACTGCTGCTTCCGATTTCCAGGATCTTGTGGCAACATTCTCTCTCGTTTTACCCTCTACCTTTCCATTTATATTCTGATATCAGATTACTCTTCTCAAGATATCGCTAGACTTTCACTTCCAAAATTAAAGACAAAATCAATTTTCTCTATTGTTCCTAGGACACAGTCCAAGGCTTAGCCTGGTATTTCAATATCTATTATAATCTGGCTCCTACCCACCTTTCCCATCTAC
This sequence comes from Lasiurus cinereus, assembly GCA_011751065.1. NCBI lineage: Eukaryota > Metazoa > Chordata > Mammalia > Chiroptera > Vespertilionidae > Lasiurus > Lasiurus cinereus. The sequence goes on along the minus strand of JAAGEH010002531.1, from coordinate 49,077,387 downwards.
TTGATTATTACTTGCTTATACAAACTCTGTGATTCAGCCAAGCTGGCGTACTTAAGATGCCCCATAAATACTATGTCCATTTGAACTATCCTCTTGTGCTTTGTTCATAATGATTCCCCTGCCTTAAATTTTTTGCCTTTCTTCTCTCCATATCGAAATCCCACCTCTTTTCTTTACAACTCTCCTAGAATGTCACTTCTCCCTGAAATCTTTCTTTACAACTGCAGCAGTGTGCTGGCTCCTCCTATATGGCACCCCAGCCACTACTTATTGAGTAATGAAATGTGAGCCCCTCCCCTCTGTTGTCAAATACCAGGTACATGGCTGTGTGAGCCCAGAGCCTGCTCAGCTCCACAGCCAGATCCCAAGACACTCCTCTCTCAGGCAGGTAGCACGTTAAAAATCTGCCAATCTAAAATCAGTCTTGTTGCCAGAGGCCAGATGCCTGGTGAGGGCAAGTATGTATACGAATGTGGTCATTGAATCGCAGCATTTCTCTGCTCCTAAGAGTGTTGGCATGGAATTTCTGCTTCGAATTTTTCTTCAGATCTCCAGTTCTTTCTGGAAAATGGAGCTAAGCTCTGTATCTCAGAATTTTGTTAAGCTCTTGTCAGCCAGCTTACCTACCCCATCATATTGAAAAGCCAGTTTTTATTTTAAGTCATCTATCTTACTTTAAGTCTGGCAATAAATGCTATTTATTTCCCATATTCACTCAGGAAATGGAATTAAATTGCTCTGGGGAGGAATTTAGAATATACATAAAGAATAATGCCCTGACTGCAAAGTTTGTTGGATGCTAGAAGAAGTTGTTGAAAGGAATTATAGAATCTTTTTCTAGAGCCAGCCTTGAGGAAAAAATACAGGTTAGGTCCTGAGCTGGCCTCCCGAGTCGAGTAGGAGACTGGAGGTCCCTTACCACCCTCTGATACAGCAGAATTTCAATAATTAGGTTAAAAACTCAAGAGTTTAAATGTTTCTCTTCCCAAAGTCAGGTAATGGTTCTATATTGTAGCCTTTTATTTATTCAACAGATTATTCTATTAACGTATTCTAAGGACCTAGATCCTTTAAACCTGGATTTCATTTTCAGTATGGAACTGAACTCAGCAATCCTGAATTCCTATTAAAGACTCTTGGAAAGATTTTCTAGACTCTTTGCATTTGCAAAAAAATAAATAAATAAATAATCAGTAAATTTCCATTCATTTCCATTTTGGAACACATTCTTTCTCCTCCGAAGCTCTCTTTCTATAATTATGTCTTTTTTGTAAAAGCAACATCTCTTTGCATATCCACTGGTTTGCCCCTTCTTTTTTGAACAAGTTCTTTTAAAGGCAAACACACACTTACCAGAACCTGCCATTCTGTAGCAACTGACCTAGATCTATCCTTGCCCTCATACTGATGGTGCCTACCCATGTCTTAACCCCATTGCTCGATTACAATGTAGGGTTTTCTGCTTCCCTTCATTAGATCTACCAACTTTCCATAAAGACTTCTGCTCACCAAAAGGTGTGTTTCTACGCCCTTTCCTGCCTCCATACCTCAGGAACAATGTATGTCTCACTCCTTGAAAGTGACTCTGCCTTGTACTCTGTGGCTTCTTCTGCTCTCTCCCTGGCTGTGCCTTCTCCATGCCTCTGCTGACTCTTTGCCTCCTCCACCTCTTATCTGTTGACTTGCTTATCTTCACCCCTCTGCCATTTTTCCTTCCTAGAAACACATCCATTCTCTAGGTTTAATTGACCACTCTTAGCTTCTGACTTCTAAGTTTATATCTCCAGCCCTAACCTGTTCCTAGTTCAATAGTTGGAATTGTCCAATTCTATCAAAGAAAGCTTCAGTTTCTAATTTCTCAGAGTAGGAAATTCAAATGCATCCTTTACTCTTTTTTCTCACCCCTACACTGCCAAAGGGTAAGCAATTTAAAAGCCCACTCTCTCAGAGATGGGCCACTCAGTACTACTCCTAGAAGCAGGAGATTTGGACTCATAGGGTGTGAGCATATGGAAGGGACCATTACCTCTATATAGAGGATCAGTCTGCAGAGATTCTTTGCTGAGACTGAATTATTGGAAGTCTCAGTGGTAAGAATATAGCATCAAGAGAAAAAGTCAAGTTGGCACAAATTTAAAAGTTTTCCAATATCAGACTGTCCAGTATATGGAAAAACAGGTACTTCTGTAAATATTCAGCATGAATGTAATTTGATATAACCACTTTGGAAAGAAATTTCAAAGTCTCCTACAAATGTAAATGTGTATACTCTATGACCCAGCATAGTTAAAAAGTTCATGGCAGTATCATTAACAATATTAAAAACTGGAAATAATCTAGATGTCCCAACTATCATATATCTACTTATTCTAGAATACTTTGCGGAAGTACAATCTTATACTTGACAGGCCCAGAAATGTCCTTAAAGGAACCAAGTTGTATTGGAAGGAGTGGCCACTGCAGAATTCATATCTACTATTCTAGAATACTATGCAGAAGTATAATATTGAGGTAGATTACTCTAATATAGAAGCCTCTCCAAAAACATGGTGATGGCTAGAAAGAAGAAAGTCATTTGGCAAAAGGACACATATATCATTTCTATAAATGCATTCACATACACTGAAAAGCTCTGTCTTTACAGGAAGAAGTAAATACACAATTGTATAATAGATCTATAAGGCAATCAGATAAGAAGGATTATTTCTGGGGAGACAGCAGAGGACTGAGGCTAGGATGGTGGTCAAAGAGGACTTTATTCCTATCTGCAATGTAATATTTTTTAGAATAAAAAAATATATGTTTGTATTGTGTGATTATTAGAGAGGGAGAAAGAGAAGGGGAGGGAAAGAGAGGGAAAAAGAAGAAAATGAGAGAGAGAGAAAGAGAGAGAGAGAGAGAGAGAGAGAGAGAGAGAGAGAGAGAGAGAGACCAGAGGAACCAGAGAATAAAGCAAAGGTAGGAAATGGAATGGCCAGGAATGAGCCAGGCGCACATGGGTCAAAGGGCAGTTAAGGAACTGGTTCTGCAGACACCACTGCAGTGTTCCTCCAGCATGTTTTGCAGCATACTTGGCAAGCCCATAAGTGTCCTTAAAAGAACCAAGTTGTATTGGAAGGAGTGGCCACTGCAGATATGGTTGGTGGGAACAGTAATAGAAAGAAATAAGACCAGTAAAGCAAATAGGGCTCACTAATGTCTGACTCTGGTGTGGTGCAGATTAGGTTTAGATCAGAGCCATGGTTAGCTAGAAAGAAGTCTAACCAATGAGCAGGAGACTCAGCAGAATTCATAGGCAAGAAAGGCTGGAGCATGGCCAATGGGTACATGCCCCTTGTACATAGAAGGCAGGAACTACTATATAGAGCCAGTGTGAGATACAAATTTCAGGCGTATTAGTCAATAGTTTATTTTCATGGGAGATTGAAATGCCTGTTGCTTTTTACTTTGCTTTTATCTTGAATCATTTAGATTGTTTCCTAATCAGTTCTGTCATGAGGTAAATGCTTTGACCTTAAAACCCTCTTAAATCTCTCCCTGATTCTTACTGGCAGTCAGGTTCCTCCTCCACTTGGATTATTACAATAGCCTAAGAAATGGCTTTACTATCTCTTCATTCCAATGCATGCTACATATCACTGCCAAATTAATTTTCTTAAAACATCACTTGCTTCTTATTAATTCACTTAAGAAATGGCAATGATCTTCTTTTGCCCATAGTCTATCTCAACCCAGCATCGGGATCAAACTCCTCTGTTTCACTCTAAAAGGTCCAGATAATGGGAACCATGCCACTCTTAGCTAACATTGACTCTTAGGCTACCCATGACTTGCATCACTGATTCCTCTAATCACTGGAGTCAGACTCCAAGTTCATGCCTTCAAAAATACAGAACATCGGTGGTAAACATCAGATTAATTCTTCAGTGGATCAACTTCCCAATGTGGCCTCAAATCATGTACATGACTGTCATCTAAAGAGAATGGTCAGGTTTGTGTTTTTTTCCTGTTTCTCACCTACTACCTAGTTCTTGTCCTGAACCAAAGGAACCAGTCCATTAACCCTGCTTCCATGACCCCACCCAAGTCTGTCTTTCTTCCCTTCAATTTCATGTCAGTCTCTTGTGCTGCTCCTGCTGTTAGCCAATTCCACAATCTCTCCCCACTCCTCCATCTAACCAGATTCTATGTGTACCTACTTCAGGTTGCATTTCTACCATACAGCCTTTTCAAATAACCAGCCTACAGAGGTTGATCCTGTCACTAAATTCCTCCAGCATGTACATATATCAGAAAATAATGCTAATATACATTTTATCATTCTTCATTATTTCATTTGTGCATATATTCATCTCCCAGTGTAAATATCCTTGAAGGAAAAATCATATATTTAATTTTATTGTATTCTCTCCAGTTTTTAACACAGAACCTTGTTTATAGTGAACACTGAATAAGCACCAGATGATGGATTGATCTGATGTGTACTATACATGTACACAATTATTCTTTACAGATTATTTAAATCAGGACATTTTTGGCGGCACATGGTAGTAACCCAAATGAAACTGAATGTAAAAGGGATCTGATAGATGACTGAATAAAGAAATTGTGGTATACATATATGATGGAATACTAGTCATAAAAAGGAATGAAATCTTACCATTTTGACAACATGGATGAACCTAAAGGTGTTATGCTAAGTGAAATAATTCAGTCAGGGAAAAACAAATACCATGATTTCATTTATATGTGAAGTCTGAAGAACAAAATAAATTAATAAGCAAAACAGAAACAGACTCAGAGAACAAATTGATGGTTGCTAGATAGGATGAAACTTGAGGGGCTGGGTAAAAAAGGTAACAGAATTAAGATAAATGTTGCTACAGGGATGTAATAGTACAGCATAGGGAATATAGTCAGCAATATTGCAATAACTATATATGGTGTCAGGTGGGTACTAGATTTACTGGGGGGATCACTTCATAAATTATATAAATTTCTAATCACTATGCTGTACAATTGAAACTAATATAAAATAATATTGAGTGTCAAGTGTTATTGGAAAATAAAAGAAATAAAATAAAAGGGATGTGGTTCACCTAACTGAAATTGTAGGTGTAGTTTGACTTATGGCAAAACTAGATCCACATGCTTAATTAATATCATTAAGAATCTTTCCACAATTGCATCAAAACAATAAAATACCTAGGAATAAATGTAACCAAGAAGATGAAAGACCTGTATAATGAAAACTATAAGACATTGATGAAAGTAATTGAAGAAGACAAAAATAAGCAAAAGATTTTGTGCTCATTTATTAGAAAAATATTGTTAAAATGTTAATATTACCCAAAGCAATATACAGATTTAGTGCAATCACTAACAAATTTCAATGACATTTTTCACAAAAATAGAACAAACAATCTTTTATTTTGTATGGTACCACAAAAAAATGAGTAATCAAAACAATCTTAAGAAGAACAAAGTTGGAGGCACCACACTCCCCAATTTCAAGCTATATTACCATGCTATAGTAATCAAAACATATTGTCATGAAAAAAGACATAGACCAATGGAACAGAATAGAGAACCCAGAAATAAACCTACACATAATGATGAATTAATTTATGACAAAGTAGCCAAAAACATACAACAGGGAAAGGACAGTTTCTTTATTAAATGGTGCTGGGAAAACTGAACATGAAACTAGACCACTGTCTTAAACCATACACATATAAAAAACTCAAAATGAGATTAAAGACTTGAATGTAAGACCTGAAACCATAAACTCCTAGAAAGAAATACAGGTGGTAAATTCTTGGTGATAATTTTTTGAATCTGATCCTAGAAGCAAAAACAACAAAACAAACATAAACAAGTGAAATGATAAACTAAAAAGCTTCTGCATAGCAAAGGAAACCATCAACAAAAGGAAAAGGCAATCTATGGAATAGCAGAAAATATTTTCAAGTCATATATCTGATAAGGGGTTAAAATCCAAAAATATACATTACAAAAAACTCATACAACTCAATAGCAAACAAACAATCCAAATACAAAATGGGCAGAAGATCTGAATGGACATTTTCATAAAGAAGACATACAGAGGTGCACGAAAAGATGCTCAACCTCAATCATCAGGGAAATGCAAATCAAAACCACAGTGTGATATCACCTCACACCTTTTACAATGGCTATTATCAAAAAGACTAGAAATAACAAGTAGTGGTGAAAAGGGGATCTCTTATACAATATAGGCAGGATTGAAAATTAGTGCAGCCACTATAGAAAACAGTAAGAAGTTTCCTAAAAACTAAAAAATAGAACTACTATATGATCTAGCAATTCAACTTCTGGGTATTTATTTGAAGGCAATGAATATATATATATTCCCATATCTATTGCAACATTACTTAAAGTAGCCAAGATATTGAAGCAACCTATGTGTCCATTGATGAATGAATGGATTAAAAAAACCTGTAATGTGTATATATAATGGAATATTATTCAGCCACAAAAAAAGAATGAAATCTTGCCCTTCTCAACAACATGTATGGGACTTAAGAACATTGTGCTATGTGAAATAAATAAAGATAGACAGAAAAAGACAAATATTATGTGACCTCACTTATATGTGAAGTCTTAAAAAAACTAAGCTCATGGTTACAGAAAACAGATTGTTAGTTGCTAGAGATGGGGGGATGGTGGTGGTGAAATGATTGAAGAAAATCAAAAGGAGCAAATATATAGTTAAAAATTAAATAAGTCATGGGGATGTAATATATAGTATGACAACCATAGTTAATTCTGTATAACATATTTGAAAGTTGCTAAGAGGATAAATCTTAAAAGTTCTTATTATAAGCCTTAGCCCATGTGGCTCAGTTGGTTGGAGTGTCACACCATATATCGAAAGGTTGTGGGTTTGATTCCTGGTCAGGCCACTACCTAGATTTTGGGTTTGATCTCTGGCTGGGGCCACGTACTTGAGGCAACGAGTAGATTTCTCTCTCTCTCTCTCTCTCTCTCTCTCTCTCTCTCTCTCTCTCTCTCCCGCACTCCACCTTTTCTCTAAATAATCAATAAACAAACCACACAGACAAAACAAGTATCTTCAGATGAGAAAACTTTTTTTAAAAAGTTCTTATCATATGAAAAATGTCTCTAACTATGCATGGTCACATTAGCTTGACTTAGTCTTGGTGATCATTTTGCAATATATAAAAATATTGGATCAGTATATTGTAAAGTAATATAATATTGATATCAATAAAATTAAAAATAAATTTTAAAAAATCAATCCTTCTCCATCTCTCCATTCTGATTTCCTCTGGGTTGGCTCTCAGGCAGTCTAGTCTGTGGACCATGAATAGCAAAGGCAACCACCAAAAAACTCCACACTTTCATCTCATCACCCTAGAAACCCAATGGAAATATTTAATAGTGGCTGAAATATGTAAAATTGGATTTAAATAGCTCAAGAATTGTTGAATAATGGCACCTTCATATGTTTCAACCTAATTGTTGCAGAGAAAACCTAAAGGCCTAAAGTTTATCCATTCAGTTTAGAGTTCATACCCATTATTAAACCAATCACTGTGGCCACCAGGATGTAATAATCTTATTGGCCAGGTCTGGGCCATGTGACAAAAGGTGAGAGAAGACTGATTTCTCAAAGGAAATTTAAAGTGCCATCTTCAGAAAAGGGAGAATAAAAACAAATATCTATTTAAAAAAATTTTTTTTGGATTCTTTATCTTAAAGAAGGGCCCCCCAAATTATATAAACTTTAGGACCAACAAAACCTGGAACTGTACCTAATAAAAACACTCAAAAATATCGCTAAAATTAATAAGTATTCCCAATAAATTGTACCTCTTCTTGTTTTTAGTGGAAATAAACCATTTACTGGTTTATTCACTAAATTTTTCACAATAACTTAATCTCTTTGGACACTAACAGAAAATAACTTGATTATTCCCTTCAGCTCTCCCCAATGGCTCAGAATTCAGCATCTTAATGTGTTTTTCTTTGCTGCTGTCACAGACTCACCCAGGTTCAGGTCCTTTTTCATCTTTGCCCTTCCGTGAACTTTAGTCCCAGATGGAACCTGCCTCCCAGTACCCTATTTTCTGGTGTATAAGATGACTTTTTAACCTAGTAAAATCTTCTCAAAAGTCGGGGGTAGTCTTATACGCTGGGTGTCATCTTATAGGGCGGGCATATCCCAAACTATATTTTAACTGGAAAGGTTGGGAGTCGTCTTATACACCCAGTCGACTTAAACGCCGGAAAATACGGTATCTCCTTTCATGAGAGACCAGTCCAGTTTGAGATGTGCATCTCTGGTTTTACTGTGATTTCTTACAGAACCAATTTGAAGAAAACTACCAAGTTGCTCACATTCACTCTACACTAGTATTCATTTTGGTAAAATTCCAAATCAAAATGAAGTTTCTAACATTGCCATAGAGAACACATGAACCATCAGGTGGATCTTATATTGGAGTGAATCTGGGATGTGACTAGGGTCAAAGCCATAGATCTATAGAGAACCCATTGTTGGGGTTGTGCCAAAATGGGGTCTGGGTAACCAGAAAACATGCCCGTGTTGGAATTAACTGCATTTACCCTCCTATTTGGCAGTCAGACAGCACTAGGAATGTAAATTCATGCTGTTTTAAATGTGGGGGAAGGTGAGGGAACTAAGCTTGCCTGCTGCTATTCTGATTACAGCATTTGTCCCTGAGAGAGATAGCTCCGGGATGGATGCTATTTTTCTACCTTCTCAAGAAAATGGTTTGGGCTGCATATTGGGGAAGGCCAAGGTGGGCACCTACAAATGACAGGTTCTGCTTAATCCCTGCAGGTTTCCAAATCTGTAGTCCTTCAGATATGACTCGAGTTTGACCCGTTTGTCCCCTCCCTCCACCTCCTGTAAGAAAGAAACTGTCTCTAGGCAGAAGGGATGGGGGGTGGAGGGTGGCGGGGGGAGTGGAGAAGGGGGAGGTTAGAAACCAGATGGTTGTAGCTGGAGTAGAAACCTACTACTGAGGAACTGAGGAGCTTTGAGAAGCTCAAATCTGGTGACAGTCACTATTTCCCTGCAGGGAAAGGGGATGAAATGACAGAGTGCTGGCACAAGAGGTCTAGAAGCCTGACCTCCAGGGTTCTGTTTTCTCTACCCGATGTCTACACACATGAAAAATGCAGCCCTTTTCCTTTAACTCTCCGAAGTATCACCAAGCTTGGGCTGAGTAGACTTTTACTCTTTTTTTTGGTGTGTGTGGGGGGCGGCGGGGGGGGTGTTAGTAGTAACAAAAAGGGTTTATGTCACAGGACTTAAATAATTTACAAAGGATTAGTATCCCTTCTTCCTTAAAGCCTCTTAGCCCCCCTATACCTTCCTCCTCAGTATTCCAATCACTCACTAAGACCCAGCAAATTCCACCAAATCACCTAATGTGTTCCTCAACCTCTCCTCTCTATACACAGGAAGGAGGAATACAATTGAGACCAAGGGAAAGAGGAACAGAGGGTTGCCTAAGAGTTAACCTATTTTATCTTCCCATATTTGGGGAGAGTCAGCCAGCTGAAGAGCCTTTCATCCTGGTCCATCTAAACACCTGTCGGGCAGCAGCACACCAAGGTCTGGGGTGGGGGATGATACTGCCCTTCCCCACTCTGTGTTAGGGAAAACTGACTTGATCTTTTGTGAAGTAATGTACAACAACATCTGAGAACCCATCAGTTTTTTACCTATTATGTTTTTTCCTCCCAAGCAAGCATGTGGTATCTTTCCCAGCACTACTTCAATTTCCCAACACCAACGAGGTGCCCTACAGTTCAATTCAATTCAATTCAGACACTAACTCTCCAGACTCCACACAGGTTTAAGGGTTCAGTCCCACAAGACTGTCTTTACTTCACAGACCAATTACAAGTCTCAAGTCCCCAGGTTACCCACCCTTGTATCCGACTTGCCTGCAAATTCAGGAATTCCCACATACCCTCCTCATGTTTGATAATTTGCTAGAATGGCTCATAGAACTTGGGAAAGTGCTTTCTTTGCCTGTTATTATAAAGAATACAACTCAGGAATAGCCGAGTGGAAGAGATGCCTAGGGCCAGATATGGGAAGGGAGACACAAAGTTTCCAGGCCCTGTCTGGGCAAGCCAACCTCCTAGCAACTCCATGTCTTCAACCCAGAAGCTCCCCAAACCCCATCAATTAGGTTTTATGAAGACTTCATCATGGCTTTTCATGATTCAATCTCCAGCCCCTCCGTCCTCCCCAGAAGTTTGGGGGTTGAGCTGAAAGTTCTAGACCTCAAACCAAGGCTCGGTCTTTCTGGTGACCAGACGCTTATCACCCTGGTCACTCATGAAAGTTCGAAGGTTTTAGGAGCTCTGTGTCAGGAACTAGGGACAAAGACCATGTATTTTTCTTATTATACCGCGCCACCCTGATTATGTTTAGGTGGCTTATAGAAAAACAAACAAAAAAGACAAACACAAACAAACAAACAAAACACCGCACACAAAAATTCTAGCATCTCCTTCGGGTGCTTGCTTCCTAGCTACATCTGGCTCTCCCCAGCTGTGTTCTCTCCATATACCCCTACGAGATAAGACTGAGCAGGAACCTTGATTAGTTCTTCATTAGGCTTTGCTACACATAATGAGTTCCGCTGTGGCAGACCTCTTTGTCCCCTCCAAAGAAATCATTCATAGTAATCAGCATTCTCAGAACGTTGGCACTGAACGCCCACTCTGGTTCCTGAAGAACCTTAGGCTGTAGTGTGGTAAGGATGGACTTAAATGGTCCAGGAACTCACTCCCACCCTCTCTCATACGGGCATCCTCTCCACTTTTTGGGGCCGACTCCATAGGCCCCTGGGCCACTGATGTCCCATAAAGGAGAAGAAAGTCCTCCCGAGCAGCCAGGAAGGCCTGTTTGCTCAGGTCTCCATTGGGAAACTCTCAGAACTGGGGATCTGGAGACTCTGGACCGCAAAACCAAAAATTTTACTACTTGAGACGGGATGGGATGAGGACCCATGTGTCTGATGGCCTCAGTGCATTCTGCCCGGCTGGCTTCCTGGCCCCCTCCTCGGAGGAAAAGCCGAAACACCCGCTCCATAGAACTCAGGGAAACAAAGCTTTCCTCGTGGGTCATCCAGACATCTTCCTTTGGAAGTAATAAGCCTCGCCCCTCCCTCCTAGGGCTGGGCTTCGGTCACCTTTGGCCCCCCCGAGGCAGCCTCAGCCCGGGAGGCCTCCAGCCCACACCAGTTGATCTGAGATCCCTGTTTGGGTCCCAGCATGTGACAACGTGCTCCGCTCCGATGACACGTTTCGTTTCTAATAATAGAGCAGATGAAGTAATATTGCAATTGATGTTCCCGGGGATTTGATTGGGTAAGTGCATCAACTGTGGCGGGGAGGGGTGGGGGTGGAGGGGGGGGGGGAACGAGGGTGGTGGGGACGGATCACATTAGTATTCCGGCCCTATCACCGTGCGGGACGGAGGAGGACGTCAGCGGGGCCCGTTCCCTGCGTCCGCCAGTCCCGCCACCGATTCATCTGGGATCCTCACTCTCCGAGGAGCCGGTGGCGGCGACGCGAGGGATCCAGGCGGCTGGCTGGTTAGAGCCAATTGCCTGCTTCGGGGGACTTGCCAGCCCTTTCCAGGCCTAGCAACAGGGGCGGGAGGGGGACGAGGAACCCAGCCCCGCGGCGGGCAGACCCTGAATGCCAGAGCGACACCCCCGCGCCGGCCCCCCACCCTCCCCACCTGGCAGCACAAGCGCTGAAAGCTGCTCCCGCCTCTGAATGGAAACTCAGAGCGGCCCGGAGGCGCGTTGCTTCTCGGCCAGCCGGGCAGTCGGTGCGGAGGGAGAGGCGGTGCTGCGAGCCTGCGCCAGCGCCCAGCGCCCGGGACGGCGCCGGCGATGCTGCTGAGCAGAACTTGACGGAGCGCCCTCCCCGCCGCGGGTGGAAGCGATGCTGCAGGGCACCGCCGGCGCTCCCCCGGCTCTCCTTCAGGCTGAAGGTTACCCTCCCGCGCCGCCGGCCCCAGCGCTGTGAGTGCCGCCGCGCCGCGCTTCGGTTCTCGCTCCGGCTGCTCGGCGCCGGGCAACGACTGGGCCGCCCGCGCCGGGGCGCACTGCACCAGAGGCTTGGGCTTGGTGGATGTGTATGCATGAGTTCTGCACCGAATGGGCGCAAGAAGCGCCCCAGCCGGTCCGCCCGCTCCTCGATCTTCCAGATCAGCAAGCCCCAGCTGCAGAGCGGGGAGTGGGAGCGCCGGGGCAGCGGCTCCGAGAGCGCCAGCAAAACCCACCGGACCCTGGACGACTGCAAGATGGTAGGTGGCAACGCCGCTTTTCATTTTATTTTATTTTATTTTTTATTTTTTGGAGAAGGAATCGTGTATGTGTGTGTTAGTCGTTTGCCTGAGTCCCAGCCACTCCCCCACCCTCACTCAGTCCTCCAGGCCGATCACGTGCACAGGCGCTATTTTTAAGTCTGTGGTCCCCTCGATCGGGGTGACACCCAGGTGCTGATGGCCCCTCCGAGAAGTGCCAGGGCCAGCGCCTGGAGGTCATGCCTCCACCCCTCCGCCGAGAGGCAGGGGCGTACGTGGAAGGCACTGTTAAAGGGCTTGCTCGCCTGGGAGGGAAAGGGCAGGGAGCTGGAGGTGCCGCTTGGTGGGGGGACAGCGAACAAACCCCAAACCGAGTGCCCGGGGCCTTGCGGAGGGGCCTGGGGCGGGGTGGGGGGGTGGAAAGACACGAACGTCCCGGTTGGAGGCTGCGCCCCGTCTCCCCATCTGGCTCTGGAGCCTGGGCAGTCCCGTGGTCCCGCAGGGGGCGAATGGGTTGCCGGTTACCACCTCTCTGTGGCCTTTATCCGCTTCAAACCCATCCCTTTGCGGTGAGCCACGGCGCATTCCGGAGGAGAGTCCCCGGCCGGCATCGAGGTCTGCCAGCCTGGGAGTGGCCGCGGCGGAGCTCAAACACGCTCCCTTCCGAAGCCCAGTCTCAATGGGCGGGGGCCAGAGGTCTGGAAATAGAGCCTCCACAGGCGGACTTCCCCACGAAAAATAACACACTGGCCCAGGACAAAGTGAATGTGCCATCTTTGTGTTTTAATCTTTAAATAACGTGCAGGTTTTTAAATCAGAAATTGGGCCGTGTTTGTGTGTGGGAGGGGGAGGCTCAAGGGTCAGTGAAACCCCTGTTTATGCACACCAAAATAGGACATTTTTCTGATAAGTGTTTCTTGAAAAAAAAACAAAACTCATTTCTTTTCCAGCTTGTCCAAGAGTTCAACACGCAAGTGGCCCTGTACCGAGAGCTGGTCATTTCCATTGGGGACGTCTCGGTCAGCTGCCCCTCACTCCGGGCGGAAATGCACAAGACGAGAACCAAAGGCTGCGAAATGGCCCGTCAGGCACACCAAAAACTTGCTGCCATCTCAGGGTAGGAGACTCTTGGCGTTATTTGGTGAATTCGTACAGAGGATGCATGCACGTTGACATACTGACGGTGGCCAGGGACTCAGAGATGAACTCTGCAAGTTTGGGGTTTTAGCCAATCATCCTGAGATCAGGATTCTCTAAAAACAAACTATAGGCCAAATCAAAATCAAAGGAAGGGTAATCATCATGCCTCAAGATCCTTTTGTCATCTGTTGCTAACATCTGCACAAAAAGCCTGTGCAGTAGAGAAAATCTTTGCTAAGTCCCAGATTCGCTAAACTATTTATACCAGGACATAAATTCCTATGATGCCATTTAAAATAAAATCCCTAAAATAAAGTCTTGGGTCTAATCTACTCTCTTCACTGTAGTATACAAAAGGAAAGGGAATTTGTGCCTTTTGGTGGCATTATAATTGACATATAGCATTATATTAGTTTCAGGTATATAACATAATGAGTTGATATTAGTATACATTGTGAAATCATTACTACGATAAGTTGGCGTTAACACTGTCACCGTACAAAGTTCATTTTTTTTCTTGTGATAAGAACGTTTAAGATTTCCTCTCTTAACAACTTTCAAATATGCAATACAATGTTAATTATGATTGTCATGCTGTACATTACATCTGAAAGAGAAGTTTTCACGTAAGAACATGTTTTAAAGATTGGGATAAAGATTGGGATAATTCATGAATCTAACTAAACCTAAATTGCTCATGTCCCTCCTCCTCAATTACTTTTATATATTTGTATCACATTTATGGATTTCCACAGTTATTTTAGATCAGTGGTTCTCAACCTTCCTAATGCCTCGACCCTTTAAGACAGCTCTTCATGTGATGGTGACCCCCAACCATAAAATTATTTCCATTGCTACTTCATCACTGTAATTTTGCTACTGTTATGAACTGTAATGTAAATATCTGATATGCAGGATGTATTTTCATTGTTACAAATTGAACATAATTAAAGCATAGTGATTAATCACAAAAACAATATGTAATTATATATTGTGAAATATTTATTTCTAATTACAAATAAATGAAATTTTGTCTTGAATCGTGGTGTAGCATGGGTAACAGTCTTAATATGACAACAGTAAACTACATTGCTACATTTTGCTACACCGAGGAGCGGTGTGTTGGTTCCTAAGACCATGGGAAATAGGTGTTTTCCAATAGTCTTAGGCCGACCCCTGTGAAAAGGTCATTCGAACCCAAAGGGGTCGCGACCCACAGGTTGAGAACCGCTGTTTTAGATGATAATATAGTGAGTAAAAATACTTTGGGGACTCTTAACCACTTCTTCCTAATCTCTCAATATGGGGCAAATAGTCACAGAGTTTATTTAACAGTTCCTATTTCCACATAAGTAAGGAAACAGGAATTTTTATAAAAATATATTAATTATTTGGTTCAGCTTGGATATAGTCTTTTATTTGTTTATCTGTGTGGATATGGCTTTGTCAGAATACACATGCAAGTTAGATCACTTGATAATGTTGCACAATGATCACTTATAGGAATTATATCTAATTTACCTACTTGGAAGAATCATTCTTTGCCATTTTTAATGCCAATATTGTGCATAGTGACTATTCTTGAGATATAAAGATTAGAAAGCCATGTGTTGCCTCTCTTTATTACTAGTTTACTTTTGATACATTTGAGAACAAGCATTTTCTATCACGAAAATAGGTAGAAAATCTATTACATGAATAACAGAGTATACCAATCTCCTTGAAATAAAAGAGAAATAAAGGGTTACAAACCTATTTTATCCAGTAGAAGTATAGAGAAGCCGTCTCCCTTTCTGTTTTAACTGTTATACTGTACTTAGCAGGAAGTGAAGCTGGGAGTGAATCGAGAAGGTGGGAGGAAATTAAGTGTTTCAGAAATTGATGAAAGAAGTGCAACTGTGATACATACCAGACAAGAACGGAGGGAAAAACCATCAGAAACACCAAGGGGAATACTGGTGGATTAAAAATGATAGAGAAATAATGATTCAGAAGTAAAAACAGGCTTAGAACAGATCATTTTATACTCAGGGCTAAGGAGTAGCATCTTTGTAAACTTTTGACCAAGAGTGTACCAAGGGGTTATATCAGGATTCCTTTAAGTTGGAAGAAACTCAAATTGATAAACATGTTCTCAACAGAGAAGGTGGACTGGTTCAACTTAGTTTATTTTGTTATATGTGAAATTCAGGTTTAGAAAAGGAAGATACTAAAACTAATAGCTAAAAGTTGAGTTCTAAGGATTTGAGATGGATTTTATTTACTGAGTTTGCAGCCCTTTTGCTCCTTGCTTATATGTTATCCAAGGGTTGATGTTACAGGGGCAGTTTTATATGAATTAGTGGGAAAATATGTTGTTCTTAGAGCCTTGCCAAGGTCAGGCCATCTTCATAAAATATTCTAAAAAATTTGAAATGTTTTCCTCCTTAAAATAATAATTAAATACAGTTTAACCCTCTTTCTAAAAAATGACAGCAATCTAATTGAAGGAAATCCCTTTAGCTCCTCACCATCTGGGCTCCTTTAATGAAGGATGTAATTCCCTGAGCGAATTCCATTCCTCATGTTGCTAGTTATGTGGGCTCTCCTTTCAAACTTGATGTGAAGGCTAGACGGCAGGCTATAGGATTCATTTATATTAATTTTACGAAGCAGGTTGGGTAAGGAAAGCAAAGGTTTTTGGGTAATTGTAGAGAGGAAGTCTGGATTCTTTGAGAGCCCATTATTTGTGGGCACACCTCAGCTAACTCATGGAATAGTACTTTGAAGGAGGGATTATTATCTTACAAATGGATCTCAGAGAGGTTAAAGAACTTGCCTAATGGCCACATGCCCAAGAAGTGGCACACCTTCGCTCCAGCCCTATGTTTCTGAAATCCACAATCTCTCCTCTACATAATGCTGCCGTTCAAAAAAAGTGGTGTGTAAAAAGGAACGAAGCACTGAGACATACTAATATATGGATGAGCCTCAAAAAGAAAAGTATGCTAAATGAAAGAAGCCAGTCACAGAATACCACATATTATAGATTTCCATTTGTATGAGGCACTCAGGGAAAGCAAATCTCTCAGAAACAGGAGTAGATTAGTGGTTGCCTAGGGCTGGGGGTGGGAGCAGGGAGTGTCTGCAAATGAGCTTGAGGGATGTTTTGAGGGATGAAAATGTTCCAAAACTGAATTATGGTAATGATTATGCAACTGTGTATTTACTAAAAATCACTAAATTGCACACTTAAATGCATGAATTTTAAGGTATGTAAAGTATGTCTTAATGTGTGTGCATTTTTTTTAAAAGATGTGATCACCATCACCATAATTAATGTTTGCCTTTTTTTGGCTTTATTCTTTGCTACATATATAGTTTTTGGTGAAGGGTATATGAGCTCTCAGGGATGGGGGAAAAGAAAAGTTGGCTCTCCCTGCATTCATCAAGATGCCGGCCTGAGAGCTAACATCTAAGCACTAGTGTTTGCTCTGCGTACGATTACAAGTGAGGGAAAGGAGTACATGAATTCACTCATTTCTTACCAACAAAGACCACTCCCTTCCTGTCTATCACCTGGTTTGGGGCCAGAGGAGAGAGACAAGATTGAAGGAGGACAGGGTTAAAAAAAAAAAAAAAAGCATGAAGCAAGATAAGTAGAAAGAGGAAAAAAAAAAAGAATGCATTTGAATTAAACAAGCTACAATTGCTTCATCCCTCTTATACCTGACCAACTGAAAGCCTGCAGGACTGGTGAGAACGAAAGAAGAAAATTCAGATTGTGTTTCTCACTAGCTGACACGGGCATGAAGACCATTGAAACACACACAATTGAAATACTTTCTCAAATTGTGTCTAGATCAGCAGAAGTTTGGGTACAGCCTTTTCTTTCAAAGGCATCTGACGTTTTCTGGACTGAGCCAGCCAGGTGAATCAGAAGATTTATTGCAGTTATTGTACCTTTGCAACGCTGGTGCTCTCCTAAGTATTAAAGCTGAGGGGCCTTAACAATTAATTGGCAAAAATGATCCCACACTCTTTTAGCAGCAGAATTTCCCCTTCAACCGTAATGCAGAAAGCCAGAATTTTAAGGCCAAAGTGATGTTGCACTGCTGTGTGAGTGTGGGTGTGTGCACAAGCATATGTGTATAAGTGGCTGTCTTGGCCCTTTCTCCTTGGACTTCCTCCCTCAAATGACTTCTGAGACACCTTCAAATAATCCCTAGGGCTCCATGGCACAGAGAGAACTAATTCAACACCATTATCTTGTTTTATATTTGAGAAATCACATATTTAGAGGATTGAAGTGACTTCAGGGGCAACATGGTCAAGTAGACATGAGGATTTTGCAGTCAGGCAGACCTGGGTAACATCGTATCTTTTGTGACCTTGATGGAATTATCCTTCACTCTAGATCTCACTTCGCTCGCCTGTAAACCAGGTGTCATGCTCACTCATGCAGTTGAGAGGATTAAGGGAGACGGTATGTGGTGCCCCACCTGTCCATGGCCCTCTGCCAGTCCCAGGCTGCTCTGAGACTGGAACCCAGGTCTCTCCCTCCCTGCTCTAGGGCCTGTTCCATCAATCACATCACTTCCTGAGAAGGAAGAGAGAGGAGCACAACACACAATCCAGGAGTGACCTGGAGGAGCCAATATCCTCCAGCAAACCCAAGAGCTTGTGCTATGGCTGGTGAGCTGGTGGTTTGGATTCCTTTTCCTGCACTGCCCGTGTGCTGTCTACTGCACTGCACTTTGTCCACGGCCTTCTGCTTGTGTCTGCTGATGAGAGTGAAAAGTGAAGTTTAAGTATGATAATGTGAGAGGCAGTACCTTGTATGATGGGAAAGAGCACTGACCCTAAACCAGATCAGACCTGGTTAAAATTAGGGATATATACCTACTGATATGCGAGTTGCTTCACAGGGTGGTAATGGGGAGCCTAGTACATTGGTTAAGTACATAGACTTCAGAGCTAAACCGCCAGTGTTCACATTTCAGCTGTACCACTTATCAATAGTGTGATTGTTCACAAAGATATTGTCTCTCTTTGCCTCAGTTTTCTAGTCAGCAAAATGGGGCTAATAAGTAACAGGACCAAAGTGTATGGTATTATGAGAATTAAATTAACATCCATTAAGCACTTAGACAGTAAATGCTATTATTAAGTGTCAGTATAATTATGAAAAAGATTTAAAATTCAAGTGATCAGGATACATTTATATAAAAGTATGTTTATTCATCAAATATTTTTAAATATTCGGGCAGGGCTGGAATAAATTTTTGCTTACCTTAGTTTCTTACATTATCTTCTGACAAATTTTCCAGGTTGATATTTTCCAGATAGTTATCAAAAGTCCACTTCTTTAAAATCTAAAAAACAGTATGGAGATATGAGGGTTCAAAAGCATGTAAGTTTAGAAATATTTTCTTTGTATAAATTGGCCTAGATGCTTCATAAGTCATATAATATTTATAAAATCTATTCATCTCCCTCTGGTATAGCTGTGTGACACTGGACAACTCTATTATGCTCTGTACAACTCAGTGAGAGGGTTGAACTTGAATGACTTGTGAGTCTTGTGGCTCCAGCGTTCTAAGTTAATTCACGTAGACTCACATTTGTTTACAGAACAGAGCTATGAAAACACAAGCACTGTGGAGGAAGTTTGAAGACTGAATGCCAGAAATAATTTGTCAAGCTGTGGACATAGTATGATCACAGAAAGAATCTTAATTTCCTAATGGCTTTCTGGAACAATAGAACAAATAACCTCAAGATCCAGGCCCACAAATTTCAGGTTTTTCCCTCCAGCAATTATTTTCCTGGCTGGCCATGTCTATGTTCCTCTACTTTTCAACATCTCTCTTCTCATTCTTTCTTCTGTTGTATTTATAGGATTGGGTCTGTTTTAGTTTTATTGGATTCCTACTTGACTTTTCTGCTCTACTTTTTCCAGGCCGACTTCTAGCTGGGTCTTGTCCATTCCCTATTCTATTTTCTGGGAAGTTAGGAGGTGGGAGAAGGAGAATAGAGTGCTGGCCAGTCAGTAATGCTCCCTTTCAACATGGGCTGAGACAGTGGCAGGTGTGTGGGCTGGTGGAGTACGCAGAAGTGCTCGGTGCCATGGAGGCAGCTCGCTCAGCTTTCTTTGCTCCACATGCTGGAGGAGGCCGCGGGTGTTAGTAACAGAGGCCTGGTTAGTAACAGATGCCAAGCCACCCACTCTGTCCTTTAGCTTCCCTTCCTATTACAGGTGTTTTTGCTTTCAAATTTTTAACTCTCATTGACCAAACAGTGGGAGGTGAATTACATCTGCACCAACAGAATATGCTGTCCATCAGCCATAATGCTGGGAGACAAATTCTGTATTAGTTTGCCAGAGCTGTAAGTGACAGAGTATCACAAACGGGGCTTACTCAACAGAAATGTCTGGTCCCTCAGTTCTGGAGGTTA
Organism: Lasiurus cinereus; assembly: GCA_011751065.1. NCBI lineage: Eukaryota > Metazoa > Chordata > Mammalia > Chiroptera > Vespertilionidae > Lasiurus > Lasiurus cinereus. Next base: position 49,057,439 of record JAAGEH010002531.1, on the reverse strand, counting down.
AAGGTACAAGGCCAAGATGGCAGGGCTGGCTCCTGCTGAGGGCTGGGAGGAAGAATCTGTTCCTCCCGTGTGTGTGTGTGTGTGTGTGTGTGTGTGTGTGTGTGTGTGTGTGTCCAAATTTTCTCTTTTTATATGGACACCAGTTATATTGGATTAGAGGCCCACCCTACACTAGCAGGACCCAGTACTTATTACACCTACAATGACCTATTTCCAAATAAGATCAGAGTATGTGGTACTGGGGGTTAGGACTTATAACATATAAATTTGGGGCAGGGAAGCCAGACATAATTCAACCTGTAGCAAATTCACGTCTGCAGTAGAATGCACACTTTGGCCTGCATTGCCCAATGGGGATGGAGTTTTGCCCAGAACTGTCTATATACTCTCCTAGCACTTTCACACAAAAACTTCCCAGTGCCCAGTGTTTTCTTGTTGGCGAGACTGTACCTCATATCAGGGGTGGGGGTCGTGACCCTGGAATAGAAGGCTTTCTGGGTGAAATGGATGTGCTCACCAAGGTACTAAATCCCCACTATGTTCAGCACTTTGCCCTCACCAATGTAATTACTGGTATCGGAAGGGGGAACCGAGATCCTGCCCCAGAAGAGAAGATGTAGGGAGTGAGAAAGGCCCCTGACAGCCCACAGAAAGGGCTTCACCTTCTCAGGTGTTTGTGTGAGAACTGAGCAGGTCATGGTCAGCTGGGGGTACTGATTCTGCTATGTAAGGACCATAAGCATACTCTAGAGCGAGTGGCAAAGCACTGAGTCACACCAGGTTAAAGCAGAGTGCTATTATTAGCAACGAAACTAAATGTGACATGGAATGCAGACCAGTGCTCTCCCGTAGCTTGTTGAAGTTTAATCTTTTCATGTTTGAATAATCTAATGGTTTTCCCCTGGTTAGAGCCTTCTGGATAGATTTCCAATTAGAGGGAAAGTTAGATTGTAAACTTTGGGAGAATGTGTCACTTTATTATTTATACTGTGACATCCAAGAGAGCAAGGCTGTGTTCATTCGTATTGGCACCTGGGTGGCAAACTCGGTAAGGATGTGCCTTGCTTGTTCATTCAGGGGACTTAGTATTTTAAAATCTATTATTCAGAGAAGCTGTGTCTTTGACATAGACTTTAGTAAGAATTGAGAAGTTAGATTAGCTTACAGTTTCTGACATTTCTATTGCATTTGACTGTTTCTTCCTGGTTTGTAAGTATAATCTCATTATGTTCGTTTTTAAACAACGGAGGGCTTGAGGAGCTCACCTCAGATGGATTTCTGAGGCATGGGAGCTCATTATTGCAGCGAATCAGGGGGCAGTGTACACGACAGAATTACTCATAAAGTAATTACATCTAATTGAGGTTATCTGACAAAATATCTCCCTCACCTCTGCCTGCTGGGTGGTTTTATATTGAATAATTAAATAACAATTTTCCACTGAGATTACCTTTTCAATCCATTCTTTAAACTTTTAGCCCTTAAATGTTTAGTTGTGCCTCATCCAAAAAAGATAGCTGTATAAATCATAGCTCCAGAGCGGTAACTGTTAGTCTTTTTATTTCCTCAGCTCTACAAACATGACTTAGAATAAATTCACAAAAGTAACAACTCATGAAAAATATTTAATTGCTTGTCTAAATGCATATATATGTAAACAAATACTAAAATTTGTGAGTAGACTCTTGTTAGGATAGAGTGTCTAAGCCTTTAAATAGAAGAGCTGATTTAGCAAATAAAGGCTTTCCATCTAATGGGAAACTAAACACCATCAGGTTAGCAAAAATCAGGTTAATATTTGCAGCTGTGGATATATAGTAAACTTGTTTGAGTTGGAGTGAAGGAGGGAAATGTATTAACCAGAAGAAGTCAAACCCCTTTAGCACCGTGGTTAGCAAACTGAGGCTCCCGAGCCACATGTGGCTCTTTGGTCCCTTGAGTATGGCTCTTCCACAAAATACCACGGCCTAGGCGAGTCTATTTTGAAGAAGTGGCGTTAGAAGTTTAAGTTTAAAAAATTTGGCTCTCAAAAGAAATTTCAATCGTTGTACTATTTGGCTCTGTGGACTAATGAATTTGCTGACCACTGCCCTAGCACATTCTTAAATTCCCCTCCCTGAACTCTGTCAGTTACAAAGTCCAGTAGTGGTTTATCTTTTTCAGTGTCTCTCTGCTTTATTCCCATTTCTCTGGTCACTCTCTTAGTTCAGAATCCTGTCCCCTCAGGCTATCAACTCTCTTAGTGCCTCCCAGTTGGTCTCTTTCGTGTCATTCTCTCACCTGTTCTTCTCCATTGATTCACTAGATCCGATTCACTTCTCTGATCTCATCACTTACTTGCTTTAAAACTTCCGAAGATTCCCATTGGCTAAGCAATGTTTCTTCAAGTGTGATTCCCTGAGTTGCTTGTCTCAGAATCACCTGGGGCACCCTCAGACAAAGAAATGAAATCTCTGAGGAGTGAGGCCTGGAAATCCACATTTTTAACAAGCAACACTCCGTCCCCCAGGAGATTCCTGAACATGCTAAATCTGAGGCCTGTTGGCCTGAAGCAGTGATTCTCAACCTGAGCCGCACATGGGAGTCACTTGGGAAGCTTTAAATAATTGCTGATGCCTGAACTCCATCCCTAGAGTTTCTGATTTAAATGATCTGGGATGCAACCTGGCTATCGGGATATTTTTAAAGCTCCCCAAGTGAGCATCTTCATTAAAATGGATTATACTGGGCTCCATTTAACTAAAACTTCAAAAGAGCAATTGCTTAAAGGCACCAGGGTTTATTCTCTCACAGAAGAGCAGCCCTGGAATGGGCAATGCAGAGGTTGCCTACCTTCTTTCTGTCACCCATTCTTAGCTTTTCCCCATCCACCTCGCTTTAGGATGCACGATGCTACAGGAGCCCCATCCATCAGCCCAAGTTCCAGATGAGAAGTGAAAGGCAAAGGCCCCACTTCCCAGCGAGGTCAGCCCTCCTGATTCAGTCCCACACAAACCTTCCTCCCAAGCTATGTGGTGGGAGGCCCCTAACTACAGAGAAACTTGGAAACACATTCTTTGTCATTGCCAAAAGGAAAACTTTATTAATTAGGAAAAGGGAGAGGATGGGTACTGAGAAACCACTAACACAGCCTGGCACAGCCCCCAACCTGCATTCCTGGACTTGCCTGTTACCATTGAACTTACAAATCCTTTACCTACAAAAACTGTCTACTTTTTATTCCTTAAGTGTGTGTAACAGGATGGCCCTACCCTATTAGTCTACATCTATGGTTTCTCTCTGTAAAGGCATACTCTTTAGCTATTCAAAGCAATAATTTACTCTCCTTAATACCAAGATTGTACTTGCCATATCTTGTCCACCCTGCTCCCCGCTCCCCTCCCCCCCACACACAAAAACACAACCCGTAACAGAGGGCAGGATCTCAGATGGAATAAATTGTACTGCTTTTAAATGGACTCGTGAAAATGATAAGTGGTTTAGAAAACCATGTGGGAGGGCAGGAAGTTGGGGAAAATGCCTTTGAAAGGCCTCCAATAGAATTTTCACAAGGCAAGATGTGAAATGGGAGAGGGCCTGCAAGGATATGAGGACTGGCATTCAAGAAATCAGTTTTAGAAAACTACCTGAGATTGACAGGGACTCTCTGACCCATAATTCCATAAATTATAAACCCATTCAACATCTATGACAGTATTTCTATGGCGAAACATATTCATTTCCAACTCTGGAAGTCATCTCCATTTCTGGGAACCTATTCGCAGAACACCCATCCTATGCCTCATGTTCTTGTAGCTGCTAGAGATACAACAGTTCTGAACAAAATAGGCAAGGCTCCTGCATTGATGGTGTAGGAGGGTTGAAAATTGCTATTTTATGAATATTTTTTTTCCCACCAAATTTATATGTAGAAATCCTAATGCCCAATAAGATAATATTAGGAGATGCGGCCTTTGGGGAGTGCTTAACCTGGGTATCAGGGTATTTTTAAAGCTCCCCAAGTGAGCATCTTCATTAAAATGGATTATATTGGTGGAGCCTTCATGAATGGGATTAGTGCCCATATATAAGAGGCTCCAGAGGACTCTTTGGCCCCTTCAGCGAATGTGAGGAAGCAGCAAGAAGGCACCACCTATGAGCCACAAAGAGGGTCCTCACTAAGCACAACCATGCCGTTGCCTGATCTTACATTGCACAGACTTTGGACTGTGAGCTATCCATTTCCACGCCACCCAGTTCCTGGTATTTTGTTGTAATGCTCAAATGGACTAAGACAAAAAGAAACAAGCCAGAGAGAGAATGTTTCAAATAGTCATAAATGCAGTGAAGACAATTAAAGATTGGATGATATTATTAAAGAAGGATGGCTGCAGGGCAGGAAGTTATTTTCAGATAGAGTATTCCAAAAGGCCCCTCTGAGAAAGTGCCTTTCTACTTTGGTATCTGACTGAGAGGAGGGATCCGGCATGTGATGATCTGAGAGGGAAACATTTCAGGCAGAGGGACCAGCAGGTGAACCGACTCCGGCATGTCTGAGGAAAAGAGAACGACTGGGTTACCAGTTTGCAATTATCTTCATCTGCAAGTTACACAGGCCAGATTTGGGTGACTTAATTAAACACATGATTTAATTTCTCACATATTTAAAAACCCAGTGTAGGGGACAGCAAGCATTGGTTTGTGATATCAGGACTGAGATTTCTATAGTGCTCCATGCTGTTCCCTCAAGGCCCCGAGAAATCGTGTCTATGTTCCAGGCAAGTAGGAAAGAGAGAGAGCAAAAGGCAAAGTGTTCCCCCTTTTAAAGGGCTTTCTCAGAAGGCATATTTCCATAAACATCTAGTTGGCCAGGACTGCCATGTGGCTTTCCTGGCTACAGGTTATATGATATGATTTACATACATCTTTCTTCAAATTTGCTGTCTAGGGAGAACAAAAATACTTCCATCTGTAAGCCAAAGCTATGCTTCCTGAGGCACCCTTGCAAGCCTGGGGAGACAAGCAGGATGGGGTGCTATGATGGAAGAAGTGAGGAAAAGGGTGCTGGAAGGGTGAGAAAGAAGTGCAAGCACCTCTCCTTTCTGCCCATCTCTGTGTTTGTTTGTGCACTCATATTTTCATTTAACACTGAACCTCCTGTCATGGGCCAGACTATGTGCTAGGCTTTGGAAGTATAAAGATAAATAAAACACAGCCCTTGCCCATATCACCTAGAATCTGTAAGGACAGACCTATAAATAAATCATTGCAAAACAGTGTGGTCTGTGTGGTTATAGAGATACATAGATGATAGTGTAGAGGCAGCTATCGGCTCCGCTTGAGTGGGCATAGCCAGAAAAGACACTTCATAAAGGGCATGCTGCTGCTTAGACTGGGCTCCAACGAGCAAGTGGCAGTGTCCTTTCTCTTCTATTTGTGTGGCTCTGGGCCTCCTGCAATGAGTAAACCTCAGGGGACACTATTTGTCTGTCTTGAACCAAGGACCTCGAAATAGAAGTTCAAAAGTGTGGAGAAGCAACTCATGTGCTGTACCCTTTGAACATATTATTCCTTGAGAAAATGAAATACTTAGAATCAAGTGGGATAATGCTTTCCCAATGAGCCCCTTTCCTTCTTCAAGGAGCCCCAGGATTGGCTGACATGCTTTCCTTCCCTTCCACTGCCACGGGCTATTATTTCCACTCAGAGTCTCTCCTCCCCTGGATATACTGCAGGACAGGACAAGGACAGCTGATTTAAGGGTTTTAAGTTTCCTCAGCTAGTAAGGAAAGAAAGGGAAATAACAATGATGGTCCCACTAAAGCTGCCCTAGAGAATATGAACTGATCCTGGCTCTGCATTCCTGAGACCTCAAGCACTTCTAAATGGGCCCCGAAACTTTCAGACTTTCTTTCTCCATAGGTCTACTCAAATTGCTCCATCCTTGACACTTCCTCCTTGTTTGTCTGTCTGAGCCAGGGCTAGAATTGACCACGTTGGGTCAGACATGGGCTCAGGTCTAGGTAGACTGAATTCTGGGTTTCAACACCTGACCTGCTTCTCCCCAGAAGATGACATTTGAGGAGTGGAACACACCATTACCACAGGGCCACTCCAGGACACCAGTGAGTATCGGGCTGAAAAAAGAAATGGAGGGAAGGGTGAGGAGGGACTCAAAGGAGAGACAGCTTCCCACTGAAGAGATGAGGACATTCCAGAAAGTTACATTGAGGCTGGGTGAAAAGAATGCCTCAGAGGAAATGAGACTGGGAAGAGATTCCCAGACTAATCTCAAAACACCATTTGTTCAGATACCTAAACCCTTTGTTAGTAAATCCATAGGAACTCCTGTTCCTCAGCAAATGGAGTTTGAAATCATACCAGGAATCATCTAAATTGCACCCCCTCGTGGGATTTTCAGTCTTTGGCCAGAATTATGGCTTGTTAGAGTTCCAGGCTCAGAGTTTCAGACTCTTATTCCCTTTAGTGGGACTAATTTTGAGGCAGTCCAATTTGGCTTAGAATTCTTATTCCCATTCTTGCCATCTACTCACGGAGCTGAGAATTATATAAAGGTGTTTTGTTTTGTTTTCCTTTTGCAGCATCAAGAAACAGATAATTTCTGATTTTTCTTCTTTTAATATCATTCCATCACTGTGGAAATGCCTACTTGTCTTAGAATTAAAGGATAAATCATTCCCCCTCACCTCCACCCAAATATTTCCGAGGATGAAATACATTTTAAGCGACTACATCTGTTTAGACTGAGGGTGGCTTTAAATTATTTCTCTAAAATTTAGTATTAGATTATTATTGTACTGGCACCAGTAGGTCTGATGTGGAAATGTAAAATGAGTTCAGATATCTATTTAGGTGTAATCTTTGCAAAGGAAATATCATCAGTATTCATTCTGGGAAAATCGTGCTTCATACTTCAATATTCCAAAGGCATTCTCCAACTTCTGAGAAGGCAATTCTGTGGGATGTGAGGGGGAAAGAGGCAGGAAAGGAGGATGAATCAGCTGGAACGGAAAAAAGAAATTGGGGAAGGAGGAACTAATTTGTTCTTTGGGAACTATGTTGATTAAGGAGTCAGTACTGACTAAAGATAAAGGAATGAGTTAAGGGGAAATAAAGGAGAATGAAGCCGTGGGGTTCATGGTTGGAGGCAGTATGTAATTCAAGGTTTCCAAATTCAGGTCCACTGGGGCCCAGGTAGGTGATATCAAAACAGTGAAGGAGCCCAGGTGGGGCTGTGGGGAGCTGGAGAGCACACACCTGCAATACAAAGCAGGCAGTTGCCACCCGGGTCGCTGATTCCCAGGTGGAAATGTGGGCCAAAGGTGCCATATTTTTTCTTTCTTTTTTTTTTCCCTTTCTTAAAGGAATCCATGAATTTGTGCTTGTGTGTGAAATATCACAACTTTTAAATATTGACTGATAGAAAATATTTGCCAGCTACAGGGAGATGCCAACCATTAGTGTCCACCTCTTTAATGATCTTCTCCTTACTTGTGTTGGATGCTTGCAGATTGTTAGATGTGAACAATAAGAAAATGCCAGGATGTCTCATCATTTCTGTTTGTATTAGTAACTTTGACCTGTATTTCCTTCTTAATTTCTTTGTTGCTTGCAGAATGGTACAGGGAGTGTTAAAATTTGTTATCACCTGTCATTCATTTTTAAAAGAGAAACAAACACTTACCAAATACAGAAAGAAATAGGGCAAATATATTCTGGCCTTGAATTGTCAGTTAATTAAGGTAAACATATTTAATGAGCCTTATGAATACACTAGAGGCCTGGTGCATGAAATTTGTGCATGGGGTTGGGGGGGGAGAGGAAGCAATGTCCTCAGCCCAGCCTGTACTCTCTCCAATCTGGGACATCCCTCTCACAATCCAGGACTGCTGGCTCCCAACTGCTCACCTGCCTGTCTTCCTGATTGCCCCTAACTGCTTCTGCCTGCCAGCTTGATTACCCCCTAACCACTTCCCTGCCAGCCTGATTGATGCCTAACTACTCCCCTGCCAGCCTGTTTGCCCCTAACTGCCCTTTCCTGCAGACCTGGTCACCCCTAAGTGCTCTCCCCTGCAGGTCTGGTGCCCCCCAACTGCTCTCCTGTGCAGGCCTGTGTTCCCCCTCAAATTGCCCTCTCTTGCAGGTTCATTCACCCCCAACTTTCTTCCTCTGCTGGCCTGGTCCCTCCCAACTGTCCTCCCCTGCTGGCCATCTTGTGTTCACATGGGGGCAGTCATCTTTGACCACATGGGGGCAGCCATCTTATGAATTGGAGTGATGGTCAATTTGCATATTACTCTTTTATTAAATAGGATAGAGGCCTGATGTACGAGTGGGGGCCAGCTGGTGCCCTGAAGGGTAAGGGTTACCTTGGGGTGTGGGGCAGCCTAGACAAGGGGCCTGTGGTGGTTTTCAGCCTGGCTACATCCCCCAGCAACCCAAGTGGAGGCCCTGGTATCTGGGGTTTATTTATCTTCTATAATTGAAACTTTGTAGCCTTGAATGGAGGCTTGGGCCAGCTAGGAAGTGCGGAAAGCTTGGCTTCCTCCATCACTGGGGGCAACTCAAGCCTCCTCTTTCTCTGTGGCCACAGCCATATTAGTTGGGTTAATTTGCATACTTGCTCCTGATTGGCTGGTGGGAATGGCTTATGGGTGTAATGGAGGTGTGGTCAATTTGCATATTACTCTTTTATTAGATAGGATTAAATATTTCTGGAATTAAAACTAACGCAATAAATTCCTTCCCAGTATTCAGTGTGTCCCTACTCCAAACTCAAGATTCAGTGTAGCCCAGTGGATGATTTATTTTTTCTCTTGTCCTTCCCCTTCCCTTCCCCTCACTTCCTCCAACAATTGGAACAATAGCTACTGGGACCCATATGCCTTCCCAGGTGATCTCATGAAGATTCTCATGCTCCCTGCCATGGCAAGGGTTCCTTGGGCCTATAACTTTAGAATTAATGGGGGTGTTGTATACAATTCATTGACTTCCCAGAAATTTAGAGACCTCCCAGAGGTATGTTTACCCTTAACTGAATAAATAGAACTCACTATCACTATGGATAACTACTGTTTTACAGGTTGCAAAGTACTTCCACAAGTATCATGTCACTGAATCCTTTCCATACCATTATGATCTGGGAATTATTTCCCTTGTGTTATATGTGAGGACTCTGGAGTTCTGACAGGTGAAGTATCTTGGCTTTGGCCTCATAGCCTGGAAGAAACTAAGATGGAATGAGAAGCAAGGTCCCCTGGTTCCAGACCATAGCCAGCCCTGTCCATTACACCGCAGAGACCACTCTCCCCATCCTCTGTCATTTGCCTTTAAGGAATTTCTATATAGCCAGATTCTTCTCTCCCCTGTGAATGGACAAGCATCTCCTCTGCTTGCACTCCCTCTTTACCGTCAGTGCATGTTCTGATGCAGACCTGAGGCTCCAGATTACAGGAGGGACAGCAGGGAGTAAATCCAAGGAGCAAATCCACTGAAAGGAAGAAGGAATCAACACTTTGCTATAATGTCTACAGGAACTGGTATTCTGGGTATAGCAAGGCCCCTAAACTCTTCCCAGCCCAGGCCCTGGGATGGAACCTGTGTACATGAACTGAAAACTGAATCACTAAATGCTAGAGCTTTGCAGTCCAATTAACTTTGCTTCCAGATGCTTCTCTAAATAAATGGAAGACAGAGCAAGATGTCTTTTTCTAATTCTCAGTCTCTGACCTGGAGAAGTGGTGGGTAAGCTCTGTGTTCTCAGCCTCAGGGTACAATTTCCAGCTCCACTGTACCAAGAAGGGGAAATGACAGGATGGCCAAGTTCTAGTCTGACTGGCATCTCTGTGGCTCAGGCCAGCTTACTGTGGCAGTGAGCCACTAAGGGACTGCTCAGATACCTACCTACCAGTATATTGCATAAAGACAGCCCCAAGGTTCTTGGTGATGCCTGGGGAGGCTGGCTGCCTCCTAGCAGGTGGGGGCTCAGGGCTGAGAACTGAGGGCTCATGCTAAAGGGCTGTGTAGCTGTGAGTTCAGGTGGTGAGAGGCTCAAGCTATAGCACCTCCTCTGCCCCAGCTCTTCCCCTGGGCCAGCTCTAAAGCAAACATTCAGAACTCTCAGCCTGATGGTTACAGTCAAATAAGCACTTTTATTTCAACTTTCAAGATAAAATACCCCATGAAATTGGCTAAGAAGTCACCAGAGTAACATGGATGCTGTTAGCACAAGAAAGAATAATTGTCGGATGGTTCAAGTTCCCTCTTTAAGTCATAGACATGATGCTAATGGGATCCTAGGAGACCTCTCTGTGTGGTCTTGATTCCAGAAGCCCACGGTGAAGAGCAGTGATCTTAACCGTGCGGCACATTCGAACACCTGAAGGAGCTTTGGGAAATACTGATACTCACCTCCACCCAGATCCATTAAATCAGAATGTTGGTGCTGAGGCCTAGACGTGATTTTTTTAAAAATCTCCGTCAGTGATTTAAGACCCTGCTGTAGGAGTTGCGGACTATTGGTGTAGAAAGAAGAGGCCCATACTGGCAATCAGTTTAAAGTTTTAGCCAGGCTTTCAGCTGGGTCATTTTGATCAGTTCTGTTCATTACTCTGAGCTGTAGTTTTCACATAATTTCCAAGCTTTCTGTAAGTTGCAACTGTGTGTATATATATATATACAGTACAACATCACTTGCAACAATGAAAAATAAGAAATGTTCTATTTATCCAAATGGGGTTAAACAGATTACAATATACCTGGATGCTAGAATACTAGGCACACATTTGGAATGACATTAAGTGGAAAAAGCAGATTATAAAACACTTTTACAGTATGACTCCATTTTTAAAACAAAATGAAAATTATATAGAAAATTGTATTTTGATGTACATTGTAAGAATGTACATCAAAATCTTTACAGTTTTTCCTTTCTGAATAAGTGACTTTCATTTTTTTTTCTTTTTACATATCTGTTTTCTATATTCTCAGTAAGTAGTACTGTAAAATAATCTGTACTAAATGTGAAGGGGGAAAAATCTACGTACACATCAAGCCTTGACTAATCTAGAAAATCTCAAATGTAATTATACTTCTTTATGAGAGTTCTAGGTCTTTTTCCTTTTCTACAAAAACCTGGTGCTTTGCCTTTCCTCTAGGTTACCTACAAAATGTGCTACCCTTAGACTTGTTCATCTTCCTGATTTGGAACTACTGTTCTAAAAAATATATATGAAAGCATTTCTTCTGCAGTATTTGTTCTGGTTCCTGGTGGGGCTGCCCCATTTCACTGGTGAGAATAATTAGAGAAGAAACAGAAGTGAGAAGGTCAGGAGGACAGATTGCCAGGAGAGAAGGCTTTTGATCTGTTTTTCTTCCCCAGAGCATTCTGTCATATTTTTGCCTAGTGTGTTGGTGGTTATGAAGACAAAGTGAGAGGCAGCAGTAAAAAGACGTAGCACACATTTAGGCACACATTTAGGAACAAATTTTGTTTTTTCTGTGTGTGCCTCTGAAAGGAATAACTTAGCTACTTACCGAATGTGGGACCTGAGAGCATTCTCATCTCCAGCAAGCTTCAGTTTTCGCCCCTGAAAAGTGAAGATAACTATAGTATTAACCTCACTGGGTTGCTGTGATAATTAAATGATGTGATGTAGTTTACATAAAGCACTAAGCAAACATCGAATACATCCATGACTAATACATGGAGGTAGTTATTACACCTTATTCAAGTATTCCTTAACCAAATACTTTGCAATATCGATAAGGCTTTCATTGTAATCCAGAAAAAGAGAATTGTACTAGCTTATGGCTTTAACAGTTTGGGGTAGGAATGATAAAAAAAAAAGATTGGAAGATTATATTTTGATTAGAAATGTATTTTTTGTCATTTCAGTCCTAAAAAAGAAGAGTATTATTTCCAGTGTTGAATCCTCTGCGGTTTGACACCAAGAATAGAATATTTCATTTCAGAAAGAATGCCTTAGAGAAATGATGAGCCACTGATAAAGGCAGTTACACTAGAAAATGACTTTGAGTTTAAGGCAAGTATTTTTTTGTTATAAAAGTGATTAGGCCTTTAAAAATGTTTTCAAAGAAACACAGCATATGCATATAATATAATGAATGTATTTTGACTTTTGTTGTCAAGGTTAAGATTTAAAAGAACCAGGAGTGGTAAACAAATGCGGGGGGGGCGGGGGAGGGCGCAGACTTCATCATTTCACAAGCTTTGTTGAAATAGAGTATGAGAACAACATTGATCAGTGCTCCCCTAGGTGTGATGCCCACTGGAATCACCTCGGGGGCTTCAGAAAGTACTAGTGGCCTTGGCCCTGCCCTTGAAAACTCTGATTGATGTGGGAAGGGTGTGGCCTGGGCTTCAGAATTTATTAGATATCCAGATCAGTGGTCGGCAAACCGCGGCTCTTGAGCCACATGCGGCTCGTGAGGTGCGGTTTGCCGCTCTGTTGACTAATGAGTTTGCCGGCCACTGTGATATACTTCCCTTTACCTCTTTGCACACAATATGCCACAATTGCCTAATCCTCACAGCTTCCAACTACATGGTAGCATTTAGTCTAGTCCAGTGGTCGGCAAACTCATTAGTCAACAGAGTGGCAAACTGTGTGGCTCTGGAGCCGCGGTTTGCTAACCACTGTTCTAGGTGATTCAGCTGCATAGACAAATTTGAGAACTAATGGCATAGACAAAGGATCCACCTGAGCAAACATGCTGTGCTCTGGGCCTCCCTTCCTCTTTGCTCAAAGGGATGTTCCCAGGATGTAGCAATGAAGAGTAGCCCCACATGACACCCTCTTTCCTTCTCCCCCTTTTTCCTGCGCTCTACTGAAGAGCTACACCAACTACGCCCAAAAGTTTATGCTACATCATCTAAGACCAACGACCAGATGTCAGACTTAGCCCTTGCTGTGCCAGCCTGATGCCACCTCCCCTTGTCTGTCTCCCCCCCCCCCCGCTCAGTTTCCATAGCCTTCCTTCACTGGTGCCTGCATCACATGACTAGAGAACTTCCATTTATGTCCACTAAAGCCTCCTTGGGTAGGACCTCACTTTATACTAAACGACATCGGTAAACCAGGAAAATATGTTTTAACCACTAATTTTAGTTGGAAGCCAAAGTTCTTCGATGGTGGCCTCAAAGGATCTGGTGATCAATAAGCAAATGAGCTGTGGTTTGAGCTCTGCTCACTGTGTATGCACGTGTGCGTGTGTTGTGTCTGTGTGTCAGGGAGATGAGTCAAAGAGAAACAGGTTCTGAATGGAGAACAAGGAAGTTATCTACTCATCTTTTCAATGTAGTTTATGTTTTTTACTGCTTACATTGGAATAAGATATTTTTTGAAACTAGAATTTGAAGTCACCTCCCAGGCTATATCTAAAAAGGAAAAGCAGGAGATATTCTATAACAAATGTGGATAATGTGCAAAATGAGATTACACAGAGGAGATTTTGTTGGCCTGGGATAATAAAAATAAATTTAAGATTTAAAAGTGCCTTCATGATCAAAATAATCTCATATTGTCCATAAAACATACTTATCTCTGTGGTATTTTTATTCTTGTACTGTAAGTGATGAAACGGAGATCCATAGAGACACACTGTCCTCCCAAAGTCACACAGTCAGTAAATGATAGGGTCAGTATTTGATTCAAAGGCCACTAGACTTGCAGTGTGCCAAGACTGAAAAAACACAAATAGTGTCTACAGATAGCTTAAATTTATTAGATAAATAAATTTATCTTCATGTTATTCATTATTGCCAGGCTCAGCTTTGTTTTAATCAGTAATTGAGGAGATGTATCAATTACATTGGTTTTTTTGTTCTTGTTTTTGTAAGCAAGATTAGCTAGCTCTAAATATCTTAAGCAAATAGGAGGAGTTATTGGAAGATTATGGGAAAATTTGAGGAGGGCTTCGAAAACTGACATGAACCAAGAAACCTTACAGGCTGCAGAGCAGAAACAGGCTAGCCTAGACCTTGTTCTAACCAATGCTGATGGGCGCTGCTGACCAAACCAGTCCTAGCAATCTTTCCCTCTTAGACCACAGCCTGCAGCTTCAAGCACTGCTAGGAATGCCCCATTGGTCCATAAGCATCCTGTCTGCAGGCGGGGGGTGGGGGTTGGGGGGTGGAGATGGGGAGACGAGGGGAGGCTCTCTTCCTTTCACTGTCTAGAGTGGAAAGCAGGAAGGACATTGTGACTCCTCAGTGGGGACTGTCCCAACGGAGAGAAGGGTTGAATATGGGCTGGCCAAAGAAATAGCAAATGTTCCCTACAGAACAGCACTAGTTTTAAAAAAATCTCTCTTTTTCTTGCAGTTTTAGAAAATCTTATAAGAGAAGTTTCTAAGGAAAATTACAAGCTACTCTAAAAACAAAACTATCTTCGTTCTTTTAACTTTAAAAATCTGTTTAATCACTCAAAGTCATTGGAGACATCAATTTGCACATTGAGAGTAAACTTCTGTAGCTGGGGAGTTTGTTAGGTTGTCTGTGGGGGCATACTCTGTCTGGTTAGCTTTCTAACGCAGCTGCAGTGCGTGAAGTCCCCGTGTAGTAAATAGGGTTAGAGCGGCTCTCTTCCTGAGTCTGGACATACCCTCCTAGTTCGGCCCTTAACTCAGCTGACATTTATAACACACTTTTCTATGTACCAAGCACTGAGATTTTCTGGTACCTGGTTCTGGGAATACAAAAATAAAAAATTCATAGGTCCTGAAAACAAATCTTGCTCATGCATGTGGTTGGTGGGTGTGCCCTTGCACATATGATTTTGAATGTGTGTAGGTTGCAGTGCAAGAATTAAGAGAACCTAATATTTCAGACCACGTGGGGGATTTTGATAGTTTACAGAATCCTTTTATCAATAACACTGGAGTACCAGAGAGACTAGTATGTTGAGAGAGCATTACACTTTTTCATCATCTTTAAAATTCAAAATTCACCTCCTGCTCCATTTTGTATGTCCTCTTTGCTACATGCATATACACAAAACTAAGAATAAAATCTCCTTATCGGTAAGTAAGTACTATTTTTAGAGAAAAATCGCAGATCTTGAAAGATTTTGTTTCATAAATATTTCGGGCCTGCTTACTGTCTTTCAGAAAAGTAAAGAGAAGGAAACTCACCCAAGACACATTTATACTTAAAGTCAGGCTAATTTAGGTGATACAAACTGAGCCAAAGCCATACATAGGAAGAGCCAAACAATGACAATGTTATCATTGTTTAAATCCTGTTCCAGACAACGCAAACACCACCACAGTTTGTTGTAATATCCTCTTTCCTGGAGTTGTATAGGGCTTGTCTCCGCTCAGTGTCTGTTTCCATAAATCAAACCAGAAGGAGCTGCCCAGAATAATGGGGCTTCATCTGCATAAGCTTTAAAAAGATGGGCTTTAAAACGAGCCTTTACTCTTAGGAGAAACTGTGTAAATACCTTTTCAAGTGTCAAAATAGTATCTTTTGTTTCGGGAAGTTAAATTGATGGAGCCTCAATGTTTGCTTTTCTAGGTATATAGGAGTCGATTTCCATTAAAAAACAATACACCTAATGGTCTAGTCTCTCACTTCACAGAGAAAATGAAAGCATCAGTTGCTCAAATACCTCTATGAATAATGAAAGTTTTGCCAAGTTCTTCATCCCTGGGGGCCTCCTCTTACCTTTAGTCCCCATCAGATATTCTCTGGGAGCCTGGGGCTCTCCATGTCCCCACACGCCCTGGCCAGGCCATTCTGCTCTGGCAAGTCTGGGGAGCAGGGGGCCTTGCTCCCTGTTGAGTCAGCTGTGCTGCAGCCTGAATCACCAGACTACTCCCTTCAGCACTGCTCCTGCCTCTTGAGACTCTGGATCTTTCCTCAGAGCGTCATTGCATACACAGACTGATTGAAGTCTGGCCTGCCACCCTGGTGCCTTCACTTCTCGGAGCTCTGCTAACTTAAACCTGCTGTTACCAGGTAATCTTCCCTGCTGACCAGCCATCCTCTGGCTGGCCGCCCAGAGAACTCTTCCTTGGTATGGTACACCAGATAACCATATCACCTTCTCCATTGGGCCCACATATAGCCCCTTGGTTTCTGTTCTCTTGAGTGGAACACGCTCCCCTCTCCCCTCCCCCCCACACACACACACCTACATTCAATTCCCTTCTCATTGCTCTGAAACCTCATCAACCTTTAGTTGCTTTAGAGCAGTGGTCTACAAACACATTAGTCAACAGAGCCGCAGTTTGCCAACCACTGCTTTAGAGAGACTGATATGGATGGTGATGCTGAAACTCAGCCAGGATGACTAGGCCTTTCTGTCACCGGTTGTACTAATGAATGAGAAGCTATGGAAACCTCTAAACTAGGTTCTAAAGCAATGGCTCTGTTTTCCAGACTTTGGAAAGCATATTTCATGAGGTCCACAAATATCCCCTAGAACAGGTGTTCTCAACTGTGGCTGCATGTTAGACATACCTGGGAAGCATTTATAGCTTGTGATGCTCAGGGCAGAGTCCACATCAATTACATCAGCACCCCTGGAGTGGACCCACGCTCCCCAGCTGATTCCACAATTAAGAACCACTGCCCTTGCCCCGCTGGCGTGGCTCAGTGGCTGAATGTCGACCTATGAACTAGGACAGTGGTCGGCAAACCGCAGCTCTCGAGTCACATGCGGCTCTTTGGCCCCTTGAGTATGGCTCTTCCATAAAATACGACGGCCTGGGTGTGTCTATTTTGAAGAATGGTATTAGAAGAAGTTTAATTTTAAAAAATTTGGCTCTCAAAAGAAATTTCAATCATTGTACTGTTGATATTTGGTTCTGTTGACTAATGAGTTTGTCAACCACTGGTCTAGGAGGTTATATTTCGATTCCTGGTCAGGGCACATGTCCAGGTTGCAGGTTCAATCCCCCAGTGCGGGGTATGCAGGAAGCAGCCAATCAATGATTCTCTCTCATCATTGATGTTTCTCTCTCTCTCTTTCATCCTTCCTAAATAAATAAAATAAAATAACCACTGACCTGGAAAATAGCAGGATTGGAAATTAAACATAAAGATCAACACCTGATATGTTTTCTTCTCTACATGAACTTGACTACCTAGAAGAGACCTGGACTTGAAGAACAATTTCACATACATTCAAAGCGCTAATGCTTCTTTGTACTTAGACACATTGAAGTAACATTGTATTATCAGTAAAGGTTGGAGGTTACTTCAGTCTTTTTTTCCTCATGTCTATTTCTGAGCTACAGTTCCTCTTTCAACTAAGATTTATGGAGCACCAGCCGTGTATCAGATTTGGGGGTTATCCCAGGAACTAAAGAAGATGTGACATGCCCTCATGGAATTTATATTTTTAGAAAACACATATGATCATATGAACAAAAAACAAGATAATTACAAAAGTGGTATGTGTACAAAGACAATAATGTGTGAAAGGATAATGTGACAAAGTGCGCCCCATCCAGGGACAGGGAAGGCCAGCTTTCTAAGGAAGTCTTTAGATTTAGGTCTCCAAAGACATCTTTTCTGAGAGGCGAAATATGAGATATTTGAGATGAGAGCAGTTAAGGAAACTGGCCATGTGAAGATCTGGGGCAGAGCATTTCAGGCAGAAGGGGAGCAAGTGCCAAGGCCCTGAAGCAGGAACAGAGTTGGCGAGTTCTCAAACCCTGCCAGACCGTAGTGCGGTGAGAGGGTGGGGAGCAGGGCAAGGCAAGGTCAAGGATGGGGTTCAGTGGTTCTTAACTTTGGAATCACCTGGCCTTGTTAGGTCACAGGGAAGAGTAGATTTGATTCAAAATGCAGTTAAAAAGCAGTTGGAGGATGAAGTTTGTGATTGTCAAATGAGTGAGGGAAAGAGGGAGGAGATCAGTTGCTCGGGTGATAGTGGCTTATTTTAGAGGTATTGTTTCAGAGGTAAGGCCAGAAGGACTTCCAGATGGATGGAGGGTTGGAGGGGGTGGGGTGAGAGAATGAGGGAAAGGGAAGAATCAAACAGCAATCCTTCGCTTTTGGCCTGAGCAACTGACTGGGTGGCAGTGCCACATGACGGAACAGGAAGGTCTGGGGGAGGCGCACTATGGGGGATGAGAGAGCAAAAATCCAAAAGCTCGGTTTGCACATCATAACTTTGAAATTCCTTTAGGCAGCCATTAATATCCATTAGAGGCTAATGTCCATTAGGGCAAGTCTGGAGCTCAGAGGAAAGGTCAGGGCAGTACATTTAAATTTGGGAGTCATTGGGCACGGAGGTGGTATTTAAGCTTTGGGCCAGGGTGGGTTCACTTAGGGAGCTAATATAGAGAGAAAACAGAATCCAGTGAAGGACTGAGCATTAAGGTGCTCTGAAAGTTTTGGAAGAAAACAGAGATCAGTAAAGGAGATGGAGGAGAGGCCAGGGGCTTAGGACCATAGGGCTCTGGGAGTCAAGAGGAAAAGTGTCTCAGGGTGGACGGTGTGATAATTGTGCCAAGTGCTGCTGAAATGCCACATGAGGGGACGACAGGGAAATCCATGGATTTTTTAAATTAATTTTTATTAATTTTTTATACATATCTCCCCATTGCCCCCCCTCCCTCCCAGGCGTACCCCGACCCCCCAGTGTCTGTGATCATTGGTTATGTTTATAAGCATGCATACAAGTCCTTTGATTGATCACTTATTTACCTCACCTAACTTTAATTTTTCTGCTATAATTTCACAGTCTGTTTGATGCTTTATGATTTTTGTCCTCCTGAGAATTATCAGTCTACTCCCTTTCTGTGCTCCTGATTCTATTATATTCACCAGTTTATTCTGTTGATCAGATTTTTAATTCGCTTAATTTTTAGATTCACTTGTTGATAGATGTGTATTTGTTGTTCATAATTTTTTGTCTTTTACCTTTTTCTTCTTCCTCTTCTAAAAGAGTACCTTTCAGCATTTCATATAATACTGGTTTGGAGTTGATGAACTCCTTTAGCTTTTTCTTCTCTGTGAAGGTCTTTATCTGCCCTCCAATTCTGAATGTTAGCTTTGCTGGATAGATTATTCTTGGTTGTAGGTTCTTGTTGTTCATCACGTTGAATATTTCTTGCCACTCCCGTCTGGCCTGCATCGTTTTTGCTGAGAAATCAGCTGACAGTCGTATGGGTGCCCCCTTGTAGGTAATAAACTGTTTTTCTCTTGCTGCTTTTAATATTCTCTCTTTCTCTTTTGCTCTTGGCATTTTAATTATGATGTGTCTTGGTGTAGTCCTCTTTGGGTTCCTTTTCTTTGGGGTTCTGTGTGCTTCCTCGACTTGTAAGTCTATTTCTTTTACCAGATGTGGGAAGTTTTCAGTCATTATTTCTTTAAACAGGTTTTCAGTATCTTGCTCTCTCTCTTCTTCTGGCACCCCCACAATTCTGATGTTGGTACGCTTGAAGCTGTCCCAGAGGCTCCTTACATTATCTTCACATTTTTGGATTATTTTCTCTTCTTGCTTTTCCAGTTGAATGTTTTCTGCTTCTTTATATTTCAAATTTTTGACTTGATCCTTGCCTTTCTCTAGTCTGCTGTTAGTACTCTGTATAATAGTTTTTATTTCAGTCAGTGTATTTATCATCTCCTCTTGGGTCTCACTAAATTTATCCATCTTTTCTAGCATATTCTTGAAAAATCTTATAAGCGTGGTTTTGAACTCTATATCCAGTCATTTTTTTTCCTCCATTTCTTTTGCTTGTAATCCCTTCCCTTGTCTCGGCATTTTCACTGTGCCGGGGAAACTTCTGTGCTGGAATCAGCCGCAGAAGCCTCTGCTGAGCTTGGGAGGGTGGAGTCTCAGGGCTTAAGGCACCGCCTTGCCTTCCAGTCGGCCCCGCCCTCCCCGGCCCCTGAGTCTCACGTGACTGGGTAATGGCTGGAGCGGTCCCTGTGCGCGTGCACCCGCAGCGCCTCCAACTGCTGCCTTTCCGGCTCCCCTGCGAACCAGGACCACACGAGTCTAGGTCTCAAGGGTTTTGTCCAAAATAGGGGCTTAGTGGACTCAGAAGTGGCACAGTTGGGAGGGTCTGTCTCCCGCCCACTCGCGAAAGCCAGTGGCACAGTCAGCAATCTGTCCTCCGCGTGGTGCCGTGCGCGACCAGACCTCCGATCCTTTGCAACTCCCCTAAATTTCCGTGCACTTCTCCCTTTTCACAGTCCAAACTCCCCCCGTATGAGTTTCAGCTGGATCTGGGGTTTAGTGTCGCAGGACAAGGGGTTCAATGCCTTTGAGAGTCTCCGTTTTCCTCCCGCCAGAGAAAGCCAGCCAGGTACTCCAGCACCCGCTCTCTCCTCGCGCGCGTCTCCGTACCTCAGCTTTTTGCAGCTCCTCTGGGTCTCAGTGAGCCCCTCTCTTTCCCTCTAGTTGTAGAACTTCCACTCAGCCAGCTTTCCTGTGGTTCTGGATGATGTCCGTTCTGTCTTTTAGTTGTAGTTTTGAAATTGTTGTGCGAGGCAGCAGTATAGGTGTTTACCTATGCCACCATCTTGGATTTTTTTTCAAGAATTCAAATCCATGGATTTTGTGGGAGACCGGTTTTTGGTGACTCTGACAGAAATACAGACTAAATAGCCAAGGAGACAATTGGGGGAGGGGTGGGGAAATGTAGACTGCGTACAAGAAGTTTTGCTGTGCCCGGAGGCATATAGTTTTTTCCCCTTCTGAGTGAGATCGTTGAACAGACAGACTCCTTGCAATGTACACATTTCTGTTGCCAGGGCACAAGTGGATGCATTCAATGCCTGATCCCAGTTGAATGTCATATATTCAGAGAATCCCCTGGTTGGAATAATGGCCATAAGAAACCCACATCAATGCATGGGGTGGAACTGGTTCTGTGCTCACCCTACGCAATAACTTCTCAAAAGATGCTTCTTACCAGGCCCACCTTGTGGAGAGCAGATACAGTGTTTGGACAGGTTCAAGCATTGGACTAATGAGAGAGCACAGTCCTCTCATGGCCACATGCAAGTCCCAGCTTGGAGGGCAGAGCCCTCCCAGCACAATTATAGCCAACAGCTGTAGTTGTAAGCTTGAACCTGTGGTCCGAACACGTGGCCTCACGGTGGGTGCCACGTGAGTGATGTGGGCTCGATGGAGTTGAGATGCATGTAATTGAGTAGGATCAAAACTCACAAGAATGGTGTAAACATCTTGACCATATCCTCACTTTGCCTCGTGGCATCTGGCTATAAAATAAAGACACGGCTTGTAGTCCATGGTGCTGTCACTAGTTCTCCATCAGAGGATCTCCATCAGAAAGGACAGCGTCCCACCGAGACCCAGCTTTCATTCTCTTGTCTGTCTTTTCTCAATCCTTCACTGCCCCATTCAGGTTCACCCTTGGCATACCGCCTCTCCAGCTAACCAACATAACAAAAGAACAAAATATATGGTGAGCTTCAAAGAGAGATTTGATATTAAAGAGCACAATAAGGCTTCCTCACATTCCTATTTCCACTTAAAACTCGAATAAATTCATATGGCTCTTTGGGTGAACTAGATTCTCACCTTCCTTCCATAGCACATAGGAAGACATGCATTCTCCTTTTTGGAGATTAAACAGTTCTGCTAGCACCTTTGAAGTGTGGCCTCAAGAAGCAACTGGATGTGTTTGGCCAGTTACTGTTCTAAAAAGCAAAATCTAGTGTTTTGGGAAAGACTCTTGGGGATCAAAATGGATAACAGAAAAAATACTCAGAGACTTAGCCCTTTGGGGTACAGTCACTACTGAAATAAGATACTATAAAGGTACTGATTTAAGTCTCTGTTTTACAGAGGAGGATCATTTGTAACTCTCAAAGTCAAAATAGTCTTGCCCTTTTAGAACCGGAGTCCAGAAGTTTCTTCAGGTAGTTAACATCCTAATTAGACATTAAGCAATAGCCAAAAAAAAGTAGTTCATGATCTTGGAGCAGAGCCAAGTTTGAAAACCAAAGCCTATGGCCATAGCAGTATAAGGAAAATAGTTCTGATTTCAGTGAGCAAACCTCAGATGGGAGCAAGAAGTAGTGAGCATGGGGAGGAAATAGAGAAAGTTGGGAAATTCTTAAAAGGACTATGTGAGGAATCTAGTGGAAATCAGATACCCGGTGTTGGGAGACCCTGGAGAAAAAGAGATTGTATTAACCAGGGTGATTATGCTCCTTATGGTATATTGCCGTGTACATTCACAACAAAAAATCCAACTATGTTTAGTAGTAGCAGCAGCAGTAGTGGTAGTAGTTGTAGGATGAAAATCTTGGTCCTATTTGCCCTTATTGCTGCAAAAGTTGGTAAACCTAATCAATATGCATTAGTTTATCCATACAACCTAAACTTTTCAATTAATATTATATCAAAATTTTGAATGCACCTATAAAACTTAATTTTTCAGCTTCAAAAATCAACATTTGCCCAATTTTCCTACTTTATTTTTTTTTTACCTTTTAAAAATTTATTTAACTCACATATACTAAAATTCAATTTTTTTCCTTGTACAGTTCTATGAGGTTTGGCAAATGCGCAGCGTTGTATAAGCACTACCAACATCAAGATACAGAAGAATTTTATCATCTCAAAACATTCTCTCATGCTTTCCCTTTGTAGTCAATCCCTCAACATCAACCCCAGCTCTTGGAAAAGGCAGATCTGTTCTTTATCCCTCTAATGTTACCTTTGTCAAAATGCCAAAGAGCATGTAGCTTAGCTGTGGCATTGAGCATCTGGCTTCTTTCACTTCTTTTACTCAGCCAAGATTCTACTTGAGATTCGTCCAGGTTGTTGAATGTCCACTCCTTTTTATTGGCTAGGAGCACGGATATTCCATTGTACAGTTTGTTTACCTACCCACCAAATGAGGGGCATTTGTGTTCTTTCCAGTTTGGGTGATTATGAATAAAACTGCTGCAAGCATTCACATATGGGTTTTTGTATGAGCATAAATTTTTATTTAGGGCAATACCTAGGTATGGAATTTCTGGATCCTATGGCAATTATGTATTTAACTTAATAGGAAATAGCCAAACTGATGCACCATTTTGCATTCCAATCAACAATGAATTAAAATATCTCTGCATCCTTGCCAGCACTTAATATTGTTAGCTTTTGTTTGTTTAGTCATTCTAAAAGAATAGAGGTGTGTCCTTGTGTTTTTAATTTGAATTTGCCTAATGTTAAGCACTTTTTAATGTGCTTATTTGCCATTCATATATATTTGTATTTTTAATTTCTTTATTCATTAAGGTATTACATATGTGTCCTTATCTCCCCATTACCCTTCATCCCCACTCATGCCCTCACCCCCCTGTTGTCTGTGTTCATTGGTTAAGTTTATATGCATTTATACAAGTCCTTTGGTTAATCTCTCACCTTCCTCTACCTTCCCTCTGAAGTTTAACAGTCTGATCCATGCTTTGGTGAAGTGTCTATTAAGTCTTTTGCTTATTTTTTTATTGGATTGTTTTCTTTTTTAGAAATATATTTTTATTGACTTCAGAGAGGAAGGGAGAGGGAGAGAGAATAGAAACATCAATGGTAAGCGAGAATCATTGATCGGCTGCCTCCTGCACACTCCACACTGGGGATGAAGCCTGCAACCTGGGCAAGTGCCCTGTCTGCGAATCAAATAGTGAGTGACTTCCTGGTTCATAGGTTGATGCTCAACCATTGAGCCATGTGGGGCTGGCGGTTGTTTGTTTTCTTACAGTTGAATATTGAGAATTCTTTATATATGCCAAATATGAGTCCTTTGTCAGACATGTGATTTGCAAAATATTTTTCCCACTCTGAAGTTTGTATTTTCAATTTTTTAACAGTCTTTCACAAAACAAAGTAAAAAAAATTTTTATGAACTCTAATTTTCAATTAACTTTTATAAATCATGTTTCTGGTGTCTAATTTACCTAGCCTCAATGACACTGGGTAAGAGTCACTGGGTTGTCTTTGTCTGACCCAAGACAGCAAGGATTTTCTCCTATTTTCTTTTAAAAGTTTTACTTTTATGTTTCACATTTGAATCTCTGATCCAGTTGAGCTAATTTTTATATAAGGTATCATAAATAGACTGAGTTCATATTTTTAATACAAATGTCTAATTGCTCAAGCACCATTATAAATTGATTTGCCTTTTAAAAAATAGTAAAATGTAATTATATTGAAGATTACTTTTAATTTTAGAAAATTTAAAAAATTCAGGAGAGTAAAGAATAATATTACTCATAATATCATCACCCAAAGAATAACCAGTAATCATATTTTAATATTTTTCTTACCTATTTTGTAAATATGTCTATAGGTATAGTTAAATAGCATGTATTTTTGCCATAGATAATGTGTTTATTATGGAAAATTTAGAAATTATAAAATAAAACACAAAGGAGAAAATTAAAATTACATCCTTGACTATATGTTTTATTCTTTCTTTTTTTGTGTATATATATATTGAAATATATAAATAGATTATATGTATCACATAAATTTTTTCATTTAAAAGTATAATTAACTTCCCATATTTTTACAATTGAGACTAGGTGTACTGTTCTATTTTTTGTATATAATAATGCTTCAAATCCTTTATCATTAGTTTATTTTCACATTTTTATACTTAGTTTAGATAATTTAATATATTTTATATTTGTTATAAATAACACTGTCAAATAATCCTATATAAAATTTTATAAATATATGTTTCTTTCTTCAGTATCAATTTCTAGAAATGAAATGTAGGTCAAATAGTATTACTACAGGGATGGGCAAAAATAGTTTTACAGTCGTATGTGAAACACAAAGGTTATTCTTTCTTGTATTATTATAATGATAACTTGCATGCATTTTTCCTTGTGAGTAAATATAAGCCTACTTTTTGCCCACGTGTCTATTGACTCCCTGAGAGATTATACTAATTGATTTCCTTCAGTTTGGGTAGTATAGGAAACAGACATTAAGATAAATTTAGAAATGCAAGCTATTTATTGGGGGAAACGTTTGTGAAGAACTAAGGGGAGTTGTATAAACACCCAAACTGCAGTGCAGCCCTGAAAAAGCCTCATGGAGCCCATGAGCAAAAAGGATCTGGTGGAGGAGTCCTCCGCTGGGCAGGGGTGGCCCAGTTCTAATGAATCCACCATGCTCAGTATTGGTGGGAGCTCTGGAGAATGGGGCACTGCCATGAACGCTTGGGTGAATCCTAAAGGTGAAGCAGCTAGAAGCACTGAGCTCACTGCAGGCCTCACAGCACATTCTCTCTTCCATGGCTGCCACTTTACTTCCCACCAGCAGTGCATGAGGGCAACTGTGCTCCTGGATTCTGGTCATCATCAAAGGGCATTAACATTATTCTTAAAAGTGGCCAATGTAGCCCTAGCCAGTGTCGCTAAGTGGTTGGTCAGGGTTCTATTCCCAGTCCTGGTTGGGATGTATGGGAGAGGTAATTAATGTGTCTTTCTCACATCCATGTTTCTCTCTCTCCCTCCCTCTTTTTCTCTCTCTTTCCCCTCTCTCTCTCTCCTCTCTCCCCTCTGTTCCCTCAGCTCTCTCTAAAATCAATGGAAAAATATCCTCAAGTGAGGATTAACAGAAAAGAAAGGGGCCAATGTGGTGGACAAAAAATATTTTTTTTTTATGTGCACGTTCTTGATTAGTAATGTAATTACTAATTACTAATTTGATATTAATTTTTTCAGTCATTTTAAAACTCTTAATATACTAAATCCACCTTTGTCAAATGGGATGCAAATACATTTCTTCATTTTTTTTTGCCTATCAATCCTTTCTCTACCAGTTCATCTTTTGATTATTTAATTAATTTATTTATTTATTGCTTAGAAAGAGCTTCCTTAATTCAAAATCGAATTATTTTCATACGTTTTTCTATTTTATTCTAGTTTTTAAGATTCTTCTTTTTATTTTTGTAGTATATAATCTAAGGAAGAATTTCATTTATTTCTAAATATTTACCAATTTTCTCATTACTGTTTTTGTAAATAATCTAGCCCTTCCTCTATTCAGCTTCTTATTCCTTATATATACATAGTGTGTTAACCAAAGAGTTGAAAGGTCAACATAGATGCATGAGTATCATACATCTTATCCAATACAAAACTTTACTAAGGATACAAAGCTATTGGCAAGAACCCAAGATGAGGCACTTCTTTCAGAGGCGCCCGAGTCCATCACACACAGCTTCCCCAAACTTGTCCCTTTCTCCTGTGTTAGGATATGTTTTGATTTCATATTAACAGCTGATTTCTGAACAACTTATGTGTACATGTTGTTCTCAAAAAATAAATAAATAAAGTCATTTGGTTTTGGAGTTTCCAGTTTTATGCTCCTTTAGTTAGATAGAAAATCTTACGAGTACTTCCCAATCTCTAGCCAGCCATACCCCATAAATCCATAAACTGCAGATTTATTTACAATACACAGTCTAGACAGACCAGGTCTATGCTGCCAAAAAGTGTTATTTTAGATAAGGACTCTCTGGTATCTTTCCACTAATAAATACCATTAGCGTGTTTATAAAGGGCTCTGGTTAAGGTCACTCGCTTTCCCTGAGTAGGAGAGAGGGCATTTCAGGCTGTTAACTCTTTGCTTCCCATGTGGGCATTGCTTGATTTTCCAATAAAAGGAAACATACGCAAGCAATTGTATCCATTTTACCATGTCCCCTCCAGCACCATGAATTAAATAACCTGAGCTCTTTGTCTAAAATTCATCAACATTTTTTGGTACTACATTTTCATCACAAGAATGAATGAATGAATGAATGAATACAAAGTTATTAAGCCCATGATGCTTGTCTCTTGCATATGCATCAGCCCCTTTGGCCTCATAAAACTCTGGGATATTGATGTTGGGGGAGAACTCCTCTACCTCATTCCAGGTATTTTCTTTCATGTGGAAGTAGCTTCATTAATATCATGGTTATAATCTTTTGATCCAAATCAGGAGGCTTATCCCCATTTTATAAATGGTACAACATTGCTATTTCATAATAGTTCAGAGTACACATGACATAACTCAACAGTGCCAGTAAATATAGGAAGTGTACTTAAGTGTGAAGAAATATTCAAAAAACATCTAGAATTCTAAATTAAGCAAATGATTCTCCATCCCATTCACTTTTCATGAGATGATTAGTATCAAAATACTAGACTACTTAAGAGAGTCAACATATATCTAAAAAAATGCATAGAAAATAGTCATCCTTTTAGAGCCATAAATAGGATGATGTCAAGAAATATTTCACAAAGACTTGCCCTCTGAACAAGAAAAACACTGGAGTCCATCTGTGGACACACACACAAGGTTGATGCTGGAAAAGACTTCTGCTGATAGAACATAACCATTCCAACTATAATTAGTATACTGATTATTAGCCAGATAATTGGATGTTTGGGAGCCTTTTTAAGGTAATGTTGGCCAAAACAGAAACAGATCTAGAGCATTTCACTCTAAAGTAGTCAAGGTTCTTTTAGCTGCAAGTGACAGAAACCAACACAGACTAGCTTAAGCTGAAAAGAGAACTCTATAAAAGTTCTGAAATCAGATGTGGGAATAACCGGGTTTGAAATAGCTTTCAGGAATGACTAAATCCAGGACTTAAACACCAGGAGGAGCATATATCTGTCATTTATGTGACAGTTCATGCCCACTGGCACTCAAAACCAGCTCTCTCTACCTAGCGAAAAAAGTGAAAAAAGAAAAATCCCAGAAAAGGAACAGTTTTGCTCCCATCTCTAGAGTAATCAGTTGGAGATAACAGGTGGGTACTATGATGATACAGCTTAGGTCTGCTGTTCTCTCTAACCAGCCCTTTGTGGTTAGGGCAGCAGTGTCATGAAAGAAAATGATAGATCAGCAGGAGGTGCATTAGTGCAGCAGGCAGAGTAGTTGTTCCCGGAGGATCTGTGCTCAGACATATGAGGAGGATGTGTGGGGCAGCTGCACAGGGTATCCACTGAATTCTCCCTGGAGGACAAAAAGGAAGTGGGAGGGCAGAGGCCTTTAAGACATGGTCTTTAATCACTAACTGAAGTCCTAAGTTCCATTTCTTTTTTTTTTTTAATTTTTAAATATATTTTATTTATTTTTTACAGAGAGGAAGGGAGAGGGATAGAAAGTCAGAAACATTGATGAGAGAGAGACATTGATCAGCCGCCTCCTGCATGCCCCCTGCTGGAGTTGTGCCCGCAAGCAAGGTACATGCCCTCGACCGGAATCGAACCTGGGACCTTTCAGTCCGCAGGCCGATGCTCTATCCACTGAGCCAAACCGATCTTGGCCTGACTTCCATTTCTAACAAATGTCCCTGCTATCTTTATACAATAGGAAAACTTTGAGTGTTAAAAAATAATAACTCTTTAATAGGGCTCCCTTGCCAGAAATGCCAAAAAATTTGATGATGATGATGATTTAGACATCCCTGATTCATTACTTTCTGTTAATAGTACAATTATACATATAAATACAATAATGATGTTTAATATTTTATACTTTATAAACAGTTGGCTTATTCTTCATTGAACAACTACTGAATCAATATGTCAGGCACTGTTCTAAGCACTGGGCAAAAGTGAGTAAGGCACAGGCCCTGCCTTCATCTCATCAAGTTGATAGTGCAGTGGGGTAGAGAGAGAAGCAAGCAGGTCATGATAATTCAGTATAAGACATGGCATTCTAGGGTTAAGTAGAGAGTGCACTGGTATCTCACCAAAATAGTACTTAATGCAAATTAGGGATTTTAGGGAGAATTTTCCCAAGAAAGTGATATTGATATCTAAGGTGGGACTTGAAGGATGTATAGGAGTTGAAGAGGACAATGTTGTTGAGAAAAGTGTGATAGCCAGGGGAAGAGATGTGCAAAGGCTCGAGTTACCAAAAATCATGGTACATTTTAGAACTAAAATTGGGTTTAATATAAGGCTGTAGTGTGGAAATCAATAAGCAAAAGAGAGAGATTAGGCAGAAGAGGTAATCAAAAGCCATGTTGTGGGCCACATCAAGCAAGTTGGCTTATATCCTGAGGACAATGGGAACCATTGAAGAGTTTTAAACAAAGCAATAACATGATCAAATTTGCACTTAATAAAATTGACTCTGGCTTTACTGTGAAGGATGTTTGGAAGGAGTCAAAACTTAGGAGGATGTTTGGATAATTTATTTGGGCAGTGATGTTAACCTAAATTTGGTTAGTGTAATGAGAATGAAAAGAAAGAAGGAATTAAGCATAATTCAAAAGCTATAATCAAAAGGGTTAATTGCAATGAAAGGAAGAAAAGAAGGAAGGAAGGGAGGGAGGGAGGGAGAGAGGGAAGGAGGCAGGGAGGAAAGAAAAAAAGAAAAATTAAGGCTAACCCATAAAATTCTGGCTTGGTCATCATTGAGATGGGGAATACAAAGGGAGAAGATTTGAGGGCAGGATAATAACATTGATTTGGGGTACCTGTGGGAAATCAAAATGGAAATGAATAATAGGCTTTTATATAAGTGGATCTGGACTTTAGTAAAGTGGTCTAGGCTGGAAGTAAATGTTACAAGTGTTAATGGAAGGAACGGGAAAGGATAAGATGGGTGGGAGAGTGAGTAATGTGAGATGAAGAGTGCCAGGCAGAACCCTGAGGAAACCAACAGTAAGAAGAAAGATAATGGAGCCAGCCCAGGAGACCAAGAAGCAGCACCCTGGGAGGCAGGAGTAAAACCAAGAAAGACAGAGCATCACAGAAACAAAGACACTTTCAAAGACGAAAGACAAGTCAAGAGTGTCCAACGCTACAGACAGGTCACACAATAACTGCAAATTGTCCTTTAGATTGAATAGCAGGAATATGAGAGGCCTTGGGAAGAACTATTCAGGGAGGGAGGAGGACAGTGGTTGAAGCAAGATTGGGAGATAAGACAAAGAAAGTGAATGTGGATGTTTTTAAAATAATTTTTTAAACAGAACAGAGGCAGATATGGGAAGGTCACAGGTGTGAGGTATTTTTTAAGATGGGAGAAATTTGAATATATTTATTCTAGCTATCATATAGTTAAAACCATCAAGGATAGAATGTTTTTCCCATATAAAGCAGAACACCATAGAACACAGTGGGTTCGTTCACTGATCTTAAGTGTACAGTTCATTTAATCCCTGCATGTGTGCACACCTGTGTAAAAACCAAGATGTAGAACATTTCCTGTATCCCAAAAGCTTCCCTCACGCCTCTCCCCATTCAGCTTCACCTCAAGAGATAACTAAGCACTATTCTAATTTCTATCACCATAGATTAGTTTTGCCAGTTTTAAACTTCACGTAAAATGAATTGATACAATATATCTGAGATCTATCCATGTGATGCCTGCAGCAATTTTTAAAATATACTGCCTACTTTGAGTTGTTTCTGACTTAAGACTACTATGTATAAAGCTGATATAAATATTCTTGTATATGATCTTTTGGTGGACAGACATTTTCAATTCTCTTGGATTAAAATGCTGGCTCATAGGACAGGTGAATATTCAGCATGAGTAAGTAAAAACTACAGAGTGGGGCAAAAATAGGTTTACAGTTGTGAGTACACAAAACGAATTTTATTCTTGTATTATTACTTATTTACTTTTACCCACCCCTGTATAAACACAGTTTTTTTTAAAGGGATAGTACCAACTACACTCCCAGTATCAAAATATAGAAATTCTTCTCACCTAAGCTTGGTATTGTCTGTCTTTTATTTTAGCTTTCTGGTGAGCAGATGCTTTGAAAGTCAGGTTTTTTGAGATTATATAGGCCACAGCTTTTCGATTGGTATTTATAAACATTTTAAAGCTTTCTACCTTAAGCATTTTCCATTATTGGCTACTGCCCTTCGGTAGGCCAAATCTAATATTAAGAACATGTAAACAGAATTCAGATGTTTCATAAGAAAGAGGTAATTTAATTCCCCTTTAAAGTTAGCTAAATTATAACATAATGATCAGGAAAATCCTGTCAGAAAGAATCTCACTCCTAATTATGAAGATGTGGGAAATATTACAATCAATGTCTTAGTAAGAATTGAGTGGCTTATATTATGATGAAATTCTTCCTTGATACATCTATTCCAATTTATAATCTATGTAAATAGTGAGTTTGAAGATGATGGCTGTTTCCTCTTCTCATTTTCATTTTAATGAACTATATTTAAAGTCATTATTAACTATGATCAGAATTATAGACTCCACTGTTTTGAAGAATGCTCATGAATCTTTTGGGAGAAAATAATAAAATAGAATAAACTATTGGCATGAAATTAAATACTGGCTATTCTATAATTTAACACATAAGTTTTCCCTCTCTTTGATGCAGTTTCTATTGGATGCAATATCTAAAACCTGACAAAGAAAGTAAATTTATGACACTCAAATAACATTTTCTATATGATTTATTATTGTATTAGATAAATCTTTATTCTTGTTAATATTACACATGAAGTTGTGGTTAACATCTTCACCTAATAATTTAAATGTCATGGGAAATATACTGAAAAATCTGTTCACATATTTTACCAAAATAAGGTTACTTACAGATTTAAGTATAAAACCTGAAGTGCTGAAAGTAGTGAAAAATAACAGAGATACATCCTATCTAATAAAAGAGTAATATGCAAATTGACCATACCTCCACTACACCCACAAGCCACATCAGCCACACCTACCAGCCAATCAGAGCAAGTATGCAAATTAACCCAACCAAGATGGCTATGGCCATAGAGAGAGCAGGAGGGAGGCTTGGGTTGCCCCTGGCAATGAGAAAGTCAAGCTTTCTGCAAACCCTGGCTGGCCCAGGCCTCCACTTAAGGCAACAAAGTTTCAATGGCTGTGTGAGCAGAAGGCTTGGCTTCGCACCAGGCTACAAAATTTCAATTGTAGAAGATAAATAAATCCCAAATACCAGGGCCTCCGCTTGGATCACCGGGGGGCATGGCCAGCCTGTAAACCACTATAGGCCCCTTGCCCAGGCTGCCCCATGCCCCAAGGGAACACCCACCCTGATCCAGGACACCTTTCAAGGCAAACCAGCTGGCCCCACCCATGCACCAGGCCTCTATCCCATCTAATAAAAGAGTAATATGCAGATTGACCATCACTCCAACACACAAGATGACTGCCTCCATGGGGTCAAAAGATCCTGCCCCCATTTGGACTCAAGATGGCCACCACAAGATGGCCAACAGGGAAGGGCAGTTAGCAAGGACCAGGCCTCCAAGGAAGGGCAGTTGTGAGCGATCATGTCAGCAGGGGAGGGATGTTGGGAGGGACCAGGCCTGCAAGGGAGGGCAACTGGAGGTGATCAAGCCTGCAGAGAGGGAAGTTAGGGGTGACTAGGCCAGCAGAGGAGGGAAGTTGGGGGTAACTAGTCCTGCAGAGAGGGGCAGTGGGTGGAGGAGGGGATGAGACCTGCAGGGGAGGGCAGTTTGGAGCAACAGGCTGTCAGGAGAGCAGTTAGGCATCAATCAGTCAGGTAGGGGTGTGGTTAGGAGGTGATCAAGCTGGCAGGCAGAAACGGTTAGGGGCAATCAGGAAGGCAGGCAAATGAACAGTTGGGAGCCAACAATCTTGGATTGTGAGAGGGATGTCCACCTGCCCTACCTGGATCAGGCCTAAATGGGCAGTTGGACATCCATCAAAGGATCCCAGATTGGAGAGGGAGCAGGCTGGCTTGAAGGACATCCCCCCTCCCCTGCACAAATTTTGTGCACTGGGCCTCTAATGTTTATATAATTGAGTTGAAAAGGCCTTTCTAAAAATGACTCCAAAACCAGTGACCAAAATTTAAATTATTTGATACATTTGACTTCAAAATTTTAAATTTCTTTACTCTAATAAAATAATACCACAAAAAGACAGATCAGTTCAGAAACATGAAACATTTTATTGGACATCCAATCTGGTCTCTTAAAAGTCAGTTTCATAGAGGGGAAAAGGCAAGGGACTTCTGCAGATTTAAAAAAAAATAAAGAAAGAAAAAAGAAAAAGATATAACAACCTTATGTGAGCCTTGATTGATTCCATTTAAAAAATAAGTAAATAAATAAAGATACTTAGGGAACATTGAGAAAATTTGAAAACACGTTAGATAAGAATGTTTTCTGTATTTATTAATTTTATAATTAATTTCTGTAGTTACTTAGTTGCAATTGAAGGACAAAAAAAAAGATTTTCAACCAATGTTTCATAAAGAAGTTAACACACTTTAAAAACATTTAAAAATTAATAAAAAGACAAAGACTTTATGAATAAAATAAGCAAAGGGTATGAAATCTGAAATAATGGAAAAAGAAATAAAATGATCAGAAGATATATGGCAAATTTTTCTAGCTTTCTGGTAATCAAAGAAATGTCAATTAGATTGCCAAAGATTTTTAAAAGTTCTGAAATTTACTATTATCTCAGAAACGGCTGGCAGAGGACATAAATTAGTTTAAAGTTGATGGATGATTTTTTAACAACATTTATCAAAACCCTGAAAAATTTCCATTTCTCATAAATCTGTTGGTCATGTTTATGTCCTCTTTTGAAAAATGTCTCAGCATCACTAGTGGTGAAATGCAAATCAAAACCACATGAGATGTCACTTCACACCAGTTGGGAAGGCGATTATAAAAAGACAGAAGATAGTGGTGGCAAGGCTGTGGAAAAGACTCTTACATACTGTTGATGGGGATGGAAATTGGTATAGCATTATAGGAAACAGAATGGAGATTTCTCAAAAACTTAAAAGTTAAACTACCATTTGATTCAGTGAAACCAATTCTGGGTATATATCCAAAAGAAATGAAATTGGTATTTTCAAGAGATAATTGGATTCCCATGTTCATTGTGGCATAATTCATAATAGCCAAGATAGGGAAACAATCTGTAAAGAAATGCATGAACGGATAAATACAATGTGTTATCTATACATATAAAAGCCTAAGTGACTGGCCAACTGGCCAACCGGCCAACAGCTATGATGCCCACTGACCACCAGGGGGCAGACACTCAATCCACAGGCATGAAAACATGAAACAGACTGATGAATCTCAGAGAGAAGGGGGGAAAGGGGGGAGGGCAGGAAGAGATTAACCAAATATCTTATATGCACACTAGAGGCCTGGTGCATGGACGTGTACATCACTGGGGTCCCTCAGTGAGGGAGCACAGGCCAGGCCAAGGGACCCCACTGGTACACGAATCTGTGCACTGGGCCTCTAGTATCTATTATAATAAAAGTATAATTTGCTAATTAGATTGGACATCCTTTTGGACGGCCTTCCAAACGAAGCCAAGGCTGCAAGGGAAGTTTGGGTCCCAGGTGCCTGCTGGTGGCCAGAGGGAAACCTGGGTCCCAGGTGCCAGAGGGAAGCTGGTGCCAGCAGCTGGGGAAAGGAAGGCCTACTCTTGCATGAATTCGTGCATCATGCCTCTGGTATACATATAATGGAATATTATTCAGCATTAAAAAAGAAAGAAATCTTGCCATTTGCGAAATTCATCAATATTAGATGAATCCAGAAGATATTATGCTAAATAAAATATGCCAGGCACAGAAGGACAAATAATACATGATTTTACTTACATATGAAACCAAAAAAAATTCAAATTTATAAAGGAGGCCATAGAATGGTAGTTGCCAAGGGCTGGGGAGTAAAGGAAATGTGGGATATTGGCCAAAGGTACAAAGTTTAAGTTACATAGGCTGAGTAAGTTCTGAAGATATAAAGAACAGCATGATGACAATCTATAATAATAAAAGCGTAATGTGCTAATTAGACTGGATGTCTTTCCGGGTGTCCTTGTATACGTCCTTCTGTACAAAGCCAGGGCTGTGAGGGAAACCCGGGTCCGAGGCTCCAGAGGGAAGCAGGTGCCAGCAGAAGAGGAAAGGAAGGCACGAATTTTGTGTTTCGGGCCTTTAGTAGCTAATAATACTATATTGTATACTTGAAATTAGCTAAGAAAGTAGGTCTTAAGTATTTCTACCATATGCACAAAAATAGTAATGATGTGAGGTGATATATATGTGTTAATTCGTAGTAATCATTTTCACAAATGTATACAATATCAAAACATCATTTTGTATACTTTAAATGTGTGTAATTATTGCCAATTATACCTCAATAAAGCTGTAAGAAATATTTCCACCTTTAATTCCATAGCAGTTTATACTAAGGAAATAACCATGTGTTTTACAAGGATATATGGATAAATTTTTCTTAAAATGAAATTTTGTAGGTATACTAAAATGGAAAAGTACTTATAGTGCACCATTATTCTAAAAGCAGATGACAAGACACTATTTATATAATCTCATTCATTCTAAACTTGTGGATTTTAAATTTTATATATTCACTTAAGAATGACCACTTAGACACTCAATCCAATAGGCCTTTGGATGATCACAAGATGGTGATAGTATGTTCTAAGGGAAACAGTCGAGGGAAGTTTACCCCTAAACAACAGTTCCAAAATAATGTTTTAAAATGTATACATTAGGAAAATTCTTAATTTTCTAATTCTGTTTACTCCTTTATCATCTACCAATTCTGGTTATTTCTTCCAAAGTCAATGGTATTTTCTAAATAGCTTCCCAAAATGTATCTAGTTTGTAGACTCTATCAGCAACTTTTCTTGATTATTTAGTCTTTCAAATAGGATGGGTGTTACTTTTTTTTTTTGTTTGTTTTTGTCCTAATTTCTCAATAAAGCAGAATTTCCGTTTCCTTTGCAAAACGAAAGTTTTAGAATATAATTGATCTCATATACCTAATATATCTTCCTTTTTAATTTTTTCTACATGTAAAACAGTTATTTGACCCGATTTAACATAATCTGGAATTAGAATTTCTTCTCTGTGATCTACATCTGGAGTCTGAATTTAAATTGAGGGTTTTCTAGACTTTTAAATATTGCTATTTTTTCCATCCACAGTGTCTGTTGACCAATTTATCTCTTTGGAGGTTTTTTATTCTGTTTTCAAGTCATATGCTCATGGTACAGTTGTAAATGCTCAGGTAATCTAAGATCAGAACATTTTTATTTGTATTGTCCAAAGGAAAATAGATAATTAGGACTTACCTTTTTCCTGGCTTCTGTGGAAGAATCAATGTCAGTTTCAATTCACACCTGCAACCTATATTACTTAAAAGCTAGGTCTATCATATCTTTCTTTTGGGGGCCTTTACAGTTAATCTCGGAGCTCCCTTCTCCCTCCCTCGCTTCCTTTATTATTTTTTTAAATTTTTATTATTTTTTAAAATATTTTTATTGATTTCAGATAGGAAGGGAGAAGGAGAGAGAGATAGAAACATCAATGATGATAGAGAATCACTGATCAGCTGCCTCCTGCATATGGGGACTGAGCCCGCAACTGGGCATGTGCTCCTGACCAGAACCAAACCCAGTACCCTTCAGTCTGCAGACCGACGCTCAATCCACTGGGCCAAACCAGTCAGGGCCCTTCCTTCCTTATAAAAAAAGGCATCCACACAGCAGGCCTGCATTCAATGTTTAGTGCAATAGAAAAAGCCTGGACTTTGGAGTCAGTGTTCCAACCCCAGATTTAATATATACGTGATCCAGCCTCTGCTTCTTCATCTTTAACATGTGAATAATATCTGCCTCCGAGAGTCTTGTGTCTTCTATTTTTGGCAATACACTGGGCTAGATAACTCTAAAACATACAAGGCAGATACGTTGTATAAACTATAACAAACTCTTTTTAAAATACATACCAGGAACTGATGTAGAAAAGAGATACTCACATAAAGTCGTGCCTGCCCTTGCCCCACAGATCCGGTCTTTGTCTTTGTCCACCCTGTATCACCAGGTTCCCTGGTCCTCTAGCTTCCTGCTGAGCTTAGTCAACTGGGAACCCTGGCCAAAGTTTGTACGGATGGGGATAGTGAGGTCAAGGTATTTATTCTTCTATCTCCCTCCTTATGAGGTTCCTTTGAACTGGCTGTTTCCCTTAACCACCCGTCACTGTTCTACCCAAAGAGGCCTGCAGTATACAACTCTCCTCTCATCATTTAGTGCCTAGAAGTATGACAGTGCCATGATCCATCTCAAATTCCTTATGGTCCCTGATTGCCATGTGTATCTTTATCATAAGTCCCTATATAAATAAATGCTTTTTGAATCTTTCATTTATTTCCTGTTGGGATTCTTATACAAATCACGACACTCAAAAGGCTACATGTTTCATAAAAGGTAATCTGGGGAAAATATACCTCCAGCACAAGCAGATAACTAGGATGTTTGCTTGAGTCAACCTCCTAAGAAATAATAACTATGCTTTTCACTGCCATTGTAGTCCAAAAGCAATACTTCTCAAGAATCTACAAAGTCCTGGTGAATATGCGATTTCAAGCTTAAATCGTAAAACACATAGAGAAGAAGCTAGAATGAGAATGTCCAACATATTTCTAATAGGAGTTTCAGAAAGGTAAATAGAGAGAATTTGATGAGAACACAGCTTACCAAGGTAAAAGGAAGATCTTAAGAACTGCCAGAGAAAAGGCATTGCCCTCAGAGGAACTACAATAAAACTGAAAGCAGGTTTCTCCACAGCAAAACTGGAGGCCAGATGACAATGAATAAAATGTTTAGCAGATAACAGTAAATGAACCAACCCGATAAATGAGCAATAAAATTGCCTCCATCTCTTAGTTGACTGTTTCTTTATGAAGCAAATTAGTTCTTTATACTTTATGCATATTTGTCTTTTTTACTCAATGTAATTCAGTATTTGCATATTTCTCTTGTTTTAATAGTTTAGTTTTTCCATACTTGTACCTGTTAATCATTTTAAAAAATATATTTTTTTATTAATTTCAGAGAGGAAGCTTAGAAGGAGAGAGAAACATCAATGATGAGAGAGAATCATTGATTAGCTGTTTCCTGTATGGCCCCTACTGGAGGATCTCACCCACAACCTAGGCATGTACCCTGACTGGGAATCAAACAATGACCCTCTGATTTATAGGTCCGTGTTCAACCACTGATCCACACTGGCTGGGCTGTTCATCTTAACTAAATTTGTTTTAATCTTTAAATGAGAAATTGTAAGTAAAAATGCAGAAATATTTTACTGCTTATTGAAAAACAAAATGGAAAAATTATACTAATGTTCTAGGAGATACAAATTAGAAAAAAATTAAGGAGCCTATAAAATTGGTTAGTAACTATTTTCAGAAAAAAATATTGCCTGGAATTTATAGCAAAGACTTTAGCTGAAAAGTGACAAAGCTTATGGAGAAAAGGCAATTCTGTTAATAGTTGAAAAACCATATGGTAAAATAATATATAGTATTTTATACAATGTATATTAGCAAAATGTCAAACATGATTACATTGGCCCTGGTAATTCTGTGGTAAAATTGGTATACTTACATGTTGCTAAAGGTGGAGACATTTACATTTACAGAATTGAAATTAACAATTTTCAGTCACATTACCCTATTTCAAATGCTCAAAAGCTACAGGCAGCTAATGGCTACCATTCTGTTCTTCACTAAAGACTATTTCCGTCACCACAAGGAGTGCTGTGGAACAGTGCTGCTCTAGTGGACAGACACAGAGCAGAATTGATGCTGGTTGAATATGAACAACTTCCACTGGACTTGATGCTTCAAATTGTTCTCCAATGGTCATATCAATTGACCTTCCCATTGGCACATTGCTCCAGACTTTTATTTTTCTAGTGGGTATGAAATGTTATATTTCACTGATTTAAGTATGCATGTCACTGATTACTAATGAGGTTTATTTATTTATGTA
The DNA here is from genome assembly GCA_011751065.1 of Lasiurus cinereus. Classification (NCBI taxonomy): domain Eukaryota; kingdom Metazoa; phylum Chordata; class Mammalia; order Chiroptera; family Vespertilionidae; genus Lasiurus; species Lasiurus cinereus. Next base: position 49,018,662 of record JAAGEH010002531.1, on the reverse strand, counting down.
TTTATTATCCTTTCATATTTTCTTTTCTGTGAGTTCCCTGTTTTTTTCCAAATTACTATGCTGAAATTATTTAAAACTAGTGACCCGGTGCATGAAATTTGTGCATATTTAAAAGGGAATTAATTAGAGGAAATAATTTAATATTGCTATTTACCCTTTCTCTATAATAGAAGTGTCAGAGATGAAAGAAAATTAGTAAAATGTATATGAAAACCTCCCTCCTGTAAAAGTCTGGGGCTCACCATGGGACCCAGAGTCAAGTTCCCACCCACCCACATGTCCCTCAAAATTGTGTGAAACCTAGACCCGCCTTCCCCCCTACATTGGGCTAGATACACTCTTGTCAAGCCAATCCCACCCTTGTCAAGCCCTTTCAGGCAGGGAGCACAGCCTCAGGTCCCCCATCAAGCCCCACCATCAGGGGGGTACAGCCTCAGGTCCCCAGTCAAGCTCTGCTGGGTGGGGGGCATGGCCTGAGATCCCCTGTCAAGCCCAGCCAGACAGGGGGGTGCAACTTCAGGTCCCCTGGTCTGGTGCTAGGGTGAGGGGGTCCCCTGTCCAGCTTCACCAAATGGGAAGTGCAGCCTGAGGTTCCCCCAACCTGGCATTGGGGCAGAGGGAGCAAGCTGAGGTTCCCTAGCCCAGCACCAGGATGGGAAGTGCACCTTGAGGTCCCCTATCAAGCCCTGCCAGGTGGGATACACAGCTTGAGGTCTCCTTGGGCAGGGGAGGGTGTATGTAGCCTCAGGTCCCTGCTGGTTGCTCATTAAGACTCCTTATGGGAACTTGGCCTCAGCTGTGAGTGCAGCCACCTTTGTGATGGAGTGATGGTCAATTAACATATTCCCTCTTTATCTTAGATGGGAAAATGTCTATGATAAAGGGATAAGTTAGCAAAGAAGAGGAAGAACACAAAATTGGTCTACAATAATTTCAATTGGATGAAAATAAATATCCGGATGATCAAAGTTTGGAAAATATGTAACAAAAGTTAATTTAGAAATATTAAAAGAGTAGGATTTGGGGGTAACTTACTTTTCATCTAAAAATTATTTTAATATTGTCATACTATTTTATCATTTTCAAAAAACAAACAAATGTAATATTGCTTGATGTTTGGGAAAATTGCCCTAAAGCTTCTTACTCTTTGTTTTCTAAGTCTTTTTCCTGGCTCCATGTAGACTGGGTGATTATTTTTCTTTATTCCTGCTATTATTGTTATTTGACATTATTCCTTTCTGGTAGAACACTGTGTGCTTGACCTAAAAAAAAAAAAGTGTGTGTGTGTAAAATAGAGTGGCGAGAGAAGAAAAACATTTCAAGATTTGTATCTTTAATTAGACGACATGTTTAAATTGCAGTGGAAACTGCATTTCATAATTCATAGGAGGTGGAAATGGGTTTCTGTGCCTATCTCTTGGAGACATCGCACATTCATGTTTGGAAATGTAACGTAAGCACACAGTAGTTAAGTAAGTAGTCCACTTAGGAAATGAATGAGGTTGTTTAAAATGTGGAACTGCACAGTTTAAAACAAAAACAAAACAGAGAGAGAGAAATGGTTGTGCAAAAATTAAATACCAATTATTTCCTGTCTACCTAAATCCTGAGGAAGAATGGGCTGTCTTCGTGTTTCACGGCCACATTAGCAACCAGCCTGTGTAACCAGTGACATGTGCTTAAGTTCCCACGCATACCCACACAGACTTGTTCCCCATTGCTCCCTTCCCTCTGACTTACTGTCAGCCAGGCGTCTTTCTATTCTTTTCCCACTTCCTGCCTGGATCAACTCTTCCAGTTTTCCTGTTTCAGTCTGCTGAGTGATGACTTCTGCCCCTGGTGTGAGCACTCTCTGCAGCAGGTCCCGAGAGCACAGCCAGGACCTTTACCTTTAACAAGGACAGACTGGAGCTGTCTTTATAATTTGTCTCTGAGACTGCAGGCTCCAGAGATGGCGACAGTCTTACATCCTTCAAGCAGACTAAGTATCTCCTATGGATCTCTGGGATGTTAGCAGTGTGAGCTGGAATGTGCCTTTGTGCATTTTTGTCTTTCCCACTTGCTTCCCAATGAGCACTTCTTAGATGACTTGTTCAGAGCAGAAGGCAGAGAGCCTCTGAATTCCTTGCCCATGGCCTTGGCCTTGGCCTTGCCAGGGACTTTGCCACTTTCCAGTTGTCTATGTGGGGCTGTTTGTTAATGCATGTACTCATTTGTAAAGTAGGTGTTGCTGTGTTTCCTGTGATTTGCAATGAGATATCCGATCATGTTTGAGTGTTGCAACGAGTTCAAGGACAGGAGAGAAAAGGAGGCCAAAATGAAGCAAAACTTTTAAAACAAGACGCTTAAAAAATGAGGATGAAATCTTGCCCAGTAAAACCTGGAGTGAAAACCAAATAGGATTTGCAACTTGAATGCACACCCTCCAGGAGGCCTCTCAGAAGAGTCTGTCAAGCAATGCTTGGCTCCTGGGGGTGCCTCACAGGGGGATGCCATGCCACTGCTGTCCTTGGCTCCTCCTGTGGTCTCTTCCATCTGCCTAAGTTGAGCTAAGGTGTGAGTTGGAATCTGCTCACCAAGAATTCCCTAATGAGTATCCTGAATGTCATCTGAAAACATTCTCTTCTCCATGTGCCTGGAATGCACTTGGATGTTTGCTGAAGCTACTTTTTTGCTTCATTGAATGAGCTCTGTGGCCTTGTGTAGTGATTTGGGGGCACTCCATAGGGTCATCTGCTTTGCTTCTCTCCTTTGGATGCTAGATGCCTTCCCTGAGGGGTATGGCTGTAATGGGCTCTCCCATTGCTTCTCCAAGTATGGTTCTTGGGAGTCTGCTGGAAACTTATCAGAAATCAGATGATCAGGCCCCAGCCCAGACCCACTGAAGTAGAAACTCTGTGGATGCTATGCCGCATTGTGGTTGAACACGCCTTCAAGTGACTCGAATGCACATTATAGTTTGAGAACCTCTAACCTAAGCCTATGGGCTTCAAAGTGATGTGTGCAAGATGATCTGAAAGAAAATACTATAACTTTGTATTTTAGAGTCTCTTTTTCCAATTCCTCTTTTTGTACTTTCTAATATACTCAATGCATTGGTATCATTGTATATGAAAAAAGTTATCAACAAATACAGGTTGCAACTAAGGAGTGCTGCATGTTTATTTTATTGATGGTGGGGATGCATGGTATACAAAGTTTGAAGCCTACCTGTCTAACATGTAAATATTCTTATGCTCTATATCCAACTGAGCCATTAGCCACCAACAATGTCATTTTTTGCATTAATACATGGGTGGGCATAAGTAGGCTTACAGTTGTGAGTATGTGAAAAAGAGTTTAGTCTTGTATTGTTATTTATTAATTACTGTATTATTTTCCATACGCACAGCTTTAAGCCTATTTTTGCCCATCCCTGTATATTTACTTCATTGCTCACTTCTAAAATGCTTTGCAAACAATTTATAGTGTTTGTTTCTTCATTTCTGCAGGGAACTCTCCCAGTCCTAGTAAAGTGGTAAAAAAAAAAAAAAAGTCCTCTGCATTGCCTTCTGGATGATTTGGCCTCTTCATGGGCAAAGACAGAATAATAATGTCCCACAAACAGCATCAATGCCACCTTCCCCTGCCCCTCAGTGCATTCATTGTTGGGCATGCAGAGAGAGGGACAGAGAGCTAGAAAAGGGATTCTGTATCCAATCCTTACCAGGCCCTTTTCCATTCTCGTTGCTCTGCTTAGATGAAGGGTCATCAGAAATTTCTACTCCCCATTTCTCTACATGCATCAGTCTGTGCTAGCCTGGTGTGCCTCCATATGCTTATGCTCCCCTTGTTATAGGTGTTTCCCCGAGTTAGGCAGAAAATATTGTGCAGCTACAAAGAGAAAAATGAAGGAACTAAGAGTAGGGCTAATTTTTAAGCCACAATAATTTAAGGGCTCAATAACGAAAAAGTAGGACATTTTTATTTAATTCCTGTCACAATATTTTACAGAAAGTATACTCTCAATATCTGTGCATTGAATGCATGAACAACATGAACATTCCTGAGTGCATTGTGGCAACTTCATGTGGCAGTTGAAAGCATGTATGTAGGTTTGAGTCTTATCATTCCATTTACTATTTGTGTGACTGAGGAAGCTCCATAACCTCTCTTAAGCCTCATTTCTTTCCATCTGTAAATCAAGGATAAAGACAGTAACGACTTCATGGACTCATTGTGAGAATTAAATGAGATGTAAGTGCTTCCTTAGCGTGGTGTCTGGCACGTAGTAAACTCTCAGCAAATGTTTGTTATATTGTGTTTGGCTGCTGCTGAGTCAAATGCCAAGAAATAATAAAGCAGGTTTCTACCCTCAAGTCCTTTGTCAGTAAGTTCATTAATCTTTTTTTCTCCTTAGCAAAGGACTAATGATCTTACATAATTTATGCTAGTTTGAAAATCAAAAGGAATGCTTCTATGGGAGAGACTGGCCCAAACGTGTGTTCATCATTATCTCCTCCTGCCCAGATGTCCGTCTGCCTGGAAGAGCTGTTTCTGCTCTTGAGCAAACAATTGGCAGAGGCACAGAGTCCTGTCATTCCATTTCACCTAATGGTGCATTATACTTCATTATCAAAGAAAGAAGAAATTAGATGCGGCTCTCCATGGTGGAGCCATTTACTTGAAAACTTGATGGCAGTAAGATGATACCACACCAAGGAAGGAATAAAAGACTGCAAATTTTCTATCACTGTGGAGAAAAAATTAATTTGTCTTAAAGGAGACTTTACAATATGTTATCATCAAAACACCATGCGGTAATCTTGAGAATTTCAATGAACTCTTACAAAAGGATTCCAGGAAAAGTAACACTTACTTCTCTTTCTTTTCCAATTTCACCCTTGAGGACAGCAGGAATTCATAGTAAAATGCTATGTGAGTGTGAATTAGTAATTAAGTAAGAAGAAAGCCTGTGACAAAGATAGAAGGATGTCTAGACATCATATACACAATTGTCTCCCTGGAGCACTTTGCCCCTCATTTGTGCTGGTTATGACCATATAGCTCCTATATATCATTCCACTTAAATCTTTTCATAATGCCAATGGAGCAGCTATTCTTATTTTAGTTCATTATTTGAGGCACTTAGTGGTTAAGAGATCTGACCAAGATCACACATTATTCGTCATGAAATTAGGACATAAATAAACCCAGACTGTTTGACACTGGGCCACTTAGGCTTCGCTGTAGAGATTGTGGGGTGGTCTTTATGTTAATATTTATTCCCTCTTAGAGAAAATGTGAGCAACTGCAGGGAAATGGGCTCTTCCTCCTGCGGTCAAATTCACAGTTGCTGAAATTACCAGCCTGGCCTCTTTAGAAGAGTGCATGTGCCATATGGCCAGCCTTGAATGTTCAGTTTGATTCATTTCCACAACCATGGGTTGAGAGCCTTCAGCGAATCAGACACTGGGACTGTGCTAAGTGCTCGGGAAATAGAAATAATGAACAAAAGGTCCTGCTCTTGAGGATATTAATCTGCAAAGAAATATACCAAAAGCTTAATAATGGATACTTCTGGTATTTGTGTGTCATCTTTTCTCTTTTTACTTTTCTGAATAAAATGTCTGTTAATATGCATTACTTAAAGAATCCATTTACAAAAGAGGGCTGCAAGAAAAAAAAACTCTTAAGAAACCTAGCTGTGATGGTAAAATGTAACCCCGACCTTCCAACTCCTCACATCTCATAGATACTACTCTTTAAATCACCCTGGGAAACAATTAATTGAACACATACTGTGTACTAGACAATCTGCTAAGTGTTGCTAGTTATAGATAACAAGATAAACCTGCTGGCTTTGTGGGAAAAGCTCCTGGTGGAATACAATGTTTTTGTACACAGACACTGGTTTGTTCTGTTTGCATAAGACTTTTGCCTTTTTGTAGAAAATAGCTCTTACATCTGTCTAGAAATGCGCATTTCCATATTGGCACAAAGTGTCATCCTTTCAGTTATGCAAAAAATAATAATAAAGATTTTCATTGCATGCCAATAAAAAGGCAGAATAATACCACAGAATCCTATCTATACTAATAAAAAGGTAATATACTAATTAGACCTATTTGACTGGACATCTTCTGGACTTCTGATGTCCTTTCAAACAGAGTCACAATGGTGGGGGCCAAGGCAGAGGCAGTTAGGGGAGATCAGGCCAGCAGGGGAGAGCAGTTAGGGGCAAAATCAGACAGATAGGCAGAGTGGTTAGGGGCTATCAGGCAGGCAGGCAGGCAAGTGGTTAGGAGCCAGCAGTCCCAGATTGCCAGAGGGATGTCCACCACCGCAGGGATCAGGCCTCAACTGGCAGTCGGACATCTCCCGCAGGGTCCTGGATTGGAGAAAGTGCAGGCCAGGCTGAGGAACTCCTCCCTCCCCCTGTGTACGAATTTCGTGCACTGGGCCTCTAGTTAGATATAATAGTTAAAGAGCCTTTAGTGTTGGGTAGAAGTCTAAAGTTGAAACAGTAAACTGCAAAATGCTAAAAAAAGTTCTAACTCTTTTCTAAATCCTCCTTACAAACTAAAGAATGAACCAGAGGGCTAACCTGGAGGCACTGAAGCTCTATGTTTGCTGTTGCTATTAGTATGATAAACAGAGGCCATTGTCTGCTATAACCTTAAATCCTGCCCTAAGAACCCTTCTGCCTAAATACTTCTGTGAATCTAAAGAATAGAATTTCAGGCCTGTGTTGGCCATATTTTGGACTCTCCTGGTCTTTTGTCACTGCTGTAAACAGTCTCACATATAAGAGGAGGGGACTGGCATTGCAACTATGATGGGTTTGACAATCAGTTATCCTATCTATACCTATACAGTTCACATGTCACAATTCATTTTTAAAGTATTAACTGGTATTTTGTGCCATTATAGTTAAAAGAGATGTGATTTCTTTTTTTTTAATCAAAAACTCTCTTTTGTATTAATTGAATGAATTCAATTTGCCCAGCTCTCTTGGGTTGTTTTAAAACTGGCATTGTTTCAGCAATATTGATGAAGCCTGCAGCTTCAGCTAAAATACAGCAGCACCTGACTTAATGACATAATTAAAATGAAGGGCTAAATACCATTTAGCTAAACTAATAGTTCAATATATTGAGGCCTAAAATCCCAGTGGATAAAAGCAGGAATGAACTGAACACTGCAATTAATGACCCAGACTTTGAATATAATGAAAATAAATGAGTTGAATTCTTTGCAGTATATCACATGATAATTGAATAACTGACCTTTAAAGATCACTGACATCAGGTAAAATTATAAGTATCTGCGATTGAAAATCTTGATTTTAGATGCAAAAAAACCCTACACATTTTCCAGAATAAAATTGGAAGCAGATAGTTATGTCTCTGTAAAATAAATACACACACACATACACACACACACACACACACACACATACACTCATAAATATACACATACATATTTAAGCACAGACTGATCCTAGCTATAGTCAGTGGGAAAGAGCTGTGTTCTACCCATGTAATCTAATGTGCCAATTATCATTCCAGCAGAGATTGAAGAATTCAAGACTCAGACTCTCTGAGCCATAGGCCTCTGTCTGCCAGCTGTGAGAGTCCCAACACCTGTAACCAGGACCTAATGAGCTGTTTGCAGACTCCATATGACCCCAAACAGTAGATCATAAAGAGAAAACCACTGAGAGAATCAGAGGGAGAAAAAAATGGAAGGGCCAATGCACTGGCTGGTTAGAGCATGGGTAGGACTCTAAAGAGTCTCAGGTTCAATTCCAGGTCAAGGGCACTGGGTTACAGGTTCTGTCCCTGGCCAGGTTGGGGTGCTTATTGGAGGCAACCAATCCCATCGATGTCTCTCTCACATCGATGTTTCTCTTCCCTTTCTCTGTCTCTCTCACCCTGTCTCCTTTCACTCTCTAAAAACTGGTGGAAAAAATATCCTCAGGTGAGGATTAAAAAACAAACAAAAAATGGAAGGGCCAAGAAACCCTCAAGCCCAAAGGATAGAAAGATGAGGGAAGAGGCTAAGACAGGGTAAGAAAGCTATTTTATTTTGGAGATTGAAAAGATCGGGCCTTATATATAAGGTTCATTTCCTACTGATCGATAGGCATGAGATTCAAGTATCAAGTAAAAGAATTCATGATGTGCAGCCTATTAACTCTGTCAGCCTCTGATGCCCTGAGAAATTCCCAGAAAGTCTCAGAATCGCTAACAAAGTCACCATCCAGTCCCAATTCTTTCCACCAATGCCTTAATCAGTAACTTCGAAGATAAATAAGATGATTTACAATTCAATAGTCATATTTTTAGTCTTATTTCATTATAAGTATTATAATGTCAGGAAACTGATGGCTATTGATTTTTTTAAGTGTTTAAAATCTGTTTAAATATAGTTTTTACTCTTTAAAGAATAAGCTGGTTGGTAACGCTATTATTTATTTATCAAAACTCTCTCCCAACGGGGTCAGGGGGAAATGTCAGAGGTCAGATCAGAGATCCTGCCAGAGGACAAAACAAAGTAACAGGAAAATTAGGGCCAGAAATAATATGAGGGCCTAAACCATGAACTGTGCTGGCCCCTTGACCTTAGTTGCTTTGCATAAAGGTGCTCAAGGTAGCAACCAAAAGGTAATTCAGTTGCACTTGAGTTTCTCGTTCCTGTGAAAACCCTTTCATTTCTGACTCAACTCGAATAGCTCCAGGGCAGTTTGATCCCCACTGGTGTTCAGTGGTAAGGACATCACACAGCCATATGTTCCCATGAAAGGCGGTGCTGTGAAGTGAGGGGATTTAGTGCAATTATTTCTCCAGGGATCCTGGGAATACCAAACTTGCTATGACTCTCTATGAAGAAAATACAGGTCTCTGCCTAAAATACAACTTTCATTAAAAAAAAAAAAACTCACTAGAAGAAGAATATGAGAAAAATGGATCCATAGGGGAAAAAAATGTTTTCTTTTCATTTCTTCTCATTAACTAGGTTTCTCTTTTTATTGCACTGCTTGTTTTGGTATAAAATAGTATAGTTATTTAGTAGGTATCTGGCATATGTTCTGGGTTTATGAACTCCGATAAATCCTATAATTGCCTGTAAGAATGAATCTGAAATCTAAAATAATAACTGGGTCACATATCTACACACATATGTGACCTCTTTGACCTCTGACTCTCCATGGATTCTATACCCTAGGGGGATTGACTACCTGAGTGTCTACTTCAAGGAAACCTTGAAGGCTAAATTCTGAGGCTGTCCTTAAATTTGGCACAGAATTAGGGTTAAATGGAATCCATCTGGGAAGAAACCACAGGTGGTATTAGAAGAGATAACCTGGAGATAAAAATCCTAGGGTAAACCATTAAATCCCTTTCCTCCTTGGCTATTTGCTCAGAAAAATAAAGCAAAGGGGATGATCCCTTCCCTTATCCCATTTGCCTTCCTGAATTTTTCCTTACCATTTGACTCAATAGCCAATAACAGGACTGATTGAGAAATGACAAACTTGTTTACATTGGCTGCCACGGGAGTTCTGCTTTCCATCTCTGCCATAACAACAAACCCCACATGTTTACTAACATCTGTGAAATGCTGATGCTTGTCAATGGGATCACACCTATTTTCCTCAGCCTAATGGCATGTTTACTTAACCACAGTTCATATGTGGGAGCAGTAAGCGCATAAAACACGTAATAAGATAGCAGATAATTTTAAAACTAGAGACTCTACGCAAGCACGAGGCTAAGTAAACACAACTTTCATGAGTTAAGATGGATTGCAGCCAACCGCTAACAGTACTTCACAATTTGTACTCGTTTTCCCACACATGGTCCCATTTGATCCTTGCAGCAACCTCGAGGTACTTTAGCCCGAATACTTGTTATTCCTACTTCACAGCTCGGGAAGTTAATGTGGCTTTTCTAAGATCACAATTCTAACCAGCCGGGTCTATATTTAGTGCTAAGTTTTCTGACTCCAGAACCCATTTTCCTTTTACTGTATTAGGTTTTGCTGCCTTCAACTAAATATATAAACCATTACATTAGGGACAGACTTTCAAAACAACAAACATTTTGCTGGTTTTCAAAAAGCTTTTATGTAGCTGCTCAGAACACCAAAGTCTGGCAAATTCGGCAGAAAAGCAGACACAGGGTCAAGGCTTTTTGTAACTGAAATCCCCAGTGCTTTCTCTCCTAAAGTTGACCTCACTAGCCATAAAGCTTCTCGGTTGTTTTATTCAATTTACGCCATGAAACTAGTTGGAGAAATGAAAATCTTATCCATCACCTGGATTCTACAATTAACATTTTATCATGCTTGTTTTACCACATATCTACCTGTCTTTTCATCCCTCTATCCAACCAGAAATTCACATTATGTTTCTGAAGTTGCAGACATCAGTAAACTTTACTCCTGAACAGATCAGCATGCATATTATTAACTAAAGTCAATAGTTGCTTATGGTTCTCTTTTTAGGTACAATTTTCTTATAATCAAATACATAAAGCTTAAGTGTACCATTCAATATGTTTTGTCAAATGTGTATACCCATGTATCTCAAATCACTATCTACCCTCAGCCCATAAAGTTCCCTCCCCTCATGCCCTTTTCCATCACTATTCTAATATTTGTCACTATTAATTAGTTTTATCTGTTCTACAGCTCCATATAAAAGGTGTTATAATTTATTTAGTCTTTTGTGTTAAGAGATTTTTCTCGCTGAAGATTATGTTCTTGGGATACATCTGTGTTGTTTCGTGTGTCAGGAGTTTATTCCTTTTAATTCTTCAGTATTACTCTATTGTGGAAATATACTGATTTCACTTTCCTCTTGACAGATACCTGGCCTATTTCCAGTTTTGGGTTATTCTAAATAAAACTACTGTGAATACTCCTATAGAGATCTTTTTGTGAATGTTTTCATTTCTCTTGGGTAATTACCTGAATTAGCAGGTCATAGGACAGGAGTATGTTTAGTTTTATAAGAAACTTCCAGAACTATTTTCAAAGGAATTGTACCATTTTAACCCCCACAAATAATGCATGAGAGTCTCTGTTGCTGCACATCATCACTGATAGTTGACTTGGTCAGTCTTTTTTTAATTATAAAATAAGAATATCCACAATAGAAAGTGTTTCTATCATCAAGGGATGATTAAGGCAATATCCATACACATGTACCCCTGTTACTATATCAGTTCAGGTTTCTTAAATTGGCTAATTAAAGACATTAAATCCTAATTCTCATTCTTAAGGAGTTATTTGAAAGATACATTATTTGACAGTTATTTAAAATATTTTTCCATTCAACTTGAGCTCTAACTCACTGACCTACTGTTGACATTCATTTCTAGGGTTTTTTCTTATTAATACTGAGGCTTTCAACATAATCAAAATGGTCAGTTTAGCTTTTGACTTATGCTCATAAGAAAATAAATAATCACAATCTAGTCACTATCTGATAACATTTATTTTGTCTGAATTGAATGAGCATCAGTCACTTCAGGAATGTCTCATAGACCTAAAACTTGAAAAAGAATGAATCACTGTAGACCGAGTCGAAGTGATATGTGGTACAGTTAGCTCTGAGTTAAGTTGCTGCCATTTCCTTTTTAAATCATTATTTTAAAAATATGATTTCAGAGTGAGGTAGGGAGGGAGAGAAAGATAGAAACATCAATGATGAGAGAGAATCATTGATTGACTGCCTCTTGCATGCCCCTTCCTGAAGATAGGGCCCACAACCCAGTCATGTGCCCTTGACTTATCCAACCATGACCTCCTGGTTCAAGGGTCGGTGCTCATCCACTGAGCAACCAGCCGGGTACAATTCTATGTTAATGTAAATGTCTCCTTAGGCTTTACCATTTATCCCTAGGAAGTTTCAAGCTTTCAAATTGCTGTTTTCTTGGCTTTTGCTTCATTCTCCATGCTCTGACTCTTGCCCATTTGTTAAGAAAATAACCTAAATGATCTCAATGCTTCTCAAACCCATATTTCAGTTCACTGCTTATAACATTAAATAGAGTATAACCCATTTGAAAATTTGCCTTTTAATGAACCTTTAGTAATTAGTAATACAGCTGAGTGCTCTAAAGTGGGAGAAAAAATATACAAGGCTAATATATTGAGGCTAATGTAACTGGGTAAAGAGATCATGAATCACTGACATGAAAGATAGTGTTCCCACTACTCTTTAACTAGTTCCTCTCTTTCTCTATACTTCAGTTTTTCCAAGATCTCAAAGGATAATCCCCGAGTATATGTACTAAGGTTTTAACTAGGAAATGTGTAATGCAACTTTAGCAGCAATTAATTTTAGTTTGGCAGATTCCACTTCCAGGGGCACCTATTTAGTTCCTTCCCGTAAGAGTTACAAAGGGTGAAATGGTTCCACAGTTCCCGGAATCGCCATAGGCTACAGAGGCGTTAGGGAGATGGCACCAAAGGAAATGTAATGAATTAGGTATTTTAATCTCCATTTCTATTTGCCTTTTACAGAAGCACTTAATACATTGCTTTCTCTCTCTCTGTCTAGCTACAAAATAACAAATAAAACATACTGGCTCTGAAGGTATGTCTAGAATATTAACTCCAGTCATTTCTTTAATTATTTTAAATGTCATCTATATATGAGGTTTGCATATTTTTGGAACTAGGCTACCACGCACATATTTTATATCTTTGAAAATAAGAAGACTCCATGGCTTGGAATGATACTGTCCTTGCTCATTGTCCCACTCATCAAATATACAATACATACAACAGATTTATTATAGGTGTTTGTTTGTTTTTAATCTGTATATGAGCCACCAGGGCCAATGTTATGCGTAGCTGAAAATAGGCAGCTAGGATTGGGTTGATGAAGCAGCACAGAAACGAACCGCCTGCCTTAAAATATTTTCCCTCTAACCTGCCTTAGGGATGAGACATTATCTTCACATTTCCCTATCGAAGTCAATGTATTAGCAGGTAACATACAGCATGACTTTTGATTACACCCAACTCGTAATGCCCATTATCCCTTCAGAGTCTAGCAGAGCTAGGCGGGGATGGGCCACAGACAGAGACATTTTGAAAGGCTCAGATGCTATGAAATAATGAGATCTTGTGTGTGTGGTGGAGGAATGTGGAGGGCCAGCCTGAGGGTGGGAGACTCTGAAAGAAAATCACCATAGATATGCTTGCTTTCAGTGTTGGACTAGGGCTAGACCCCTGCGATACAAATGAGAGGGTGATGTAGTCTTTTACTTTTCTGATAAAGCCACATTTTGAATATAAGCTCTTTGGAGACACTTTGTTCTTTCTGACACAGGGAAGACACAGGATGACTGTGCACCTCACTGGCGCTGAAGCAAAGAATGTTGCATTTTCTTGTGTTATGTAAGCCACAAAGTTAGACACACTCTGGCTCATCCACTGAATAAGCATTGAAAACGGAAACCGTCATTGTAAAGTGCTGCATAAATACAAATTCCTTTCACATTGAGAATTTAAAAATTGAAGCCTCAATTTTTCTCCTAATAATTACCCCCAGACATTTTGCCACTGACCCACTTTCCAAAGGAATCAAATCCAAACACTGCATTATTTCATCAGGTTTCAGTGCATTTTAAGTGAATGGGGATAGAAATAAAAATAACACATTAGGACAATGAACAGAGTTCACTTGTAAGCTTCTTCCATTTCAAATCTATCTCCAAACTTTATCTCTTTTGTTTAGTTTGCTTTATTCAACACGTGCTAATTTACCTGAAAAGAAAAGAAAGAGTTTGCCCTGATCAGCCTGAGCACCAAAGAGTCTTGGTTTCAATTCTGGTCTAGGGCACCACTTGGGTTGCAGTTCATTCCAGCCTAGTCAGGTACTTGCGGGAAGAAAGCAATGGATGTGTCTCTCTCACATCGATATTTCTCTCTCCCCCTTCTATCTCACTATTTCTCCTACTCCTCACCCCCGTTTCCACTCTCTCTGAAATTCAATGGAGAAAACATCCTTTGGTGAGGATTTAAGAAAAAAAAAAGTTTTGTTGACAACTAACTCCTCTTTCCTTAATCAAAAAATAAAAGTGATCACTTATGTTTTACCATATTTACATTTATTTTTTTAAATATATTTTTATTGATTTTAGAGGGGAAGGGAAAGGGAGAGATAGAAACATCAATGATGAGAGAGAATCATTGATTGGCTGCCTCCTACACAACCCCTGGGGGATAGAGTAGCAACATCCACAAGCTAGTGCTCTATCCACTGAGCTAAACCAGCTAGTGTTATCATATTCACATTTATATTTTTATTATAGTTAATAAAGGCTCAAGGACTGTAGAATAAATTTTAAAACATAAATTCAGTGTTTAGTTAGTACTAGATTGATAACATAATTATTGGAATTTTATTACTTTTCTCTTTTTTCATAAAAACTTTATTATTTATTAAAAACTTTTGGCCTCTTACAAATTAACCATAGCAAACAATAAAGGAACATCCTTTAGACAGAAACAAAAGCCTTCCATAAAAATAATTTGCATCTCTAATCGTATTATGCTAGGATCTTAATGTTAAAGAATAATCTTATCACTGGCAATTGACTAGCTCTTCATTTGTCTCTCTGAAAATAAGAGGTTTTAATCTCTTCTTCCAAGCCAGGATATTTTATGGTTTAAATATATTTTGGAATTTGTTCCAATACTTAAGTTGAAAATATCTGATATTTTCAATTACTTAAAACATTTATGATTTTCAGCTCCCAGCAGAAATCTGCTGCTGAAGGGGGGAAAAATTAAGAGCTGTTAGTCAGAAAGACACTTACGTAAGAACCAATGATATTGGTCATTGGTTTGAAAGCAGGAAGTCCTAAATTTTAGACTCAAAGATTTAAGGAAGCATTATTCAGCACCTTTTCCTCTCAGAGCTAAGGCAAATGACTGATGAGTGAAATCCTGAGAATGTTCACAGCTTTTCTCTTTCATTGTGTTGCAGCCCGGAAGGTGGTGAGATCCATCCAGAAATCTGTCGGCTTTATATCCAGCTGCAGTGCTGCTTAGAAATGTACACAACAGAGATGCTAAAATCTGTATGTCTGCTGGGGTCTCTTCAGTTTCATCGAAAAGGTAGCTACATTTAATATATTGCCATAAACCCTGAGGAATATTAAGCAGAAGCTCATCTTGCAAAGTACCTGCACGCACTGTATGTCTATCCACAGATGATTAGAATGGTTGTAAATATTCAGGAAATATTTGATATCCATACTAATAAAAGAGAAAGATGCAAACTGACCATACTTTTGCGACACCCACCAGCCAGCCAATCAGGAGTGAGTATGCAAATTAACCCAACAAAGATGGCAGATTAATTTGCATATGCAGGCGTTCTGCACTGCCCCAGCCACTCCAGACCTCTGGGAAATGTGGGAAGGCAGAAAGGCAGCTCTGGGCCAGAGCGAAGGTGGTGCCATCAGCGAGGAGAAGGAAGGCCCATTCTTGCATGAATCTTCATGTATTGAGCCTCTAGTAAATTAATAAAAGAAATCAATATCAATTCTAAATGCCCAAGAACACTGATCACCTTGGGCAGAAATTGTGATAGAAACAGTTCTCAATTTATTATTTTACTACTTATGAGCATGACTTTGGTTATATTTGACATAGGCATCAAAAACATATAATGATCTTACTAGGCTAGTAAATGCTATCCAAGATTGCTGCTATGTATTTCCTTAAATTAATTAGTTTGCAAGAAGACAAATTACATATTATATCCCAAAGATTTAAAAATAGGAGAAACTCAACAAACAATAGGTAGGCATATTAGTTATAAAACATCTCATTACCAGGCTTAAACTATAAAAGGAGTCAATTGGCTGAAATGACCTAAGCCTCCAATAGTATTAGTGATTTCAGCCTGGTTTGACCAAACTACTGACTCCCATTCTCAGTGATGTTCTGTCTTCTCCTGGCTTTACCTTTAGGCTGCCTTCCCCCACATTAGCAAACTGATTGCAAAAGTTCAAGTAATAACATCTGCACATCACAAGATCCATAAGAAGTCAGAACTTCTCCCTACTACAGACTAGCAAACATCCTAAGCTTTATTCTGATTGGACCAGGTTAGATCCTCGGTCTATGCTTGAAAAAATCACTGTTGCCAGAGGAATGGAATTACATGGCCTGGTTTAGACAATCCAGGCCCTTTCCTGGAACTAGCAGAGGGTCAACCCCACCCAACCAGTGGCTCTTACATGACGTGAGAGGGTGGAATGGAGTGAATGCTGGGAGGAAGCCAAAAGTTCCATTACTTGGAGGAGTGAACCCATATTTTCTTCACTAATTCACCAAATAGTAATTTATTGGGAACCTCCCGAATGCAAACATTTTGTGCTTGAACTCAGGAGAATAGAGGGTACATAGAATAGAAATACTTGTCTATTATTTAAATCCAGAGATAGAATAAGTTAATAAACTAATACTCAAGGGAAATCTTATTGAAAGGCTTGGGCTTGAGTTGGATTGTAAAGAAGATAGGGTTCAGGTAGGGAAGGAAAAAGACACTTCAGGGGAAGAAACAAAGTAGAGGTTTGAAATCAAATGAACATGTAATTTGTGGGCAGCTAAATAACATGATGAAGTATTTGTAAAAATTATATCTGTGTATATACAGATGTATACACATAGGACTAAAAACAGGATCATGCTATGCTCCAAAAAGAGAACATTTCCTCCATGTACATATACTATTTATTTTTATCTGCAATCCAAAAGCTTACCTTTTAATGGTTTCTATTTCTACTTCTGTTACTAATATAAGTGAACTTGTTTGAAGAGATTATCTTGACACTCCTGAAGCCTGATCAGAAAAATGAGTATCATACACACTAATGAACTGATGACATCCGACCAGGTTGTCATGGTCCAATGTATGTACTTGTCTTCTCTCTCTCTCTCTCTCTCTCTCTCTCTCTCTCTCTCTCTCTCTCT
>JAAGEH010002531.1:48924018-49001663 GCA_011751065.1 Lasiurus cinereus | reverse complement strand
CTCTCTCTCTCTCTCTCTCTCTCTCTCTCTCTCTCTCTCTCTCTCTCACACACACACACACACACACACACACACACACACACACATCTCCTAGCTCTGTTTAAAAGTAAAAGAGGTCCCCTCACCCAGGTTTCTTCCTTATTGTATTTGGTGTTGAGCAAACAAATAAAAAAAAAAAAACATCACCTTTGAACTGATCAGCTCATTTGGTCTTCACTGTCTTCTGTCTCCATTGTCAGCATTTGACCTAATTCCTTCCCTTCCTCTTCTTTTAAAAATAATAAACCCTGCTTCTTGCTCTAGTGGCTAACTAATATACAACTCTAAAAATAAGATAGCTGATAACAGTGGTATCTCCAATGTGGCCTTGGGCTAGGGAAGGGATCCATCTAGATGACCTCACTAAGTTCTTCAAGAAATTAATGCATCACAGTCAGCCAATTTCCAAGCCATAATCCGTTCTTTTTTCATTCATTTATTTGACACATATTTATAAGTCAGCCACAATATACTACTAAATTCTACTACTTAACATCAAATTTAATAACTTACAATTCAAGTTGACTGTTAGCTTTCCTGAACATCTCTTTAATCTTCTGCCCATGTCTACTCTTAGGCCACTATCAATTCTAACCTATGTTACTATGGATCCATCTGTCTGCCTTCCAACTTCAGAGAGATGAGATAGAGATAGAGATAGAGATAGAGATAGAGATAGAGATAGAGATAGAGACAGAGAGAGAGAGAGAGAGAGAGAGAGAGAGAGAGAGAGAGAGAGAGAGAGAGAATATCAAATAGTCCTTAGAGTCTCAGGGGAATAGTGACTCCCATTCTAGCCTATATCATTTGACATTTCTTTATGCTTAGAACCCCTACTACTGGTCTGTTTTTTTAATGCTATTATGAAGACTGGTGTTTGAATAACTTTTAGGTTATCTAATTTCTTCTTCTTTTGTGTAAGTGTTACAGGTTGGCCATTCCCCTCTTCTTTACTATTTCTTTTCCATCAAGGAAAGAAAAAGAATTGTAATTGAATCATTAAGTTTGGCTCAATAAGAGTCTAGTCAATTTTTCTTTGAGATTAATTACTGAAACCAAATTGCTTCACAGTTATTTTTATTTCTAATCACCTCCCTGGCTGCCGCCAGAGGTCCAGCAAGTATTGTATATCACACTTAGTTTTACCATTGCATTGAGGAGTCATGAGTTTACTGTTTGGAGGGTACATAAGGTCACTGCAGGTGCAAAGAGTATGGTTTCTCTGTGGGAAAAAAGAAGCCTCAAATCATTTTAATGTTCCTGCAGTGTGCATGAATTTAGTGTTATTAAAGATGGTCATTTTCTCCCATTTAAGCAAATCATGACTATCCTTAGTCCTTAGCAATACCTTTAGCAGATCTTTATATTTTTTTGCATACACAATGCTTCTGAATTATTGCTATCTCATAAGTTTGATTGATACAATCTATTATTTGGAAATCTTTTATACTTTCCAACATTAAGCTACCACCAAAGAAGTGAAGAAAAACTACTAAAATGATGTGTGTTTTTTTTTCCATAGCCAACAAAATTAAATTGAATTACTGAAATGTGAGGTAAAATCCACATTTAATAAAGGCTTTGGGTTATCCCATGCAGAGTGTGGTTCTGAAAAACTATGTTTGCAGTTTACATTTATGCGGAAAATAAATTTAGACACCTTGTAGTTTCATATTTCAGCATGTTAAATTGTAGATTGGACCATTACCTGACAAAGTCTAATTTCTATGTTTATAGTGAAAAATAGTTGCTCTCACTTCTTCACACTTTGGTTGGTAGGAAATCTTTTCCCATAACTGAGTCCATGCATCACATTGACCATTAATGCCATTTCCTGCCACCAAATGAAATGAGATTGCAGGTTTCGTTCACTCTAAGGGAATTGAATGATCTTGCTCTCATGGCCCTAGCTTTCGTCTCTCCCTCCTTCTCGTCCCAGTCAATCCGTTCTGGCAACAGTGCCATTCTGAAGGAGCAGAGATGACAGAGCACTTCATGTGATTCCCCTTCACACCTGACCTTGTTCGTTCTGTCCTTGTTCTCATCTCACCTCACTTGTCAGTGGCCGTCTCTAGCTCTGCTCTGCCTCTCTGCCACAGCGTACAGCAAATCTGTCCCCAGGTCCTCTGAGTATATACCATATTCCCATTCTCCCCCCAAAATAAGGGGTTCTCTCCCGGAATGTGTCACCATGATTAACACAGAGATAAAAATATGCAGAGGAAATGTAATCACAAGAGGGAAAGAATAGAAAAATGTTAAAAATTGAAAAATCTTAATTCAAAATCTAGTGGGAGCTGAGGCCTCAAGAGGCTCTAATGAGAAATTAATGAACTGCTATCCAGCAAAATTCAGGATGAATTCAAGACAAAGAGCAGACTATGAACAGTAAAGACTCTAATGTATTCAGCCTCGCATTAAAAAAAGGAAATGACCCACACCAATAAAAGAAACAAGCGACAATAAAGACAGAAATGGAATATAGTCAGAAGTAAAGACCTTATCCTTTTCTAATGTAATGAGGCAGTTGATACTAAAATAGAACAGTAGGTCAGAAGAAATGAAGCAGAATAAACCTTAGAATAGACTCTGATTCCAATTCTGAGTGGAAACACGCATTCATTGTTTGAAAAAGTATGTATTGAGCACCTGGCATATGTAAGGAATCATTGTAGGTGCAGTGATCAGGCTGAAGAGATCCCTGATTTTGTGGACCATATAGCCTAGTGCAGTGGTCGGAAACTGTGGCTTTCGAGCCACATGTGGCTTGTGAGCTGCGGTTTGCTGCTCTGTTGACTAATGAGTTTGCCGACCACTGGTCTAGTGAAAAGAAATACTTTGTGTGTTTTTTTTTAATGTTATAAACATCCCAAATACCAATAAGTGAGATGTCAGTAATGAAAATAGAATGGGTGATATAATCATCACTGGGTTTTTTAGAAGAGATAGTCAAACTCTGTAAGGAGGTAGCATTTACTAGTAACCTAAATTTGAATGACAAGAGGAAACAATCTCACAAACATTAGTATCTAATGCAAAGGGCCCAAGATAAGAACACATGTACACTGTCTGAAGAATATAAACATGACCAGCTTCTGAACTCTAAGGGTGACCTAAAACCATCTGTTGTTATTCTATCTTCATGTCTTCATATACCAAATAGTTACTAGAACATCATAGTTATTACCTTTTGTCAAAGTAGGTATGAGCTGAGCAGTAGAATTAAGGAATGATAATAGCCTCCACTGATTATGTACCTTCTACTTGCCAGGTGCTTTATATGTGTTATTTTATCCTTTAGTATCATTTTCCCCTTTTCACATTTGAAGAACCTGAGGCTGAAAGAGGTGACTTGTCCAAGGTCACACAGCACATTGGTTCCATTGCAAAGTTTGTAATTGTTCCTTTAATTGTCCCATTTTCCACTAAGCTATATTGAAGAAGGACAAAGAGAGCATATTAAATGGAAAAATGGAAAGTAATAGCACCCTGGTTAAATTTTATCCACAGATTTGGCTTATTTATTATTAGTGTGCATACTAGTACTGCAAAATGCCATGTTTAATGGATAAAATCCATTGTATTTAATTTCTTACCAAAATAACATGAAGTTCGGAGAGTTAATATTTAAGATGGGAGAGAAAGTGAACTCCAGAAATCATTTAATGACTTATAAAATATTTTACTTTGAGTTAGGAAACTTAATGTTAAGAAATGATGATACTTGGTAAATTAAAATAAAATAAATGCACTCAATTGGTTACAGCATCAGTCCCATACACCAAGATTTCAGATTCATTCCCCGATCAGAGCACATCAAAGAATCAACCAATGAATGCATAAATAAGTAGAACAACAAATGGATGATTTTTTCTCTCTTTCTCTCTCTCACTCTAACCAATAAATAAAAATTTAGTTTTAGCCGGTTTGGCTCAATGGAAAAAGTGTTGGCCTGCAGACCAAAAGGGTCCCAGGTTTGAGGGCATGTACCTTGGTTGCAAGCTCCTCCTGGGTCTGGGCTCTGGTTGGGGCTTATGCAGGAGGCAACCAATTGATGCGTTTCTCACATCAATGATTCTCTCTGTCTTCTTTCTTCTACTCTCCCTAAAAATCAATAGAAAAATACCTAGGGTGAGAATTAACAAAAAAATAAATAAATAAAAATAATAATAATGTAAATGAATAAATAATAAAAATGTAAAATATACCACTTATATGCTCCAAAAGGTGCATGGAACAGACCGTGGAATCTCATTGGGAAGGCAGGGGTGGGTGGGAAGAGATTAACCAAAGAATTTGTATGCATATATGCATAACCCATGGACACAGACAACAGAGTGGTGAAGGCCTGGAGGGAGGCAGGGCAGGTACTGCCTAGAAGGGGTCAATGGGGGGAACAGGAGGATATCTGCAATATTTTCAACAATAAAGTTGTGTGTTTTTTTTTTTAAAGGACCAGGATTTAGCCTTACCCACTGTGGGAGAGCTGAAATTAATTGTACAGTAAATCCATCTTGTCCATTGTTCTGCTCCACTTTAAAGGCCAGAAATGGAGCAGTAAAAGTCTCATAGGGACCTATTTTAATGTATCTTCTATTGCCTGCCCTTTTCCTGTGCTGCCAGGGGACCCTGTGCTTTCTCACTTACCTCCATGAAGCCACCTCAAGGGCTGCTACTCTGGGAGCAGTGATGGTACTACAGTGCCTAAGAGTAGCACTTGCGGCAGTGAGGGAAAGGGGAATAGTTCTGTATCTCCTTTGAATTGGCAAATGTTCATTTCTGAGTGTATGGGCAAGAATGGAACTCAGTGCATGATATAATTGTTGTTTTCCACTATGTGTTTTATGATACTCTGAATAACTTCTTACCATAGTACAGAAAAGCATTTGAAACTATTTCTTCACATAGGTAAACAACTGAATTAATATAACTTATTTCTACTTAAATTACATGTTTTTTAGAAATGGGAGAGTCAAACAAACAGCCTATATTTCCCCTATATATGTTTTTTTTTCATAGTGTGTGGAATTAAAAAGCACCTACCAGTTATGAAAATGCATGAGAGTAAGAATAACTATTTGGATAAGCTTCCATGCATCTCATGACAGCCATGTTCATTTTGTTTTCACCGTCAGTATGACAACTGTCCTAAAACCTTCCCTGGGCATAGTCTCATAGCAGATAATGTGTCGGAGTACACAGAACATAGGGAATTTGCCCCTGCATTCAAGGAAATGATAGTACACAGATACATTACTAACTCAGAGACAATTTGTTTTGTTTTAATTCTGGGGAAAATTTACGTAAATGAATAAAATTCACTTTGCTGAACACTAGCGGCTAAACTCAGGATCTCAGAAAAAGGCACCATGTATGTCAATGCATTTCATTGTCACTGGTTGGCTAAAGACAGGCAAGAAAGCAAGAAGGAATGGAAGTAAAAAGGAGAAAAGAGGAGAAAAAGGACAGGAGAAATAAGAGATCAGGAGACGGGAAGTGGTCTCTAGAGTGGAGTGTAAAAAAAGAACTCCACTCTAAATAAGCGACCCATCCTAATCCCCCAAGTCAATGGCTAAGACCTCTGAGAGTAAGGGTGTTCTGTGGTGCCCTGGAGACTGCCCCATAATCAGATGTAGTTTTGTTCCCCTAAAAGGGCTGGCCATTTCTCACGAATATAAGAATAACCAGCCTTCCAAACTGGTATGTGCTTCATGGGTGGTTTCCCTTAACATTTCCTCAAACATGCCTATTATATTATCCATAAACAGGCTAAAAATACATGGAAGTCCCAAAGGAGCTGAAGGCAGAAAGCTTTGCAAGGCCCTGAGAAAAGTGGCCAACTTTTTAATATCCTAGTTCGAAACAGTGAGGAAGCCAGCTTAATGATTTCAAGGTGCTCTGAAAGCTCTCCTTCTCCCCTACCTGAGCAAATATTTGTTCAGTGAGGCCTGAAATTGATTTTTCAGGGGACAGAGTAGGATTTTTTTATTTCAAAATAAGAAGTGAAATGATTTTCAATGCATATGCCCTTTGTTGGGAGAAATAACACATTGACTTAAAGATGCCATTTGACTCCTTTCCTGAGAGCCCACCTGATGTTAGAGAAAATGGCTCCATTCTAAGAACAACTCAGAATAATAATCCTAAGGGTCAAGGGGGGAAGCTCTAGAAGAACTCAAGTTGGCCAGATTTTTGTGGTGTTTCTCTGCTGACTCCTTAATGTGGCTTAGAAGAGCATCAGTGAACTATGATCTTTTATCCTCTCCAGCCTCATTGCTCACCAGCAAGCCCTCACTGTCCCCTACCCCATACTCTGCCTTACCACACTCAAGGCATCTTGAATTACTTGGAGGAACCTGTGATTCCCAGTTGTTCCCTCTGCCTGAAACCCACACTATCCCACCCATCCCTCTCATCCTGGCCGACTTCTATACTTTCTTTGGGTCATAACTCAGATGGGATTTCTTATAGGAAGAAGCCTTTCCTGGCCTTTCAAGGCTGGGATGATGCCCACCAAGTGTGTCCCCCAAGCATTTCCATGGCACAGATTGCAGCACGTGTTACATTGAGGGATAGTTGCCTGGTTTCTTGTCTGTTGTCCTTTCTAGATTTGATCGCCTGGAGTGTGCTCACCATTTAGCACAGCATTTAGCACAGTACCTGGAGCAGAGTAAATTTTCAATGAATAATTATTGTACAAGTTAGTGAATTGCTTTCACTCTGTATTTGTTGTCAAAAGAGAGGGAGTATAATTGGAGGAAAAGCTTGTCTAGAGATGTTGAACTAAACTCAGGCATGTAGTATTTTCCCTCCTACTGAGAATCTATTGAAATAACAGAAAAAGATATAATGAAAATAATAAATCCATATTAGTTCTTAAATCTGTCAGGGCAGAGTAACTGCTGTATGAAATACCAAATCTCAATGGATCAGAATAATAAGAGTTCATTATTTATCCATCTCATAGTCCAATACCACAGCTCTTTCTGTTCTCCACATCCATACAGTCATCAGGGAGAGAAAAGAAAGCGCAGGGGATGATATGGGAGGATTTCTAGGAGCCAGTCAGGAAAAGGTATAAATCACTCCTACTCAGAATCCCTTGGCCATAACTGTCACATGGCCCCTCCTGTTTGTAAGAGGAAAAGAATATAGAGGTTGTCTCCCATGCCCCTGAAAAATAAGAAAGGATGACTTCAACAAACTAGAACTTTTAAGGAATTTCTAAAGACTAGGGAATTTCTCAAAATTAGAATACTTGGGACTAGATTGGTGAATATAACTAAACAAAGGACACCATCATAGCTGGATAAGTAACTCATGAAGAAACTAAACAAACTCATTCAGTAGAAAATTACTGCAAAAGTGAAGTCAATTCTGCAGATACTTCAAACTTGGAATCTACAATTGCAAATCTCAGACAGTTGGAAGTATTGTCATGGAAATTGATGTTTGAAGTTGTAGTGGAAAAGCTGGGCTGTCCCATGCTGAGCAGAGAGAGGGCATCATTGCCTGCCCCAGAAAAATGCCTGGTCTGAGTGTGAGGACTGCAGCAAAGCAGAGCACAGTGTGAAATAATTCTGAGCTTCTAAAAGGACAGCTGTTGAAATAAGAAAGTAAGCACAGGACTCCCGTGTTTTTTCCCAGGATAAATTGCTCAGTATATTTCATTAGAATAGGAGTGCTAAACAGGAAACTCAGCAAGCATGGGACCCCTGAACAGGCTGATGAGAAGCACCCAGAGAAAGACAAATATGATAGGATTTCACTTACATGTGGAATCTAAAGAACAAAATAAACAAAGTTGAAACAGACTCTTAGACACAGAGAACAGACTGATGGTTGCCAGAAGGGTGGGAGTTGGGTGAAAAGGTGAAGAGATCAAGAAGTACAAATTGGTAGTTACAAAATAGTCACAGGATGTGAAGTACAACATAGGGAATATATAGGCAATTATACACACACACACACACACACACACACACACACACACACACATATGCCTAAGCAACCTTTAAACTTTTACGACTGAATGACTAGAATGACTGGTAGACCAGTTGCTATGACACCCACTGACCACCAGGGGACAGATGCTCAATGCAGGAGCTGCTCCGTGGTGGTCAGTGTGCTCCCACAGCCAACCTTCACAGCCCCTCCCCCTAACCAGTGTGTCCCCCCCCCCACCCGCAGCAGGTCTACCTCCTACAGCCTCTCCACCTCCCCTCTCACCCCCCATCCCTGCTGGCTGTCCCCCACCTTTATAGGTCCCAATCGCCAGCCCGGCTGAAGGACCTCATCATGCATAAATTTGTGCACTGGGCCTCTAGTATTGTAATAACTATGTATGGTGCCAGGTGGGTACTGGAATATTGGGGGAACACTCTGTAAAGTATATGATGATCTAACTACTATGCTGTACACCTGATTAATGCAAAATAATATTATTATTTTAATATTAATCTAATATTTATTTATTTAATATTAATTTAATATTAATCTAATATTATTTTAATATTGATCTAACTACTATGCTGTACACCTTATTAATGCAAAATAATATTAAATATAAACCGTAATTGAAAAATAAAATTAAAACCTCTTTTCAAAAATAAAAAAGAAGCTTTAGATACACCTTGTCCAGCCACACATCCTGCCCCTCCTCTACAATAACCAGAAAGAGGATATTGTAATCAAAATGATTGGCAAACAGCCTCTAAGAGTAATCGGAATATGTTATCATAGAACTGTGTGGGTGGTCTCTCTCCTTTGCTAGTGGAAGTGGGATCCTTACGCTAGCTCAAGAAAAGGAACTTTCTGAGACTCACACTGAAGGATGAGTGATATTTATTTGTGTAGAATTGCATCCAACGATTTCTAAAGCCCCATTTCCCTTAATCTAGGCCTGGAAGTGATGCAGCTGGGGCTTCAGCAGAGCTAAAAGCAAAGACCATGTCCAGAGGAGAGCTGGGTTCAGTATAACATTAGGCTAGTTAGTCCATCAGTCCATTGTGTGGGGCCCACATGGCTGTGGGAATTGTGGGTGAATGCAGGAATGTGAGGCAAGAGGCAAGAAGCAAGAGGAAGAGAGAGCAAACATCTTTGTTTAGGAGTTAAAGTATCTTAAATCTTGCCGAGACCAATTTGGCTCAGTGGATAGAGTGTCGGCCTGCGGATTGAAAGGTCCCAGGTTCAATTCCAGTTGGGGGCATGTACCTTACTTGCGGGCACAACTCCAGTAGGGAGCGTGCAGGAGGCGGCTGATCGATGTCTCTCTCTCATCAATGTTTCTGACTTTCTATCCCTTCCCCTTCCTCTCTGTAAAAAAATCAATAAAATATATTTAAAAAACATCTTGCCATGCTTGCAGTGGCTATGCTATTCTGGACAATGAGCTGGTTCCAGGTGTGATCCATAGACAAGTACCTTCCCTATGTCACCTAGACTTTACTGGGCATGCGCCTATTCTTCTCCTGTCCAGTGCCTTCTCCCCGCTTTTGCCTCTCCCTCCGCCCCTGTGGAGTTCAGACTGATGGCTTCATGGGGAGTATTCAACTGCAGTTTCTTGGCAACACTGCATAAATGATAATACTATTTTCTCCTTTTCTCTTATGAATAACCAGGTCATTTACAATGGTATCAAATAGACATCAGGAATGACTAGATTTTTAAGAAAAACCAGTACCCTGACAGGGAAATGCCAAATGCAAAAAACAAACAACTGATACTTGAAGAACAAGTTTTAAAGTGGAAACAGATGAAGAATTTAAAATATATGTAATCAGTATTCTCAGAAAGATTTATTAATCTGTCATACCCATAAACAGTATCTGTCTTCAAACAGAAGGAAGCAGCCAGATTCATTGGAAACAAAAATGGTATCAACTAATAAAAAAAGCAATAGTTGGATGAATTACTGTTAGAAGACAGCTCTCCTTTAGTCTCTTGCATGTCTGTACATCTTGCAAAGTGAGGCACTGACTGCCCCTTGTTTTACACTATCTTTCCCAGGATGTTTATTTAGTAGATACCTTGGGAAATGGAAACAGTGTCTCCCTCCGGAGCAAAGCATGCTTACTATTCAGTATAATGAAAATGTTTCCCTCTGGAGCAAAAGGCAGACATGCTTATAAGAAGACTCAGAATCCCTAAGCTCAGCATTCCCGTTCTGTCACACAGCCTCCTGGATGTATGGATAAGATCTGGCCCCTTTTGTATCTCCCGGTGGGAATCAAGACTCCAGAAACCAGTGCTGACACTCTGGCTGTTGCCATTGTGTGAGTAATAAGCTGTCTGTCTCCAACCCAGGAGTCTTGTGTTTTTCTCCCAGTACCTATTAAACTCTGGCAGGCTAACTCCCAGACGGAGGAAAATCTCAAACCCTCCACAGCTCTTAATTACTATAATGGACATACTGAGAGTATCAAATAATGAACTGGAAGATAAGTCCTGGTATTCTCCCAGAAGTTACCTCAAAAATAAATATTGAAACATGGGGTGTAATTAAGAAAAATAGATGGAATTCTGAAAGGACAGAGAGAATAGAAAGAAGTAGGTAATCAAGAAAAATAGAGAAAATTTTGTAAAGCCTAAACAAAGATTTAAATTGAAAAGGCCATAACTATCAACAAATTTCTCCATAGATATTTCATTATAAAGAGAAAAGGCTGCATTTACAATGGTAAAAGCTGGCAAAAACCACCTTAACCAAGCAATCAATAACACTTAACTAACATCATTAATAATGGAACAAACTGATTCATGTGCTTTCTGACACAACGTAAGAAGGTCAAAATATCACTTCTATAATATTCTTGCCAAAAGGTTTATTCGTAGTCTAGGCATATGAAAATAATCAGACAAATCCAGTATGAAAAACATTCTATAAAACAACTGCTCTGGACCCTTCCCTCAAAAATATCAATATCATGAAAGACCAAAAAAAGACAAGGATGTTGTTCTAAATAAAAGGAAAATAAAGAAACAGAACAACTAAATGCAGACCATAATCCTTAATTGGATCTTTTGATTTAAAAAAACAAACTCTAAAGGATATTATTGAAAATTTTAATATATATACTATTAAATAATGGTACTGTACCAAATTGCATTAACTCATATTTAACCAAAGATTTTTGGGGGATACAATAATTATTTAGAGGTTATATAGAAAAATATCCTTGTTCCTTAGGAAATATATGCTGAAGTAATAAGGATAAAGTATCATTAATGTCAGTAAATTACTTCTAAATTGGTTATATAGAAAAAATATATATGATCAATATAATATATATGAAACCTATGTACAGTACATACACATATAGATGAGAGAGGCAGAAGCAGAGAGAATTAAGTATAAAAGATAATATGGCTAATTATTAACAATGGGTGAAACTGGAATATCTGGGTGTCCATTGTATCATTCTTGAAAGTTTGCTGTAGGTTTGCTAATTATCAAAATAAAAAATGGGAGGAAATTGTTCTAGCCAGTTTAGCTCAGTGGATAGAGTGACAGCCTGCAAATTTATTCTGGTCTAGGGCACATACCTAGATTGCAGGCTCATTCTGGCCCCCGTCAGGGTGCCTGTGGGAGGCAACCAATCAATGTGTTTCTCTCAGGTCAATGTTTCTCTGTGTCTCTCCTCATTTCTTCCACTCCAAAAAAGAAAATCAATGGAAAAATATCCTTGGGTGAAGATTAACCAAAAAAAGGAGAAAATAGATTGCAAATGCCAAAAAAAGTTCTATCTAATAAAAGAGTAATATGCAAATTGACTGTACCTCCGCTACACCCACCAGCCAATTAGGAGCGAGTATGCAAATTAACCCAACCAAGCTGGTTATGGCCACAGAAAGAGCAGGAGTGAGGCTTGGGTTGTCCAGTGATGGAGGAAGCCAAGCTTTCCACACACCTTGGCCGGTCTAGGCCTCCACTCAAGGCTACAAAGTTTTAATTATAGAAGATAAATAAATTCCAATAGAAATGGCTGCCTCCACAGAGCGAGCAGAAGGCTTAGCTCTACTCCAAGCTACAAAGTTTCAATTGTAAAATATAAATAAATCCCAGATACTAGGGCCTCCACTTGAGTCACCAGGGGGCATGGCCAGCCTGTAAACCACCACAGGCCCCTTGCCCAGGCTGCCCCACACCACAAGGGAAACCCTACCCTAATCTGGGACACCCTTCATGTCAAACTAGCTGGCCCCACCCAATATTACTCTATCATATCTAATAAAAGAGTAATATGTAGATTTACCATCACTCCAACACACAAGATGACTGCCCCCATGTGGACACAAGATGGCTACCACAAGATGGCTGGCAGGGGAGGGCAATTAGCAGGAAACAGGCTTACAAGGGAGGGCAGTTGTGGGTGATCAGGCTGGCAGGGGAGGGCAGTTGGGAGGCAAACAGGCTAGCAGGGGAGCATCAATCAGGCTGACAAGGGAATGGTTAGGGGGCGATCAGGCTGGAAGGCAGAATCAGTGGGATCAAGCCTAAACAGGTGGTCGGACATCCCTTGAGGGGTCCCAGATTGAAGAGGGTGCAGGCTGGGCTGAAGGACACCCCCCCACTCCATGCATGAATTTTGTGCACTGGGCCTCAAGTATAATAATAAAAGCATAATATCTTAATTAGACCAGTCATCTTTCCAGATGTCCTTCTGGATGACCTTCCAGACAAAGCTGCTGTTGCCAGGGAAGCTCGGATCCTGGATGCCAGAGGGAAACTGGTTCTAACAGTGCAGGGGAAGGAAGGCCTACTCTTGCATGAATTTTGTGCATCGGGCCTCTAGTTAATATAATAAGAACCCATCCCTAGACATATTTAGAAGTCCTCTCATAACTCAAAAATTTAAAGAGATAACATTCTGAATTTTTTTTCAGAGAATTTGTGAGCTGACGCAAGTGCTAAACTTCCAGTCCAACATTCAAGGGTTACTCTTGTTCATCCACATTATAGAGCTAGGTCTGAAAAATGAGGAAAAGGAGGCTATTACTTGCCATTACAATATCATAGGCATTTTAGGAATGCATGAATAGTTATTTTACTTTGAAAAAGCTATAGAATGGTATTTGTCTTATAAAAGTATAATTATTGCAGACAATACTATTTGCAAATAAAGTATCGCAGACAATACTAATTGCAAACAAAGTGGTCATAAATTGGATTCTATTGATGCCTGTGTTGTAAAAAGGTGTACATATGAGGAAGGTAGAGAGAAGACTCCAAGAAGGCACATTATACTACCTATTCCCTAAAGCTAATATGCCTGAAACTAATTAGTATACCTGAAATTAATATAATATAATAATATAATATAATATAATATAATATAATATATATAATATACCTGATATATTTCATTTTGAAATAAGGCTGTGAATTCATTTTGAAATAAGAAGTAAAACCTTTGGGCAATACAGTCCTGATGGCAGGACAGGGGCCACTGTGGCCCCTAAGTCAGGCAGAGCCCACAGAGCAAGAAATCCATCTGTGTGTATCTTCTTTGCTGCCCAAACCATACTCTATTCCCCAAGGCATTTCAACCTCACACACTAGCATCCTATGCTGACCTGCCCAGAGGGGGGAGCAAATGGACTGCATTTGCTGCACTCTCCCAGAAAGCACTCTGCAAAAGCTTTTAAGAGGTCAGTGCCCTCCCACTGTGAAGTGGTAATATGCTAAATTATGTGCTTAATTAACTCACACCCAACAGCATGCCATAAAATTGGAAAAGCAATTCCATTACCCAGGATCAATGTGCATAAAGTCCACGCAAAATGATCAAAAGTTCTCATCAGTGAATTTGTGTTTGTGCTTTGGCTGAATATTCAGAGGCTCATTTCTACGCTAAGCTGATGAATGGTATGTAGTTCATCGCCGCTTAATTGCTTATCTTCTTCCCCTGATCTAATGCCCTAATAATGGGTTGCAGAGCACCAATCCTCCATCAGGACCTTTACTTTTATCTTGATCTTCATATTGCACTGACCTCAAGCTATCTTTCCCAAAATGTTGTGCAAACATGCTATATACACATACTTACACACACACACACACACACACACACACACACATTTTTATATATATATATATCAATTATTTTAGTATTCAGAAATTAGTGTTACTGGAGCATTTGGTCCAAAGCATAGCCAACCTTTGTAATGACAGCTTGGGCATACAGCTGCATTTATGATTTCTTATCTATCTCCTCTTTACCAACACTCCTACCCTTGGCCCCACCTCCCTGCCCCTTAGGAAAGGAGCCTGGCGGGGGAACCAAGAGTTTGGATTGCAGAATAGAAGAGAGCACTGAACCACCTGCTCTAGAGGACTCCGCTTCACCCCCCGTAGATACGCAGCAGCATTCCTGGCAGGTTTCCACAGACATTGAGAACACTGAAAGGTAAGTGGGAAGCTACCCTGAATAGACTGCCAATCCTCCTCCACTCTTCTGGGCTGCAGAGAGTCAAGATTTTGTGTTTCAGAGTCAGAAACAGAGCGCTCAGAAAACTGAACTGAGAGAAGGTAAGGGGTCCAACCTGCAGTGGGACCACAGCAGAACCGCCCGTGGAGGCAGGCTTGCTCATCCCACTCTACCACGTCGCGTCTCCATGGAAAGAAAACAAGTGTCCTTCCTGGCCAGGGAGAGAGTTGGATCTACGTACCATCACAGCTTATCTAGTGGGCTGGGTCCCCAAATTGTGCCAAGATGCCTCTGGGAGGTTCTCGGATTTCAGACGAATGGAATGGCCTGCTTAGCTGCATGCAGGAACTGAGCATGCTTGTCTAGTTCACAAACAGCTTTTTGCTGGGCTCCCTTCTCTCATTCTCCCAGAATGTAGCTGATGGCCCCTTAGCGGTCAGAGCGAGTTAATGCATTTGTTTTAGCGAGCAGTTGCTCACTGCTAGAGAATGAATTTCTTTCTTGGGAAGAATAGATGCTATAGTGATTGTTTCACCTGAGGAAAGGGTGCAATGATAAGTGCCATGTCTCATCTAAATCCTAAAAATGCTATTCTGTGAGGCAGAAGGACAAGATGCTTGTTTATTGTCCTTCACGCTGATATCCTGTCCTTTGCTACTGATGTTCCCAGTGCCTGCACAAGCAGCTGAAATGAATGCTGGGCAATTCCACCAGCACTCTGTGTGAGGTGTGGGGTATGGGGTGTGTGTGTGAGGGGGGAGGGGAGGTGGAGAGGGGGGTTATTGACAAGATAAGAAACATTTTCTTTTTTAAATTTTTAGAAATGTAACACATGAGGGCATTTATAGCCATTGTGGTTCTACTTTCAGATCATGATATAATTCTAAAGCTAATTGCTGAATTTCTGTGTTTATAGAAAATTGAAGCATGTGGTAATTATGTACTATTAATAAAACTTGAATTTTTTATAAGCTTGGAAATCCAACAATTCAAACAATAAAGCTGTTTGGCACAGTTTGCTAGAACTATAGACAAATGATGAGGGAGTGATTTATCTTAATTTATAAAGTGGAAAATGTTTTGCTCTATTCCCAGGAAGAAATATCTGCCAAAGGGCTGTGGTCAGGGCATAAGCCAACAGCAAAGCCTTTTTCCTTTTTTGAAGCTTTGCAGAGAAGCCACATCCAAGCCCTGTATGCTTGCAAAAGCAAGCTATAGCTAGCAATAAAAATAGGGCATATAGTCCAAGGGGCTGGCCGTGTTTCAGTACTGTCCTAAAGCCTGTATTCAGGTTGAAGGAGACGGGAATAACTGAGAGAAGCAAGAATAGAGACCTGTCTGGGAGGGTGGCTTCCACAGTTCCTGTTTTTCAGCCCTAAGATCTCACCCTGGTCTGCACATTACAATCATCAGAAGGACTTTTTTTAAAACCTTGATGACTGAACCCTACCATAAACCAACCAAATCAGGCTTTCAGGGGGTAGAGCTCCGCATAAGGTGATTCTCCCACAAAGCGTCCAAGGCTGAGAATTGGTGCTCTCCAAGGAGACCTTGTCTTACATTGTGTGTGCCCAGCACCCACCCATCCCATCTACCCTTGGGAATTTCACAGGAAAACATAAAATGCCCTTGTATTTCTGGATGCAGGCCCTGTCCTCCTTTTCCCTTCTTCCCCCTTCTTTCTAGAAATACTCTTTGGGGCTTAGCAATATGCAGTACCGCACAGACAATCCTTACACCTGTGGGAAGGTGTTCTGAGTGTTTATATGGGTGTATTTCTACAGATCCACAGGCTGCTTTCTGCTCCTTTTCCAATCAGCTCTTCCTGAGTTCCTTTTCATATACCAGTCAATAAGGGAGGAGACCCCCACAGGGGTTTTCCTAAGACAAGTGGTTCTCAAACTACACTCAACAGAACAGTTGTTTTTCATGAAATGGATCGAGAGATTTCAAACCTAAAATTAAAATATGGCCCTATTTCCTCAAATGGAAGGAAAATTTGATTAATATATATATAGTATACCCTTAATTTTAAGATTATCCCCTGTCCTCCCCCGTCCCCCCCCTCCAAAAAGCTTTTTTTCTTAAATCCTGGGTGCCAGCTATTGCTTGCCTAACAAAAAGATGTATCTGATATTTGCTCTTTCAAATGAAATCCACCACTATGTCTCTAGATTTCAAGAGTGATAGCCATTGCTGAATATACGGGGAACCACTATCCCAAAGATTTGAAAAGTCCACTTGCCTCCTCCTAGTAGGAAGATGGCTTCTGACTCTCCAGTTCTGTGGTCTCATGGCCATACATAGTCTGGGATGAGGGAGGATGTTGGAGGTATGCAGTGTCAGACATATAGGGCAGTGTCAGACATGTAGGCCAGTGTCTAGAGGAAGGCCCAGCTGTCCCACACCACCACCACCTCCATCACCTCCTGCCATATCTCTCTCTTTCTCTCCCTCTCTCTGCTTCATCCACTCTGAAGAGCTCTTCTCTGACACTGTTAGAATTTGTCATACTCTCCAATCATTCCAAGTCAGTTTAATAAGTATTGGCCCTGTGGATGCTTAACACCTGTGTTACACCAAATTCCATTCCTGGTAAAGAGTGACAACAGGGAGTGAACCCACACAACCACAACGGCCATCTAACCAGCACCTAGCCTCAGCTTTCCCCAGGGTAACCCCATTCTTCTAGTTGTGTGTCCTCTGCCTCCCCCTGGAAATCTGAAGTACTGTCCTCATGACCAGAGGCTCTTCCCTGATCTCAGCCAGGTCCAACCCGTGGCAGAGATGAGGGCTCCTGCAGCAGAATGTCCCAGAGAAATCTTGGCCAGGCTAGTTCTCTTTCCTCCCAGAGTCAACCATCTTGGGTTTTTTGTGTTGTTGTTTTTTGTGGGTTTTTTTACTTATAAAAGCAAAATAGATTCAATATTTGCCTGTTGCAGCTAGATCTAATACAGTTAATCACAGACTCTTGTCCTTCTGTTGAATCACAGAACAGACTGAGATTGCATTTCCAAAATTTACGGCTGATGATTTTTTTTTCTTCCTATCACTTTTACAGAGATATGCGAGAAATGAAAAACCTTTTAAGCAAACTCAGGGAAACTATGCCTTTACCATTGAAAAATCAAGGTGAGTCATGTCATTTCCTTTTGAGGCAGAGGATGTTTTCTAACATGAGAACCTTGGAACTTGTTTCAAGAGAAATTAAAGCAAGTTCTTCTGCACAAACAACAGGAAGCACTTAGTGTACATTTGTCTTTCCTCAAAAAAAAAAATGTGATAATGAGAATGGAATCCCTCCGGAGAACACAGTTTTGCCGAAGATAGCCCAGATCTATCCTGACCTCAAAGCAGACGTGTCCTCTGCTGGCCCTGTCAGTCAAGAGCAGTTACCCATTGCCCGAGCTGTGGAAGCACTATACCAGGTGTGGCAAACACAAAAGAACTGAAATCTTGGCCTTTGCCTTTAAGGAGTTTACAGCCTAGTGGAGAATACTACCAAAGGAAGATCTCTGCCACTTACACATTTAATTATCTAAATAAAGTAACAAAAATAGTTAACATACATTGGGAACTTAAAGTGTGTCACTATGATTCAGCACCCAACTAGGATGTGATGTCCATCCCACCTAGCAATTCTGATACTTACCTGGATATAATATCAGATCCCACAACTCAAGGGCTCCGTCCTAAAGATTGCCTCCTCCCGTCCCCCGACACACACACACTTCAGATGCCAATGGAAATTTACGGGTTGTCACCTGCTCTTCTGACCAACTGGTTATGGATTGAAGGTTCCAACAACCACCTTCATGGATTTAATTTGCTAGAGTGGTTCACAGAACTCAGAGAAAACTTTCACTTACTAGATCACTGGTTTATTGTAAAAGAACATATCTTAGGAATAGCCAGATAGACAAATGCAGAGGACAAAGTATGGGGAAAGGGTGTGGAGCTTCTATCTCTCTGCAAGTGTGATGATCTTCCCAGGTCTCCACATGTCCACCAACCTGGAAGCTCTCAGAGCCCCGTCCTTTTGAGCTTTTGTGGAGGCTTCAATATAGGCATGATTAATCAAATCATTGGTCATCAATCCCCAGCCTCTCTCTTCTTCCAGGAGGTCAGGGTTGGGACTAAAAGTTACAACTTTGTAATCTCATGGTTGGTTCTCCTGGCAACCAGCCTCCATTCTTAGGTGGGTTCTAAAGTTTCCTCATTAACATAAGAAAAGAAACCTCTATAGCTCTCATCACTTAAGAAATTTCAAGGGTTTTAGGAGGAAGACCAAATATATATATTTATTATAAATCACAATATCACAGCTATTATTCTAAATACTGTATATTATTAACTATTTTAACTTATTTAATTATAATAACATCATTGAGAGAAATGCTATTAATGTTTCCAATTTATAGGAAACTGAGACACAGAGAGGTTAACTAACTATAAGTAGAAAGGCTAGGATTTGATTCCAGGCAATACTTCTCCAGAACCATTCTATGGGAGTATACACCCTAACCCAGAAAGAGAAAAGGGATATTCCATGAGGGAGGGACTACTGTAAGCTTTTGTTAACCATTGTATTTCCAGTCCTAAAGCAGCCCTGGAACATAGTAGAATAACATTGACCATGAACAAACAAGAAATGTTTGTTAAATCTGCACCCAACTTTGCAGCCCCAGGTCTGAAGCTGTGTACAAGGGACTAGTAATAAGCACTTTCACTAAGGTACATGGCCGGAGCAGCCTTAAGTGAAGCATCGGCCTAGAGACTGGTGCATAGAGAACGGGAGAGGATTTCTAGAGGTAAGAAACTCCTGTGCTGTTCTCTGCGAGGAGATTGCCGTGACTCTGCGGGTTGCTAGTGGGAGTGGGCTTCTTGAGATACCCCAAGAAAAGCAGTTTCTGAGATTCATAGGGGAGGATGAGATATTGTAAAAAGCTTATATCTCTGGAATTACACACCCGAGTTTCCAACATACCATTTCCTTTTGTCCCACCAAGGAAGAAGTCCCATTTTTGCCTTCAGCAGGGCTAAGATCAAAGCCAGGGCCTAGTGTTCCCATTCCATGTCTACACAGTCCAATACAGCATCAGGCTAGCTTAATTGGTATTCACAGTTGCAGTCTATCAACATTGTGTGTGGATCCCCAGGACCCTGGGCCATGCAGCTATAGAGGGAACATGGGCAGGAGCAAAGGGAACCAAAGAGCCAAGAGAGAGCTCCAAGAGTCACACAAGGGCACTAGCTCCTTTGTCTAGGCCAGTGGTCAGCAAACTCATTAGTCAACAGAGCAGCAAACCGCAGCTCTCGAACCACTGGTCTAGGGGATTATGCATTCCCAACTTTTTGCAGGTTTGCAGTGGCCCTGCCCACTCTGGCCAATGATCTCCATTCCCAAGTTTGACTGCCAGGCACCTTGCCTATGTCATCCAGCTTTACTGTCTATGCATCCATTTCGCCTTTGTCTGGTCCCTTCCCCCAGTAGTCTATGAGGAATGGGCCAGTGGTTCTCTGGGGAGTGTGAAATTGTTGCTTCCTGGTGAAGTTGCCCAAATGACTGACATGCCTATAACGTCTGGCTTCCCCTCTGCTTATTTCCTACTATTAATAACTAGCCAATTAAACAGTATCATTCCCACTGAGCAAAACCCGGGCAGGAGGGAACACAGGGTGCTGCCCACCTCTGAGCAAGGAGGGAGAGGACTTGGCAGCAGAGATGGAGTGCTCCTTTGCTCGGGAAGCAGCATGGCAGCAAGTGGAGAGGTGGAAGTGAGAACACCAGACAAAGAGGCCAGGGAATCATGTGACCATAGCCCCATGGGCTGGAGGTGGGTGTCAGAAAATAAAAGGCTGGGGATGTGGTGTATCAAACTGAAAAGCCTGGTGACCAAGGCTAATTGGCGTAAGCCATGGGTGCAGTGTTTTGGTGACCTGGTAGTCAGTTCTAAGAAAGCAGTGTTTTACCACAACATGTGGACCACAGCATGCAAGTCTGTTGCTAGAAATAAACCCGGTGTTTGGGAATAGGGACTTGGGATTTGAATGCTGGCTCTGCCACTTACCCACTTTATGACCTGGAACAAGTTGTTTAGCTTCTGGAAATTTCCATTTCCTCATCCCTGAAAAAGAGATAGCAGTATCACTTGGTTCAGAGATTTTTGTGGGAATTAAATGATGCCATGCATGTCACATACCTATTACCACCCTTACAGAGAGCAAACATTTGCAATTGCTTTATTATATCGTTGTTGTTATTTTTGATGTAACTATTATTACTATTATTTACTGGCTGTCCCACCAACTCAGCTCAGGAAAACTCGAAGTCATCATCAAAGAGAGCAGTCCCTGTTACTACTGATGATATGCAGCATCCATGAAAGGTTGACCCTGCAGTTCAGAACACTGATTCTCAGGACTTTAGATGTGGGGTTCATGTCTGAAGCTATTCTCATATTCCTAATGTGTTTTGCAAATCTACTCCCATCAATAGCACAGGCCTCTTGCTGTACCTGTCGTCCAGTTTCCCAGGAGGATGACTGCCCAGAGTGCCCTGTCTGAATGCCATGTATGCCATATAGCCTCTTTTCTAAACCAAACCATCCCAAACATCCCTTCTACATTTGGTGAAAATTCATCCAACAATTTTTGAACCATGCATTAATGGAAAAACAAAATTTCATTTTGCTTACTTAGGATGTTTTTATAATCATAAAAAGTATAATATAAATATTTTTGTGTAACTTTATATCACTTTTATAAACAGAAAGATAATTTGATTTTAAATATAATAGCAATTAAAGATTGATACTGTACGTAAAAAACATGGTTGAGGCCAAGCTGGTGTGGCTCAGTGGTTGAACATCACAGTTCAATTCCCAGTCAGGGCACATGCCCAGATTTTTGGCTTGAGCCCCAGTAGGGGGTGTGCAGGAGGCAGGCAAACAAAGAGTCTCTCTCTGTGTCTCTCATCATTGATGTTTCTATCTCGCTCTCCCTCTCCCTTCCTCTCTCTGAAATCAATAAAATTAAATAAACATGAATGAAAAGAGAATAGTCATCCAAATAAATGATACCCAGGACTTGAACCCTGAATCCATTTGAGGATTCCAATAAAAGGAAGAAGCTAGGAAAGACAAGGAGGGAGAGATGCAATAGGATTTTAAAATATTTTTTAAATGAGGGAAGTCCAGTTTCCTCCATTGGTGGGAGAAATGGGAACCCTTAGCGTGTGAAGATACATCTCTGTCTCTGCATGATTAATGGGTGCTTGCCACGTGATGCCACTGCGAGCTCGCCAGCAGAGAAAGGGGTGGGAGTCTGGGCCAGGGTCTAAGAAGGCCCCAGGGAAGGGGAACACGTCTCTGGAGCTGGAAACACTTTTTAGCAGATGCATATGGCACCACTTTAATGAACAAATCAGCCAGATTCCTTTCTCTGACTTCTTATTATTGAATTAGACCACAGGGATGTCCCCCTAACCTTCCAGGTGATTTGTTTCTTATACAGGTCTAGGTTAATATATGCAGGAAATGGTCTGGGGTGAAATGTAGACAGTTTTATTCCATTTCTCTTCTACAGGACCTTATGGTCAAAACAATACTAACTGGATGGAAACTATTATAGAAATACATCTGTTTTCTTTCTGGCTTTTTATTTTCTTTCTCTTTTTTATTCTATTTATGGGTATTTGAAACAGAAGGAAAAAAGGAAAAAGATACTACCCCTTGTCCCTCTGTTTCCTTCCTCAAAACCTGACCCTGTGAAAATTCTGTCAGGTGAGTGCTGGGGGAACCCACACTGGAAATGATCAGCTCCCCTATTCCTCAGACTCCATCCTCGTCCTCAAATCAGAAACTGTTCTGCATTTATCATGGCACTTAAAGATTTAATCAGATCCTGCCCGCCCCCCTTCCTGCCACCAGCAAAATTTGACTTAACAACAGTTAAAAATTGATTTTCACTGGCAAATAATGGAAGGCAGACAAGAACAGCGATTTTAATGGTTCGTGATTATGCCTTCATTTTAGACAGGGCCTTTCAGGTTAAGACTGGAGACAAAGAGATTCATGAAGAAAGAGTGAGCCACCCTGTTCCTTCAGACAGTGGCCAGATCTCCTGGCTCTCAGCCCGTGTTCTTTCCACTGCTTCAGTGACTCTCCTGTCCTACATTCTGGGTCACTGGCAGTGCTGTAGGGAGCTTCATTAATTATGATTGTCTTGCTGTGTCAAATGGATTACAAATGGAGACACCTGTGGAGAGCCCACAAGGTCACTGACAAAGGCTGAAAGGAGATTGGAAAGTGAAGGACAAGTATCTTCTAAATACTCGCTGTAATCAGACAAAACAAATCGGTGGAAATAAATTTAGCCTGAAAGACAGTTTCACCTTTTCTAAAATTCTGACTGAATAAATGCTGTGGGGGTGTGTTAGTACAGTCACTCTTGCCTAGAATTTGGTTGTTAATATTTGTGTATTTGAATAAGTCTGAAACAAATTCGTCAGGAATGATCTGCTCTAGAATGAGTCTCCTCCTGTGGATAGTCCTGCTCCAGTCTAAACTGGGTATAGGAATAATTCTGCAGATTCATACCCCTGATGCACTCTCATCTGGACCCCAATACCCAGAACCAGTGTATTATGTCAAGCAGAAGAGTCTGACATTTGGCAGAAGAACACTAGACAGTTATACCGTCTTCCAGCCTGGAAATGGCTTTGTGGGTCCTTCCCCAAGAGCCTTCCATAAAAATTTTCTGTGCTTTAAGTTGGTGTCTGAATGTTATGCTGGGTAGTTTTACTGGTAGCCCCATACCCTTTGAAATGTCTACAACCTTTTGTGCAGGATTCAGTGTGACATGCAATCACTCTTTCCTCCAGTCTGACCCACACATCACTGATCACGCATGAGTTTCTTAATGGATTACTCTGATTATGTTGAGCCCCTACTCATAACCTTAACTGCCTGCTCATTGTCTACTGAAGGAAGAGCAAGCTTCTTGCCCTCGTAATCTTTTTTAACATGCGATGGACACCCATGACATGCCGAATGCTATGCTAGGTGATAGGGATGTCTCTCCCCTTAGAGGCTCTCCATTTCAACAGAACAGATCAGAATCACCTTAGAAGTATTTTTCAAATGACATATGCCTCCCATCACAGAAGTAGAGATGGAATCTTCAGGGTAGAACATGTAAATTCGGCAAACAACTAACATACACATACACACACACACACACACACACACACACATACACACACATACACACACAACTAGAAAGACAAAGAGTGGTGCTTAGAATATAATGATGCCATAGACACAGGTTGCTACAGGTTCATATTGTGTTCTCACCTGTCCAGATTTGGGAATAGGGGGGATATTGATAATTACTTTTTGAAAAGTATCCAAACTGAGATTTCTTAGGATGAAATCAGAGTTAGCTAAATAAAGAGGTAGGAAAAAAAAAGGTAGTGTAGGCAGAAGATCCTGGATATATGAACGCATTTTAGGAAATGAAAGATTGGGGCATTTTGATGAACTATAAGATCCTCATTAGTTGTGGAAGTAGACGAGGCTTGAGAGAGAGACTAGAAGATAGGTAGGCCTATATCTTTAAGGTCCCTGTAAGCTATAGTAAGAGGTTTGGATTTTATCCTGAAACCATTGAAGGGATTTAGTTAGGATAAGCCAGGGAGCTGGAGGAAATGATATGACCATAGGGGAGAAGGCAAAATCAAGGATGAAACCTAAGTTCAGATTTGGAAAACAGAGTGAATGATGGTGTCATTCACTAAGTTAGAGGGAACAGTGGAGGAGCAGTAGAGATAGAAGACAATTGAAATTGTGGATGTAGGGGGACCTCCAAGAGCAATTCTCAGTGGTATAGAGTAGATATACATACAAGTCTTATGCTGAGGGGAGACATGTAGACTGGAAGCACTGATTTAAACATCAGCAGCATAATGGTAATTGAAGCTCTAAGAATGCTTGAGATCACCCAAGGAGAATGTGCTTAGAGAAGAGTCCTGGAAGACATTTCCCTGAGGGGAAAGAGGCAGTTTTCCAGGAGGACTGAAAAGAAAATCGTAAGGGCCTTATGACATACATGTTGGCAGAAGCAGCTTGTTTGGAACTTGGGGCCTCAAAGCCTAATTAAGGAGGTTTAAGGAGTGTGTGGGAGATGAAAAGCTGGGGCAGCAAGGGTAAATTTATGAAGGTTTCTCTGAAGAGTAGGATACTAGGAAAAGATGGTAGGAAGCAGGTAATGTGTGAGGGGGTGTGGCATTTATTTACAGAAGGAATGCAGAAGCATGGAGCAATCAGAAAAGACTTTGCAGGGGGGAAAATGCTTGAGCTAATCTTGAAGAAGGGGGTTGGCATTTCCTTGGAAAAAGAAATGGCATATATGAGACAGAGAGGCAGGGGGAAGTTGGCCATATTTAGGGAATTCTTAGCAGTTCTGTTTTGTACTATCCTCTCCTTCATATACCCTTCATTCCAGCCAGGCTGAACTGTTTACTTGGACCCAAATTCAGGCTACTTTGTTCACATTACTCTCTCCATCTAGAATGCCTACCCACTACTTCACCAAATGTCCAAGTTCTCATCCCTTTGGCGAACCATGAATACCAAGGCCTCTGTGGATTCACGAATGTCTTCCGTCTTCCACCAATTGGGAGTAACTTCCCCACTTGGAATTCTCATAACATTGTATTTTTATCTCTCTTTCAGCATTACTGTTGAAGCCTAGTAGTCACTCAAAGGAAGATCCCTGAGGCCAAGGACAATCTTTCTATTAGAATCCATCTTTCTATACCTGATATAGGGCATGCACTTTGGCTAATTCTATGGCTCTCCAAGTGTGGTCTCAGGACCAGCAGCATCAGCAGGTCTGGGAACTTGAAGACATGCAGATTCTAAGGTCCCACCACACGCCTACTAATTCAGAACCTCCGGAGGTGGGGCTAGCCATCTGTGCTTTAATAAGCCCCCAGACAACGCTGAGAAAGCTAATGTTGGAGAACCACTGGGTTAACTGAAGGTCTTTTACTGGTCATTATAAGTACTTCTTTTGACTTTACCTGAGAACCTCGCTTTAAACTCAGGTTATTATTTGAAAAATTCTCTCTTTTTAAAAAAATCCTTACCAGAGGATATATTTATTGATTTTAGGGAGAGAGAACATGAAACATCGATCAGTTCCCTCCCATTCTCACCCAGGCTGTGTATTAAACTTGCAACCTAGGTATGTGTCCTGATGGGGAATTGAATCTGCAACCTTTTGGTATGCTTGGCCATGGCTGAAAACTTCTCATTTTTATGTCTTCCTATTTCTTGTCATATCATTTATGTAAGAAATCTTTTATTAGCTAAGGAAATTTTAGCAATCGAAACATGGTATCATTGTGCCTTAGAGAACTACAGTGGCTCAAGTAGTATCCAAGAATTAAACATTGAATGACTGAGATCAGGAATAATTGATGGTTGAATTTCCTAGTCTCTTTTTTTC
Source organism: Lasiurus cinereus (assembly GCA_011751065.1). Classification (NCBI taxonomy): domain Eukaryota; kingdom Metazoa; phylum Chordata; class Mammalia; order Chiroptera; family Vespertilionidae; genus Lasiurus; species Lasiurus cinereus. Next base: position 48,975,681 of record JAAGEH010002531.1, on the reverse strand, counting down.
ACATTCTCCTATGCATTCCTTCCTTCCCTTTCCTTTCTCATTTTTATTTTCACATTTACAATTATCCTAGGTTACAGTTCTCTGAGAATATGTACTTTGGAGAAAAGATGCTACAAAAATTTCAAACATTTATAATAAAAATCAAAGATGTCTCATCAAGGTCAAGTAGAGTAGTCCAGAAAGTTTAGAACGAGTGGCAAAATGTTCCATTTTGCTCACATTCTTTTGGTCACCCATTATTTCAGAGACAGAATTTTAATCAATGTGGAAAGACAGCTTTCCTTAGACTTTAATTTGCTTCAAACTATTCCAGGCATACTTACTGCTCTGTGAATTTCAGCATTTACTGCAGGTGTCAGCTTCCTATGGTGTAGAAAGCTGTTCTGAACGTCTGCCAACAACTTTTGAGCTTTTGTGTCATCTCAGCCCTTGGTGATAATCAGACAAGCTCTGGGCTAGGCTAAGGTGTCACTAATGCTCAACAAAGATGCCCCAAACCAGCAGTCATCCTTAATAGGCAGCCTGTTCTTTGTTCAACATCCTAACACTTTCTTATCATTCCTAACACTTCCTATTTGTGTGTGAGTACTTTGCTTGCTTATGTATGTGTATAGTACTCACACAAGTGAAATATAGATATATATAAAGCCTGAGTGAAGAGAATTTCAGTAGCACAAAAGGTTTCTCATTCACTGTAAAGAATGCATAGATACAAGGGCCAGTCCTATTTTTTCCATTACAGTTTACATTCAATATTATTCTGTGTTAGTTTCCAATAAACAGCATAGTGGTTAGACAATCATGTACTTTACAGAGTGGTGCCCCCATTGCCTCAAACACCCACTCAGCCCCATACTTATTTATCATGATATATTCCCTAATCTGTAATCAACATCTCTGTGGCTATTCTGTAACTACCAGTTTGTACTGCTTAATTCCTTCATCTTTTTTACTTAGCCCCTCAACCCTGCTCCCCTTAGACAACTGTCAGTCTTGATATAAATCCTATATAATAAAAAGCTAATATGCAAATGAACTGAACAGCAGAACAACTGGTTGCTATGATGCACACTGACCATCAGGGGCCAATGATCAATGCAGGAGCTTCCCCCTGATGGTCAGAGAAGCCAGGCTCAAGGCTGGTGAGCACAGCTGCAGTGATGGAAGCCTCTTTCATCTCCAGGCAGCGCTAAGGATGTCTGACTGATGGTTTAGGCTCACTCTTTGCTGGAAGCAGGCCTAAGCCATCAGTTGGACATCCCCTGAGGGCTCCCAGGCTGAATGAGGGCATAAGCCAGGCTGAAGGACCCCCCTGAGTGCACGAATTTTGTGCACCGAACCTCTAGTCGCTTAATGTCTGTATATAATAAAAAGGAGAGAATGGGAGCAAATATACAGCATCCACCTACCCCAGCATCCACATGCATACTTTCTTTATAAATACAGCATTATAGTAGATATTTCCTCATGTAGTGAGAACTGTATATATCAGAATTGCATTTTATAACATATAAAATACCAATTAAGTCACTCCCAAATCTCTTAAATGTTTGGAGAAAAGATACATGGAAATTCAGAAAATAGGTCTTCCAAGTCTTAAAGAAATAAAGTACAAAGATTTTCTTTCCTATAAATATCTTCATAGTTCTGGTGATTCTGCTCCAAGGAAGCACTGAATTACAGATGAACTTGAGTTTCAGGAAATGTAGTCAGTATCCAAACAGATATTGAAAGAGAAAATTCTTTACTCTTCAGAATCTGCTATATCTTTGCCATATCCAATTAGGTTAAGTCATTGTTCATTTGGTGGTTAAAGAAGTAAGAGTCCAAAAAATGATGAGAAAGTGAGCTATCTTTCTGTTCCAAATATATCATGATTCATCTCTGAGATATTATCTTGAGAAGTCTAGCTCATATAGACTCTCTAACATTGCTTTCAATGTCTTAACTATTTAGGTAAGATTTGTTTTTGCTTTTGTATGTGTATGTGTTTTTATGTTTTTATTGATTTATTGGAGTAACATTGGTTAATAAAATTACATAGGTTTTTATCTTTTTTTATTGATTTGAGAGAGGGAGATAAACATTGATGCAAGAGAGGACCATCGATCAGTTGCCTCCCATACACGCCCAACCAGGGATTGAACTTGCAACCAGGGTGCATGCTCTAACCAGGAATCGAACCCATAACCTTTTAGTTTATAAGGCGACACTCTAGCCAACTGATCCACACTGGCCAGAGCTAAAAGTATGTAGATTTTAGATGTATAATCCTATAATACATCATCTATACATTGTATTGTATATTTATTACCCCAAGTCAAGTCTCCTTCTACCACCTTTATTCTCCCTTTTCTCTCTTCCACCTCCTTAGGGCAATTTAATTATAAAAGAAGGACATCCTATTTTTAGCTCTCAAAATGTTGACATCTAGATTATAGTGAATTATTTTTCACTAAGGAAAGGACAAAGAGAGTCTCCCCAATCCCCCCATGTTAGCGTAATGTGAGTTTTAAGAAAGGATTTTAATCTATGGAGACTGGGAAAGTGGACTGCGTTTGATTAATTTGCTGTGCCCAGCTGAAGTGCCTGTTTTCTTCCCTGGCTCCAACTTGCTATTCAGTTTCATCTAAATGTATAACATAGTACATACCATTCTAAAGAACTTTGTCAACTTGGTAGGTGATGCTAATTTGCTTACATGAACCTTTGGGAAAGGGGAAGAAAGGCCTGGGCATTGGGATGACACAATTTACATAAGAGGACCAGAAAGCCAGGACACTTTTTGTTCTTAACAGTTTCCTGAGCACCTAGGCTCAGTCATCAATAAAAACCAACCAGCCATGGGGTTGCCCTTAGCTCCAGTCTCACCGTGTTCTAGCACCGTTCCAGTTGGCAATGAAAAGCATACTTGATCATGGTCCTTCTCAAGCCTCTGGGACCCACACTGGCCAGTTCTGCCCAGCAGAATATTTCTACTCAGCCTCTCTTTGGACTGCACTATTTCCTAAAACCCAGGCCCTTAAACGAGATTTGGTTTTCAGGCTTATTTCTTCCTCTATTTGTCATCATGGGAAATTTTTTCATATAAAACGTTATGAATTCAACAGCTGGCCAGCTTCTCTTGCCCTTGTTGTAGCTATCTATAGAAAGTAGGAGAGGAAGACTGAAAAGGGAATAGTTGACACTTCTTCCAGAGACATGAAGTAGGTGAATGGAGGCATGGTGACCTTCCCACATAATAGGAGCTCTATTTTCTAAGTGCTTCCTCTCTGCTAGGCACCAAGATATCCACCCAAGCTAGATGTTTTTCATAGACTATTTCACTTAATCCTCCTCTAAGCAATATTAAACCTTATTTGACAGATGAGGAAACTGAAGCCGAGTGAGTTTAAATTACAGAGCTAGTAAATAGCAGAGGCAAGTTTAGAAAAGAAGCCTATTTTCCCCAAAGCGTGGCCTCTTCCCAAGAATCTATACTTTTCCCAACTGAAAGATGGCAGCTAAGCAGTTTACATTTAACTCCAAGCCCTAGTCCTCAACTGGTGGCTCTCTGTCCCTCCCCCAGGGAACATTTGGCCATATCATTGTCACAAATGGTGGGGGAGTTGCTACTGGCATCTAGTGACTTGCTGGTGCTATTAAACATACTTCAATGCCCAGAACAGCCCCCAATAATAAAGAATTATCTGGCCCTAATGGGTTTGGCTCAGTGGATAGAGGGTTGTCCTGTGAGTCAAGGATCTCAGGTTCGATTCCAGTCAAGGGCATGTACCTCGGTTGCGGCACATCCCCAATCAGGGGTGTGCAGGAGGCAGCTGATTGATGTTTCTCTCTCATCAATGTTTCTAACTCTCTCTTCCTTTCCTTTCTTCTCTGTAAAAAATTAATAAAATATATATTTTTTAAAAAGAATTATCTGGTCTAGAATGTCCATAGTGATAAGGTTAAGAAACTTTGATTCGAAAGATGGTGGATTTTTAAAGCCAATTCATAAGAAGAAGATTTTGTCTGTACCTTACTCATATGTACTTTGTCCCATCACAGATGACAGCAGTCTTCTAAATCTAACTTCCTACCCTCTGGTTAGAAGACGGAAGAGAAGGTTCTTTGGGCTATGTTGTCTCGTCTCAAGCTAGATAATTCCTCCTGGAAACCCACCCCAGAGGAGACCTGAAAAAAACCACAGACGCCGAGGACCTCCAGACAGCTGAACCACAGTTATTGGTTTCTGACTATGTTTTCTATGCTTCCTTATTATTTTTATCCGCCACTCTCTACCCTCTTAAATGATTTTACATTTGAAAGTAGATGCTGTCAAGGGAAAAAAACCATACAGATTCCAAAAGCAGGCTGTTTTTAAAAGTATTTTTAAAGTCGACATTGTGCATGTCTGCTCCAAACCATACCATGACAAATGCAAGAATTATGATTTTTAAATTATTTAAAGATCTTTTCAAATGGGTTATACAGAAAAAAAAATCATTTCATGGTATACTAGTAAACCTATAACTTTTGCTGATTTCATGTTAACAATTTATCTTATGTGGAAGAAGTCTTTAAACATAGAAATCCATTTAAAACTTCAAAACTATGTTAAAATCCAATCTATCAATATCATTAGAAACAATATAAGCAAACACACCACCTCATCCATTGCTTTCTCTGCTTTCATTTACATTTAGTCTTCCATTCCATCAGAATTTAAGAGCTTCAACAGAAAATATCTTAATTTATAATGCAGCAAAGACCATCTATGAAAAGTGTTTAAATTTTGTAAATACACAATAATCCTAATACCTTCGTACAGTGCATATGGGCAACTAATTTCCTTTCGATCCAATGGTGTCTTTTTCAGCTTCTTGGAAAATGAAGTAATCCAGTTAGGAAATGGTGTAGTAACATATACAATTACCCTCAAATGTAAAATTTGAATATTATGACATTTTGTTCTAATTGAAATCTGAAGCATGAAGTCTGCGCATCAGCATAGTGTTAACTCTTTAGGGCATGCTGGAATTAGCTCAGATCGTAAAAATATTTAACATTTTACATTGTTAATAAAATCTTTTCAGTTCAGCTAAGCTTGTCTCATTTTAGATGACGATGCAGATATGACTTTTCCAATGTGTACTCGGTGTCTTATCTTATGCAGATTCTTGAAAGCAGGACACATAAAGCAATACTATAGTTTAGAAAGGAGGAAGCCACGTGCTGTTTTTCTGCTCACAGCTTTGTTGTGATCTTCCTCCACTAAACTTGTAACATGCTACACATTTTGTTGTATTCCCCACTGTTTTTGCTTTGGTCCATTTCCCAGACAGAATTTCCCATAGGTTGGCAGATCAGGCCTTTGGACTTCTTTTTCCATAGTCTGAAAAATCCTGAAGTCAGACAAGAGGCACCAGTGTCTGGGATAATAAAAGGAGGATCAAGATGCCTTTAAGTGATGTATTCAAAGCACATCTTTAATCCCAACCCTATTATTTCTTCCTACTTATGTGCACAGGCATTTATATGCCCACCAATATCTTGACCTGAAAACTAAGTATATTAAAGCCTTTAGCTTTAGTGAAGATGAAGACAGGTACAAACAAATTACTGGAATAATTATTTTATTAGGCTGAATTATATGAAATAGCTGATATTTGACTGTTTTGACCCAAGAAATGGCAATTTCATATAGTTCAACACCGTACATAGTTTTGTGGAAATAATCTTTGGAATTGTCTTCTAGGTTCTTCAGGTTGAAAGGACTAAAGGGTTGGAAGAGATCTCAAAGGCTATGCAGGTCTCTGTGTGGATTACACCAGCTGGTTGTTGGCCTTATTCATAGAGTCAGAGTTGTGTTCCAATGAACTGGTAACGGATGCATGATTATAGGTGTGCTTGGCTTCATATAAAGATGTACCCTCGAAAATTACCCAAGAAAACCACAATTTTATAAATCAAATACTTGTAAAACAAACAGTTGTGGGAATATGCTATTTAAAAGACACCTCAGGTGAGTACTCCCCTGCAAAGCAGGTAACTATTCCCAGATTTACCTGCTCTGCAAACCCTGGTTTTCATAAATGAGGTTTGATTAAAGCTTAATGTCTTTTCTTTTATGTGGTTCATTTTTATCCCCTGAAGTTAATTGACTTCAGGTCCATTGTTGTAGAGATTATGAAGTAGCCCAATTTGACACATTCTCACTTAGTCTCTGTCCTCTCCCATTTTTCTACTATATTAAACCTTGAGCTTCATTCTAGTTCCTACCAATCCATGCACAGTTATTAACTGATAACTCTAACCTTGGTGTTCAGCACGTTTTTCTAAATGCCTGGCCTAAATCACTTCTGCTTGGTTAATTTGTGCTCACTCTAGCCTTAGTCTCTTAGTCTCAGCGTAAAAGTAACACTTAACTTCTGTGCAATTGTGCTTTGTACAACTGAAGACTGTTAATAAATTCAGGTCTCACCTCCATGATTGGGAGGACCATAGTAGCATTTCATGGAGATGGGAATTTGTCTAATTCCCTAGCTAGGCTTTTCATACCTAAGGTAAATAAATGCAACCACTTTATCTTCTACTCATAGTGCCTGTTTCCCAGCCTTTGATCAGTTTTGTAGTTCCCTTAGACACACTCCAAGATTTATAGATCCTTTCTCAGTGGCAGGTCCTAAAATTAAATTTAGTCCTCAAAGTCCTGATAACTTACACTGGCTCATAGTTGCAACAGGTAATTCATAGTCTCCCATTAGATATGCCAATGTGTCTCTTTAGGAGCCTGACCCCTGTCCTCTCCCCACCAAAGGACTTTCTCAGGTGTAGTTCCATGAGATAGAGTTCTAATGTCTCAGCTTTCTGCTGGCATCTGCTTCCAGATTAGCAATAACACTGAGCTGATCTCTGGGGATAAGGAGAGAATATTGAATCCATTTTGTTGCATGTACCCACATGCTTAAAAAAGAAAAGGATGTGAGCTGCTCTGGCACACAATCTTCCACTTCACCACCATATTTTTAATGCCCCATGCTGCCTTCTCTCTCTCTTTTTTTTTTATGATTATGAGGCAATACATGTTCTTTGCAGGGAATCTGAAAAATACCACTAAGTATAAAGAAAATAAAAATCATCCGGATCCCACCACGATCACATTGTTTAAAACCACATTTCTAGGCATTGTATCAGTCAGTGGTAAGGCCCAAAGACACTTTTGGATAAGGTTTGTAAGGAAATGCCTGGAAGACACTTTAAAATATGGGTCCACTAACGTTTTGCCCACATCGAGGACAGATTCACGGCACTCTTCTGGGTGTGCCATTGTTCTGGAGTACAAAGAAGACTTTAGAAGTAGCACAGCCCTGCTGCCTCCTCTAAGGAAAGCTCGTGGGGAGATTCTAAAACCCTGCCAGATCCTTTGGCTCCTCGGTGCTCCACGTAACATTAGATACTTACTGTTTGGCAATACTGCCACCTTCTGAAAACTGAGCTTTAGATTGAGAGGGGGAAACCAAGTATAAAAGCATCTAATTTATCTTAGACAGCAAACAAATGGGCCATATTAACAATGATCCTATATGACTTTCAGACTCTGGACGTCTCCGAGTTGAAAGGATCAGGGATATCATCCGGATTAATTTCCCACCCCACCCACATTCCTAAGCAATGTCTATCATTTCTTTGTATTCTAGAATGTCACCAAGTGCAAAATGCTCAAGTTCCAGGTAACTATAGATAGCATGAAAAAGAGTAGTGATGGTATTGGCTCAAAATAAATCATTAGCATTAAATATAAAGTCCAGAAATAAGCCCAAGAACATAGAAGAATGGAGTACATTATAAAAATGACATTTCAAATCCCTGAGGAAAGATTGGATTACTAAGTAAATTATATTAGTATGAGAGTCCGGATGCATGGATTCATGCACCAGTGGGGTACCTCAGCCTGGCCTGCAGGGATCGGGACAAAACCGGCTCTCTGACATCCCCCAAGGAGTCCCAGATTGCAAGAGGGCGGTTCTTGGGTAATGCATCCCAGAATTGGGCTCCCTCCTCTGTGGTTTTGGGTGTGTCACCCAAGAACTGCAGCTGCTAAGCATCGCAGCTTAGCAGTTCCCCCACTGAACGTCTGCCCCCTGGTGATCAGTGTGTGTCATAGATACAGGTTGGAATATTGACCAGACAGTTGGTTAGGCTTTTATGTAGATAGATAGATAACTGGCTAGCCATTTGGGGGAATTATTATATCTATGCCTCATAACTTTTATCAAAATCAATTCTGACTGCAGTAAAGATTAAAATGCTAAAGCAAATAAATAGACATATAAAAGGACTAGCAGGCAATTCTGATGAACATTTATATAATTTTCATGTGGGAAACAGCCTCTCTAAGCATGATACTAAAGGAAGAAACCACAAAAGAAAAGATGGATGGATTTAACTAATTGAAAATCCAAAACTCCTATACAATGAAAAATAAATCAGATAAGAATAAAACAAAAGTTTAAATATATGCAACAAAAAGTATAGACCTGTAATATATATCAGGAGTTTAAATTCCACTACTTTGATAAGTTTCCATGGTTTACAAAACCTTATCCATCCAAATGTTGCCATTTCATTATTTTCTTTTCTACTGCACTTTTTCATTATTGCTTATTTAATTGTCTATATCCACTAAACTGGAAGTTCAAGAGGGCAGCAACCATGTCTCTTTTGCTTACTGCTATATCTTCTACATGTAACACAGTGCTAGACACAAAGCAAATACTAAAAACATTTATTGGATGAGTGAATAATGAATTCATGAATAAAGGACATTTTATGACTCAAAAAATATCAAAATTTCCAGTAGAAAATTGAGCCAAAACACAAACTAGCAATGTACCATAAATTTAAATAATTCACTAACGATAATTATGAAACTATTTGAATATACTGGTAATCAAAAATGTAAATTATTGTAATATATTCCTTTTTGTGTATCAGAAAGGTATATATAATTAAAATGCCCAGGGACAGAAGAAAGTGTAGAAATGAATATTCTCTTACAGAGTCAACATGAGTGTAAATTGAGTCAATCTTTCTGGAAAATATTTTGGCAGTGTATTTTACATATATGCCAGGTAATTCCACTTCAGGGAGATTCTCCTCAAAAAGGTCAGAAAAAATGAAATAAGTTGCATTCATTCATCATTCAAAAAATATATGCAAGAAAGGATGCTTATAGCAGCAATATTTGGAGAAAGATAAAAATGTAAATATGTCTACAGTAAAGGGCTGGTTAAATATGGTATGTCCTTTAAATGGAATACTGTGCACCAATTAAGAATGAGCATCATATGCATATGTAGGGAAATAAAGAAGCTATATTGTTAAATGAAAAAAGAAAGTTACAGAAGAAATCCATTTTTAAAATATACATATACATGTGTACATTAAAGAGTCTGAAAGGCTATTTGCTAAAATGTTAACAGCAATTATCTCTGAGAGGTGAGATTTGGAGCAATTATATTTTCTTTTTGCATATCTGTAATTTCTGAATTTTCCACAATAAGCATGTAGTATCTGTATAATTTTTCAGGGAATAAATAGCAATGTTCACAATATATATTAAATATAAAACACATGTTATAAAACAGTATGGATAGTATAATACAATATTTGTAAAAAATTATATATAAATCTATCTATGTATGTATATATATGCATAAGAAAGCTAGAAGGACATACATTAAATGTTAATAGTAGTTATTTATGGGTAGTGGGATTATGGGTGATTATTTTTTCTTTTTGCTTTTCTGTGTTTTCTAATTTTTCTACAATGAATATGTATTACTTGTGTAATAAAAACTATTAATAAAAGTTTCAAAAAAAGAATTAAAAAGTGGAATAGACATTGTTACTCACCACTTGCCTTCATCCTCCCCACATCCAGAGAGGCAGAGAGAAGAAAAGAAGAAAAGAAAGGGAAAGGGAAGGGAGAAACTAGGAGGTAAGGAGAGAAGGAAGAAAGGGAAAAGGTAAGAGAAAGAAGTTAAAGTCAAGTCAGTGGAGGGAGGATTAAAACAGCTTTGGAAACTATTTTACTCACAATAGCACTGTATCTAAATTTAGTTCAATTTTTCGGAAAGCTACAACAACAGCAAAATACATTGAGTTAAATAATTTTATTTTCTAATAAAAGGAAATTATACACATGTGGAGAAGCATCTAGAAATTAAGCTCTGACAGGAATGTCTCCCAAGAAGTTTCTCCAAAGGCAAGCTTTGTAGTTCAGCTACTTGTTATGAACTGTGCGGTACAGCCTGGAGTTACACGGACTTTTGTCTGCATCTCGGCTATTCTGCAACTAAGTATACAACTATGGCTAGCAGTTCCAATATCCATTCTCTCCTTTTTTCCTATAGTAACAGAGAACCCAAATTTCAGCGAGACACTGGCCACCTAAAGTAAAGACTCCATTTCTTAGGCTCCTTGTGGCTATACTGTATATCTGAATTTTGGACTACAGGATATGAGCGGAATTGTGTGATTTCCAGTAACATTCCTAAAATAAGGAGCATGCATTTCTATGCTCTTCCTCTTTTCCCACTAGGCTGCAATGAAAGCATAAAGGTGGAGTTGAAACAACTGTCTTGGAGTCAAAATTGGACACTACATGAAGTTAACAGAATTGCCTTAACAGTTCCGAATCCCCTTTCTTCTTCCTGTAATCTGCTAAATGATGAATCCATTTATAATTTATATCTCATTTAAGGCATTAATAAGGTGAATCTTTTGTACAGAAGAACCTGCTCACTAAACTAATTAACATCTGTGAGCCTTGGTTGCCTCGAATAAAATGAAGGTAATGTTAATATCACAAAAGGTTCAACCCAATAATTGTCCAGTTATTGCCTTAGTAACAAAGCTCATTTATGAGAACAATCCAACAAATGAATCATTACATGAGACTGTGTACAGAACAGTGGACAAAGGAAAATATTTTAAATAAAGTGTTTTTAAATCAAATTGTCAATTGGTTTTCATATGAAAAAAATAAAATAAACTTCTATTTTGCCTCATTCCAAGTTGATTATTGACCTTAAGGTAAATGGTAATAAAACAATAAAGCTTCCAGAAGATGATATAGGAGAATATTTTCATACCTGTAGGGCTGTGAAATTGTTTCTAACAGGACTCAAACCATTTTGGAAAACTATTTAATGCTATTTACTATTGTAGAATACATGTGTACCCTGTGATCCAATAGTTTCACTCTTAGATAGAGACCCAACAAAATTGTGTGTGTGTGTGTGTGTGTGTGTGTGTGTGTGTGTACTCAAAGACAGGTAAAAGAACATTTGTATTGGCATTATTTTTAATAGCCAAAGCCATAAACTATTCAAAGATCTGTCAACAGAAGAATGGCAAAGTAAATTGTGTTATATTAATATAATTGAATACTATAGGGCAGCAAAAAGAAATGAACTCCATTACAGCCAGGTACAACCACATAAAAGAATGAAACCATAATAATGTTGAATGCAAGAAAACGAGATGTGGAAGAATAGACATACTGCCATTAGCAGCCAACATTCACAGCCACTGAGAGATGGATGCCCTGGCTCAGTGAAACAGACACCATGTCACTGAGTACAGCTCACCCCTAGCACTGTGCAGATCCATTAGCTTCTCACATGGATTTGCTCCATCCAGATAAAGCTTCTGGATTCTGGGATCACAGTTCTTATATACAAGATGAAGGATAATGGGACAAACCATAGGCCCGCTTTGCAGTTGGTCCCAAGACAATATAGGTGATACTCATCATGTACCTCCTCTAATCGCCCATTCTAGACCCCCCTCATCCTACTTGGTCCCTCCTGAGCTTGGTGACCAGGACCCTCACACCTGAGTGGTCAGACACCCTGGTTACCATGCCTTTAGTAGATTGTGGTTGCTGCACTTGCCCGTTTACAGTTAAAATTGGGCATGAGATACCAAGAGGTGAACCAATGGGTCATCTGAGTGCCAAACACACTCCTCTGGGCCCTCATTATGTTGCAGTTACTCTGCTTCCTGGTGATAATCAGAGTCCATAACCTCGGTCAGTTTGGTAACTTTTATTGTCTGGTATGAGAAGCCTAAAGTGACCAGGTAGCAGTGGTAGCTTAAGTGTAATGGGACTCTTATTGCCTACACCCTAGGACTAGGAACTGCAGATACACACAGTCTAGACCCTCAGATAAAAAGCACTCAGTAGCTACTGGGGCCACTTTTACTTTCACCCCTTGATTTTTCTTAACCCATATGTTCTAGGTATTCATTACTCAGAACTATATAGTGGCCATTGACTAATTTAAGGAATATAGTGAATTCTGGAGGTTAGCACCAAATGTTGCAAGGTGTCCTCTCCTTTATGCCACCACTCTCTTGGGATGGTAGCTTCTGCTTGGTGGAGTATGTGTAGGAAGAGCGGATCCCACAGTTGTGTTTTCACTAATACACATCCTTTGCTGTAAATATTACGAGTCCTTGGTCTTAGGTAATGTTATGTGGGTCCCATGTAAGTAGATCAAACACTCTGTGAGTTTGTGGTTACTGGTGCTGGCTGAAACCCTGCAGGTGGTTGATAATGGCAAATCCATATCCAGGGAGAAGGTTAACCCTAGCCAGGGTGAAAATGGCCAACTTCTCTCTAAAAAGTAGATTGTTCCAAAGGACTTGTATGCATGTGTGTAGGCATAGCCAGTGAATACAGGGCAATGGGGGTGGGGGACAGGGGTGAGGGAGATGGGTGAGGGCATGTACTGGGGGGTGAGGAGGGCAATAGGGAAAAAATAAAAATAAAATAATTTTTTAAAAAAGGCAGATCATGGCAAAAATAAACATGTACAACTGTTTAAAAAAACAATAAAAGGAGAACAAAAAGATTTGACAGAGATTAAATTAATAAATAAGTAAATAAATAAATAAATAGTAGGTTGTTCTCCCCAAGGAATGGTATTGAATCAAGAGCACGGTGTCAATCTCTGTTGCCAACAAAATGGACATACAGCAATGACTGTAAATGAATTAATCTTGGTGAGAAAAGGCTCTTTGTTGTTGCTGTAACAAATTATCACAAACTTTGTGGCTTAAAAGAGCACAAATTAATCACTTAGATTTCTAGAGGTCAAACATCAGTTCCACTGAACTAAAATCAAGGGGTCAGCAGGTCGGCATTGCTTCTGGATGCTCTAGGGGAGAATCTATTTCCTTTCCTTTTGCAGCTTCAGAGGCCTCCTGCATTCCTAGACTCATGACACCTTTTTCCACCTTCAAGACAGCAGCATAGTGTCTTTAGTTTTCTCTCTCTGACTCATACTTCCATCATCACATATACTTCCTTGATTCTTGCTCCTCTGCCTCCCTCATATAAAAACCCCTGTCATTGCATTGGGCTCACCCAGATAATTCAGGATAATTTTTCCATCTAAAGATCCTATTTACAGATTCCAGGAATTAGGATGGAAACATCTTTAGGGGATCATTATCCCCTAAGGCAATACTGTTGGACCCTTTCATAGCCTACAACTTTGCCAGGGGCAGCTTTTCAAATGGAATATTTTAATAGCCAAAGCCATAAACTATTCAATGATCTATCAACAGAATAATGGCAAAGTCTATTGTGTTATATTGATATAATTGAATACTGTAGGGCAGTAAAAAGAAATGAACTCCATTACAGCCATGCTTTAGAGAGCTTGCTTTAGAATCTAAGGATTTGTACTGTGACTCTTTTATTGGAACTTGCCAGAATCCCCATTGCATTCTTTTCTACCCATTTATCTCTGGTACCATGGCCTCTACCAGAAGATATGGCCCAAGTAATGGGGCTGCTTATGCTGCAGAGCCTCTTTTTACTCTGGGAACCACTTAGAACTAGCACTCCTAGTTACCGAATAATAAGGCAGAGCCGTACCCCAACTGTGAAATATGCTGCCTCCAAAACCTGAGAGGCTGACCTCTCAAGTGGTAGAATATGCAAGGGATGGTACCTTGCTTTTGCTTTGGAGGAATGATCTAGTATCCTCCAGACCACTGGACCTCTACACACTTCACTGATGTAGCAGGCCTCATAATCTTTGTAAGGTTTATCTCCCATCCTCTGTGGTCCTTGTGTCTTACAGTTAAAGTTGAGTAGAGTACTCACCACTTAGCCAACTCCAGGTAACATGATGTCATTAACATAGTGGACAAATGAGGTATCTTCTAGAAAGAATGTTGAGATCAATAGGATCTGACTATTCTGCTATGAGGCATGGTGAGGTCTTCTAGGGACAGAGAATTCTAGTTCCAAAAGGTAATCTAAGGACATGGAGTTACGCTAAACACCAGATACCCAATCACTCAATGATTAAAATAAACATTATACAGTGAGAACAGAGTGCTGTAGACATGTGAGGTCTACTAGTGGTAGAGAAGGCTGGTTCCAAAAGGTTATCTAAGGACATGGAGTGGGGATATATACCCCAGGCACATAGCTGCTAAGTAATATTATACCATGAGCACATAAAATTCCATTCTCTATATTCTCATTGTTAGATAAAAGCCCACCACAATCTGGTATGATTTGAAGTAGTGCCCATGCACTTGCTAGCTGATAAAAACTCACCCTGGGCTTTTAGGGATTTCTTCTCCATCTGCCCCCAGTAAAACCTCTGCTGGGAACACTTAAGGATGGAGAATTTGTTGCAGGGAAGCTAAAAGCAGCAATGCATTCAGGACTCACAGATCTCTAAATCCCTATCCTCTTCAAACTTTTTGCATCTTTTTTCGGTCTAATACAGCACGATTAGTAGAGACCTTTGAAACTGTGTTAAAGTCTCATGACACATACCCAAGGCTGCATTAATCTGATATAGTAAAGATACCACACTCGGCAAAGCAACTATTATTAGGGTTTCCTGTATAAGCTGTGGCAGTGCATTTCATCTGCCATGACCCATCCAGTTTTTAAAGGAGCCAAACTGGTGAATTAAATGAGAGATACAATAAGAACCACCACTACTGAATGTATTTCATTATCCTTGGTTTATAATAATGTATTTTATTAACTGTCTTGGTGAGGTTGGAAGAGTCTCAGGAACTTTCACTTAACCTTTCATACTACAATAGCTCCACCCTTACATGTCAAGAAATCAATGTGAAAGTACTGCCAACTGCTAAGTATGTCTATGAAATTATGTTCTGGAGCTAGAGAAATGATCACCCAGTGGGTCCATGGACACAGCTGAGCCACTACGAAACAGATCTAGGTTAGGACTCTATCTATGACTTTAGTGCCATTTGTTCTTCCCCTAATAGATGTTGGGTCCCTGAGTATCAGTTTCAGCTCAGATCCTTTATCTGAATCCCTTGATGGATCTCAATATTCTCCTTTTCCCATTGTTTGGTTACTTGCATAAATGGTAATAGGGCCCTTTGTGAAATCACTACTATATATACTTTGTAATCAATCATCTTAATGTCCATGCAGACTCTTCTTTGGTAGACAGGTTAGGGTTTAGATCACTGTTTCAGGTCTGGAAACTAAATAGGAGAATGTCACTTTCCTTTGGGGAAGTAGATGCCAGCCTCCTGCTCATCAATTTTTGATCTCTTCAAATCCATCCTATCTATTAAAAGAGTAATATGCAAATTGACCTTCACTCCAACACACAAGATGGCTGCCTACATGTGGTCAAAGATGGCCACCCCCATGTGGACACAAGATGGCTTCCACAAGATGGCTGGCAGGGGAGGGCAGTTGTGGGAGAGCAGGCCAGCAAGGTAGGGTAGTTGGGAAGACCAGCCCTACAAGGGAATACAGTTGGGGGCAATCAGGCCTGCAGAGGAGGGCAGTTGGAGGCAAACTGAAAGGGAGGGCAGTTGGGGGTGATCAGCCCTACAAGGGAAGGGCAACTATGGGTGACTGGGCTGACAGAGGAGGCCAGCATGGGAGGACAGTTTTTGGGGGGACCAGGCCAGAGAAGGGCAGATGGGGGGGGGACCCAGGCCAGCAGGGGAGGGCAGTTGAGAGGAACCAGGCCAGCAGGGGAGAGCAGTTAGGAGTGACCAGGCTGGCAAGGGAGGACAGTTAGAAGTTATCAGGCCAGCAGGGGAGGGCAGTTGGAGACAATCAGGCCTGCAGAGGAGGATAGTTAGGGGTGACCAGGCTGGCAGAGGAGGGCAATTAGGGGCAATCGGGCCAGCAGGGGAGCAATTAGGTGTTGATCAGGCTGGCAGGGGAGTGGTTAGGAGGTGATCAGGTGGCAGGCAGAAGCGGTTAGGGGCAATCAGGCAGGGAGGCAGGCAAGTAGTTGGGAGCCAGCAGTCCTGGATTGTCAGAGGGATGTCCCAGATTGGAGAGGGTGTAGGCTGGACTGAGGGACACACCACCCTCATGCATGAATTTTATGCAATGGGCCTCTCGTACTACTAAAAGGGTAATAAGCTAATTAGCATGCATGTCTTCCAGAAAAATCCATCTGGACGTCCATCTGTACAAAGCCACAGCGGCTGTGAGGCCTGGGGCTCACAGCAGCCATGGGCTCAGGCAACTGTGAGTCCCAGCAGCTATGAGGCGTGGGGCTCAGGCCTCACAGCCGCCATGACCAGCAGTGGCAGCAGCAACAGGGTGATGGCAGCGCCTTCCCCTGTTCAGCCCTGCCTCCTATAGAGGGAGGCCATACTGTCAGTAGGACATCCCTGCAGGTTCCCAGACTGTGAGAGGGAGCAGGCCAGGTTGAGGAATACCACACCAGTGCATGAATTTTCGTGCACTGGGCCTCTAGTTCTATATATATATATATAGAGAGAGAGTAATACCCTATCCACATGTCTTACCCTTAGGAATACTATGATCATCATTATTAGCATCTCCAAAGATAACTGCTGGTCATCCTTTCCTGCTACCATTTTGATCTCCCTGACTATTATAGGAATTATGCCCACCATGCCACAAAATTCTAATGATAGAGCCTATGCTGTGTGCCCCATATATTTACCCTAGGATGAAACCCATTAGTCAACAACTACTATTCACAATCATCTTTAAATACTAATTCTTAATCATAAATAGACACACAGGCTCTTAGAATAGTCTACAACTTGAAACAGAAAGGCTATCATCAAACAAATGATTCCAAAACACTAAACATCTCTAAGAGTTCTAAATATACTCAAATAAAAAAATTCTTTGAAATACTCAAATTGAAGTGATGAGGAGGCAATTGAGTATGAGCCTGGCTTTTGGGAAAGAGATGAGAATTCAAGACACATAGGTGTGAGCCAATAACATATGGGTCTGGATGAGATTACCTTGGGAAAAAGCATGGCTGAAGATTAGGAACAGAGACTGAGCTGGGAAAAGAGGAGGAGCTGGCAAAGAAGTCTGAGAAAAAGCACCAATAAGGAAGAAGGAAAATGATAGTAATGGGTGCTCAAGCACCCGTGTAGGCTCTCTCACCAATCAAGAAAAATCAGTGGTGCTAAATATTGCAGAAAAGTAGAATAAGACAAAGCTGGTAATCATTAGGCTTGCCAACTTGTAGGATGTTGATAATTTCAATGTTGAATGATAGAGACAACATTCTGCTGCCCCCAAGCTCAACTCAGGGATTTAGTAACAGGAAGCATAGTAGATTTTAATGAAAAATTGAAGGTTATAGAATGGAGACAGCCTATTGTGTTTTGCTGTAAGGTGGCAGCTAGAAGGGAAGGTGGAGTTAAGAAAGGTCTGTTCCTAAGACAGAAGATATTAAAGCATGTTTGTATGCTGATGGGACTTACCTAGCAGAGAGAGAGAAAAAATGATCATGCAGGGAAATGGGAAGATAAGTAGAGGAACAAGGTTTTGAGGAGATGAAAGGGAGTAAGAGCCACTCTGTAAGCAGAGGAGTTGTTGACTTATAGGAGGTCAGGTATTCTAAATTACTGGTTCTAAATTATAGCCACGTATTATAAATCCCTTGAGAATTTTTTTTTAAAGTGCCACACCAGATTAAAAAAATATTCCTTAGGAGTGGGGGTTGAGCATCAGGATTTAAAAGAATTCTAGGCATAGCCCCCATTAATAACCACTGATGCACTGTGAGACAGGAACACTGAGCTTGCATACAAATGCAGGTAATCTAATTAACTTGGCTGGAAGATAAGGCAGTTTTCCTCTGATTGCATCTGTTTTCTCAGTGAAATATGAAACAAAGCTGAGCTGAGAGGGTCTTGTTGATTTAAAGAGAGAAGGGGTTAGGTATGAAATAATTTTAGGAAGTAGGAAAGCAACAACTCACGCAATATAATAGGATTGCAAGGATTTGCGGAGAGCCTACTTTAGATGTGTGGTGATAAATGTAAAGTGAGACTAAATGAGCACAGCTGTGTTTCTTCTCCAGCTCCATCCATCCGGGTAAGCAAGGAGTAGGTGGGGATGTCCTTTTGTGACATTTGAAACAGTTGCTACTACTTAACTCCTCAGTAAAGTTGCAGGGTGGAGGCAAGTTATCTTTGGAAATTTTCTACCTCCTTCCTGCTTCCTATAAGAAATATACCACAGGATGACCTAACCCCTACCATTACCACACCAAAATGTTGTAAAAGAGGAGCAGGAAACCAGAATGGAATTCTAATTGGTGGAAATGTTGAAGGCGAGGAAAGTACATTTTAACAGTATCTTAGCCACAATTCACAGGACGTGAAAATGTACGGACCTTATGTGTACTGCTTGCCAACTTTGCCAACTTATATGCACCAGTATTGGATCACCACTAGATGAAGATTAAAAAACAACAACAACCACAAAACATAAAGACAAACAAAAGAAAACATTTCCATCACCCCTCCCCCTCAAAGTTCCTCTCCAGCCAGAGTTCACATTTGCAGAACAGAGGCTCTAAGGCTGAGTCTCTCATTTCCACTCTCAACCCAGACAGAGCCCAGGGTCAGACACAAATAGCTATGCCACCAGTATCATTTATTCATCCATTCTTTCTTTCATATATAAATAAGTAGATGATACATACGTGTAGATAGCTGTTGTATCTCCCTTGTGCCAGAGATTGACTTTCTCCTCTTCAGGGCTCCCCTCAGGCCTAAAATCTACTACTCTTCCTGTTACTAAATCCCTGAGTTGAGCTCGGGGGCAGCAGACAGGAAGCCATCTGCAAGGACTGGCTTCTAATGTTCCTTCCAGTTTTAACAGCTAATCATTCCAGGAGACCAGCCTCATCCCTTTGCATAGCTCTGTGACAGGTGTTAGTCCGTGTTGACTCAATTCCTTATGATTGATTGATCTAGTAGCTAAAAAGCCTTCAGGCTCTACAATGGTGATCATAATCACTGTTGCTGATAACGTTTAAAACAAACAGCTACATTGCTTTTGGAAAATTGCACATGAGTGTAGTTCCAAAAGGGTCCCAAAGAGGGCAGTAAAATAACACTTTGTGTTCTGCTGTATCTTCAAATATTTTTAATATGTGAATTATAAAGCATGCTGAGAGAAAAACGTCATGAGAAACTGCGGGGAAATAGAATTTTTGTTTTCTATTATTCTATTATTGCTAAAGGAATATGACTGCAAATAAATAATATTGTAAATAATGCAAAACACCATCGCATACATAATTTTATTTACTAATAATCATAACAAAAAACCTTTATGATGGTTATTTCCATTTATATCATGCATTATGATTAATTCAGGTCATTCAGCTAGTAAAGCAGCAGAACCAGTTTTCTAAAGACCAGAGAACTCTTTCCTGCACACCTCTGCTTATTTCTACAGGTCCATAAATTACTTCAAATATCAACAGTTATCCTTTTCTTAACTTAAAAAACTTTTTAATTACAGTTTACATTCAACAGTATCTTGTATTTAGTATCAGGTGTACATATAGTGGTTAGATAATCATATACTTTACAAAGTGTTCACCTTGATATTTCCAATACACACCTGGCACCATCCAGAATTATTGAGATATTATTGACTATACTAGAGGCCTAGTGCACAAATTCATGCACCAGTTGCATCACTCAGCCTGGCTTGCAGGATCAGGTCAAAACTGGCTCTCTGACATCCTCTGAGGGGTTCCAAATTGCGAGATTGTGCAGGCCAGGCCAAAGGACCCCACTGGTGCATGATCAGGGCTGGAGATGTATATAGGAGGTTAACTAGCTGGAGAGGGACTATAGGAGAACTCCAGGGCTTGTCCAGCCTGTCTCGCTCGGTCCTGATCAGCTGGACCCTAGCAACAAGCTAACTTACCAGTCGGAGTGTCTGCCCTCTGGTGGTAGTGCACATCATAGCGAGCATATCATTAACATATTATGCTTTGATTGATTGACAACCATATGACCAGACACTTATCTATTAAGCTTTTATTATATAGGATTCCCTATGCTGTACTGTACATTCCCATAACTATTTTGTAACCATGAATTTGTACTTCTTAATCTGTTCACCTTTTTTAGCTAGGGCCCCAACTTCCCTCCCCTCTGCCAATCATCAGTCTATTCTCTGTACCTATGAATCTGTTTCTGTTTTGTTTGTTCCTTTATACTATTCTTTAAATTCTACATAAAAGTATAATCCTATGGTATAATTCTCTGACTGACTTATTTTGTTTAACATAATACCCTTTAGGTCCATCCCTGCTGTCACAAAAGTGAGATTTCATTGTATTTATGAAAAATTTATTATTCAAATTTGTATCTCCCTTCTTCTTCTCCTTCTTCTTCTTCTTCTTCTTCTTCTTCTTCTTCTTCTTCTTCTTCTTCTTCTTCTTCTTCTTGAATACTCTTTTTTCATTTCTTGTAATACAGTGGTACCTCAAGATATGAGTGCCCTAACATACGAGATTTTTGAGATACCAGCCATCGAGCGAGCGAATTTTGCTTTGAAATACGAGCAACATTTGAGATAGGAGTAATCGTGCAGATCAGCCGGCTGCACACGACCCACCAGTTTACCGCGACTCCAGCGTCTCATAGTTTCCCATGCCTCAAGGTTACAGAACGAATTAAACTCGTATCTTGAGGTACCACTGTACTCATTTGGTAATGATGAACTCTTAACTTTTCTTGCCTGGGAAGCTCTTTATATGTCTTTCAATTCTAAATGATAGCTTGGCTGGGTAAAGTAATTTCATGACTGAATATTTTGTGCCAATTCCTTTTTGGCCTGGGAAGTTTGTGTTGAGAAATCAGTTGACAGTCTTATGGCAGATCTCTTGTAGATAACTCACTGCTTTTCACCTGCTGCTTTCAAGATTCTTCCTTTGTCTTTAATATTGGCATTTTAATTATAGTGTGTCGTGGCGTGGGCCTCTTTTGGATTTATCTTGTTTGGGACTGTCTGCACTTCCTGGACTTGTATGTTTATTTCCTTCATCAGGTTAGGAAATTTTCTGTCATTATTTTTCAAATAGGTTTCAATTTTTTGCTCTTTTTCTTCCCTTCTAGAACCCCCACGATGTGAATGCTGATACTCTTGTTTTAAATAAATTTTTAATTTAATAAATTTTTATTGTTCAGACTATTGTAATTGTTCCTCTTTTGCCCCCCATAGCTCCCCTCCACGCGGTTCCCACTCCACCCTCTGCCTTTACCTCCCCCCACACTGTCCTCATCCATACCCCTTCCCCCTAATAATTGTCAGTCCACTCCCTTTCTATGCCCCTGATTCTATTATATTCACCAGTTTATTCTATCCATCAGATTTTTAATTTACTTGATTTTTAGGTTCACTGGTTGATAGATATGGATTTGTGGTTTATAACTTTTATCTTTACCTTTTTCTTCTTCCTCCTCGTCTTAAAGAATACCTTTCAACATTTCATATAATACTGGTTTGGTAGTGATGAACTCCTTTAGCTTTTTCATCTGTGAAGCTCTTTATCTGACCTTCAATTCTGAATAATAGCTTTGCTGGGTAAAGTAATCTTGGTTGTAGGTTCTTGCTATTCATCATTTGAATATTTCTTGCCACTCCTGTCTGGCCTGCATAGTTTCTGTTGAGAAATCAGCTGACAATCATATGGGTGCTCCCTTGTAGGTAATTAACTGTTTTCTCTTTTCTTTTTTTAATCTTTTTTTATTAATTTTTCATACATATCTCCCCATTGCCCCCACTCCCTCCCCAGCATACCCCAACCCCCCAGTGTCTATGTTCATTGGTTATGCTTATATGCATGCATACAAGTCCTTTGATTGGTCTCTTATCTACCTCACCTAACCTTAATCTTCCTACTATAATTTCACAGTCTGTTTGATGCTTTACTGCCTCTGTATCTATCCTTTTGTTCATCAGTTTATAATGTTCTTTATTATCCACAAATGAGTGAGATCATGTGATGCTTCTCCTTCATTGACTGGCTTATTTCACTAAGCATAAGGCTCTCCAGTTCCAACCAGGTTGCTGCAAATGGTAAGAATTCCTTCTTTTTAATGGCAGCATAGAATTCCATTGTGTAGATCTACCATCGTTTTCTGATCCACTCATCTGCTGACAGGCACCTAGGCTGTTTCCAAATTGTAGCTATTGTAAATTGTGCTGCTATGAACATAGGGGTACATAAATCCTTTCTGATTGGTGTTTGTGATTTCTTAGGATAAATCCCTAAGAGAGGGATTACAGGGTCAAATGGGAGATCCATTTTTAGTTTTTTAAGAAAACTCCATACTGTTCTCCACAGTGGCTGCAGCAGTCTGCATTCCCACCAACAGTGCATCAGGGTTCCTTTTTCTCCGCATCCTCACCAACACTTGTCGTTTGTTGATTTGTTGATGATTGCTATTCTGACTGGTGTAAGATGGTATTGCACTGTCGTTTTGATTTGCATCTCTCTGATAATTAGTGACTTTGAACATGTTTTCTTGTGTCTCTTGGCCTTCCTTCTGTTGTCTTTCGAAAAGGTTCTATTTAGGTTTGTTGCCCATTTTTTTATTGGATCGTTTATCTTCCTTTTATTAAGTTGTTTAAGTTGGCTGTAGATTTTGGAGATTAAACCTTTATCAGTGATATCATTTGCAAATATGTTCTCCCATACAGTGATCTTTCTTGTTGTTTTGTTGGTGGTTTATTTTGCTGTGCAAAAGCTTTTTATTTTGATTGTAGTCCCATTTGTTTATTTTTTCTTTATCTTCCATTGCCTTTGGAGCAGTATCAGTGAAGAAGTTCTTTCGGCATATATCTGAGATTGTGCTGCCTGTGGACTCCTCTAGTATTTTTATGGTTTCCCTTCTAATGTTTAAGTCCTGTATCCATTTTGAGTTTATTTTGTATTTGGTGTAAGTTGGTGGTCCAGTTTTTTTTTTTTTTTTTGCATGTATCTGTCCAATTTTCACAACACCATTTATTGAAGAGGCTGTCTTGGCTCCATTGAATGTTCATGCCTCCTTTGTCAAATATTAGTTGAGTATAGTGGTTTGGGTAGATATCTGGGTTCTCTATTCTATTCCATTGGTCTATATGTCTGTTCTTGTGCCAGTACCAGACTGTTTTGAGAACAGTTGCTTTGTAGTATAGCTTGAAATCTGGTATTGAGATCCCACCTACTTTATTCTTCTTTTTCAGAATTGCTGTGGCTATTCGTGGTCTTTTTTTGTTTCAGATGAATCTATGAAGAATTCTTTCTAGGTCTGTGAAATATGCCGTTGGTATTTTAATGGGGAGTGCATTGAATCTATAGATTGCTTTGGGTAGTATGGATATTTTAATGATGTTGATTCTCCCAATCCATGAGCATGGTATGCTCTTCCATCTGTTAACATCTTCCTCTATCTCTTTTTTCAGTGTCCTGTAGATTTCTACAAATAGGTCTTTTACCTCTTTAGTTAGGTTTATTCCTAGGTGTCTTAATTTTTTTGGTGCGATGGTAAATGGGATTGCTTTTTGAGTCTCTCTTTCTTTAATTTCACTATTAGTGTATAGAAATGCCACAGACTTCTTAGCATTAATTTTGTATCCTGCTACATTGCCAAATTCATTAATTAAGTCAATTAGTTTTGGAATGAAGTCCTTTGGGTTTTCTATGTACAGTATCATGTCATCTGCAAATAAGGACAGCTTTACTTCTTCTTTTCCAATTTGGATGCCTTTTATTTCTTCTTGTCTAATTTCAAAGAACCAGCTCTTGGTTTTGTTGATCTTTTGAATTGTTGCTTTGGTCTCCAAGTTGTTTATCTCCGCTCTGATCTTCACTATTTCCTTCCTTCTGAGTACACTGGGCTTTTCTTGTTGCTCTCATTCTAGCTCTTTGAGTTGTAGGGTTAGGTAATTTATTACCATTGTTTCCTGTTTTTTGCAGTAGGCTTGTAGGGCTATGAATTTCCCTCTCAAGACTGCTTTCACTGTGTCCCATAAATTTTGTATTGTTGTGTTGTCATTGTCATTTGTTGACATGATGTGTTTTATTTCTTCCTTGATCTCTCTGGTTACCCAGTCATTGTTTAATAGCAATAACTCCCAAGCTATCCCTCTGCCTCAGATAAAAACGAGTCATTTTCCAGAGCTCCCTTCTGTCAACAGCTCCGAGAGTTTGCCTCCACACTTAGGGATCACACCCTGCCCACCTCTGCAGACCTCTCTAGAGGCAACTTTCCTGCAGTCCGGCTCCCACAGTGTGCGCGTGTAGATCTCTGAATCCACCGCCCACGTATCTGCGCCAATTGGAGAGTGGTGTTCTGGGTCCCCCACTGTTCAGTGAGTAATTCAGCCTCAGTGTTCAGACCACTGCAGACATCCACCTCCCTCGGCAAGATGGCATGGTCTCCGCATTCGTGCTGCTGGCTCCGGCCGACAAAAACCCCGTGGCAGTGGGGCTGCTTGGCCAGGAGAGCCCCTTCCAGCAGTTCTCCGCCTTCTCCTGGAGGATAACTGACTCTTAACTTGCCAACAAACACTCTCCGTGCAACTCTCAGCTGCTCTCTCTCCCTCTGCCCAGCGACAAAGCTCCAGACGCGTCTGTCTATTCTGCTGCCATTTTTTTCTCCTCTGTTTTTTCTTGCTGCTTTTAATATTCTCTCTTTGTCTTTTGCTCTTGGCATTTTAATTATGATGTGTCTTTGTGTGGTCCTCTTGTATTCCTTTTGTTTGGGGTTCTGTGCACTTCCTGGACTTGTAAGTCTATTTCTTTCACCAGATGGGGGAAGTTTTTGGTCATTATTTCTTCAAATAGGTTTTCAGTATCTTGCTCTCTTTCTTCTTCTGGCACCGCAGATGTTGATACACTTGAAGTTGTCCCAGAGGCTCTTTACACTATCTTCATATTTTTGGATTCTTTTTGCTTTTTGCTTTTCCGGTTGGGTGTTTTTTGCTTCTTTGTATTTCAAATTTTTTACTTGATTCTTGCGATCCTCTAGTCTGCTGTTAGATCTCTGTATACTATTTTTATTTCAGTTAGTGTATACTTAATTTCTACTTGGTCCTTTTTCATATCCTTGAGAGTCTCACTAAATTTATTGGCCTTTTCTAGAAAATTCTTGAAAAATCTTATAACCATGGTTTTGAACTCAATATCCAGTCATTTGTTTTCCTCCATTTCTTTCCTTTGTGATCTGTTTCTTTGTGAAAGCCTACCTTGAGTTCTGCCTGCTGCCAGACAGTCCAGTTTCTTTCTGAATGAGCATTTTGGCTGCTTCCCTGAGTTGTGTGCTAAGTGTTCTATAGGGCCCAGTGGCTCAGCCTCCCCAGTTACATGAGGTAAACACTCTTGGTGCACCCCTTTGTGGGCTGTATGCACACTCTTGTTGTAATTAAGCCTTGATTGTTGTTGGTATCACTGGGAAAAATTGACCTCCAGGACAATTGGCTGTGGGGATAAGCTGTGTCTATGCTGGGAGAACTTATGTGCTGGAGACACCCTTATGAGATAAGACTTGCAAAAGCCTCTGTGCTCAGCTTGCATAGGGCAGAGTCTCAGGGTGAAGCAGACAGAATTGGTTTCCCATCAGCTCTGCCTAATAGGCCCCCATGTCTCAGTGTCCCATAGTAATCACTGTAAGCACCTCAGAGAGAAAGCCTCCCTCGAGTTCTGCATGCTTCCAGACAGTCTAATTTCTTTCCGAATGAGCCTGGGTCCCGAGTCTCTCCCAGAACTGGAGTTCAGTGCAGTTGGAAGCTTTTGTCTCCCTCCCACTTGAGAAAGCCAGCCACACATTCAGTTGCCAGTCCTCTCTGTGTGCATGTCTCAGTACCTCTGCCTCCTGCAGCTTATCTGAGTCTCAGTATGCTTTTCTCTTCCCTTCTGATTGTAGAATTTCTACTCAGCCAGCCTTCCTATGGTTCTGGATGATGTCCGTTTTATCTTTTAACTGTAGTTTTGATATTGTTGTGTGAGGCAGCAGTTTAGATGTTTACCTATGCCACTATCTTGGTTTCTGAATGCTGATGCTCTTAAAGATGTCCCAAAAGCTTCTTACACTATCCTCAATTTTTTAAATTCTTTTTTCTTTTTTGCTGTTCTGATAGGATGTTTTCCAAATCACCAATTCAATCCCCTAATTCATTTAATCTTTTGTTGATTCCTTTAGTGTATTCCTTATTTCAGTTTTGCATTCTTAATTTCTGACTGGTTCTTTTTGTGGTTTCTATGTTGTTGTTGTTTTATGCTAGAAATGAAGTTCCTTGAGCATCCTTATAACCGTTGTTTTGAATTCTGTATCTGGTAGTTTGCTTTGCCTCCATTATATTTTTAGAGATTTCTCCTGTTTTTCATTTGGGACCTGTTTGTCTCATTTTGGTTGCTTCCTTGTATTTGTTTCTTTGTATGAGGTAGAACTGCTATATCTCCTGGATATGGTAAAGTGGCCTTATGTAGTGTCTATAGGTCCCAGTGTCCTATGCTGAGTGCAACTCTGTGTGGGCTGTGTGCACTGTCCTTTTGTAGTTCAGCCTTGATAGCTTGGAGGGATTGACCCCATTGCTAATTGGCTGCAAGAAGTGACTATAACTACAGAGGAGGAGCTGATGTGTAGGGGGAACTTTCTTTAGTGTGGCTTTGGTGCTCACTGAGTTTTCCTCTTGAATGTGTGGCTTGTGGATGTGGTAGGGTGGTAATCTGGCATGGTCTACAGCTGTCCACTAGGTGCATTAACTCTTGGGCCTCCTAGGAGGTTAAAGGTCAGCTATTGTTTGTGCCCTACCTAGGGTCACCTGGTAAGAACTATAGAGAAATCTGCAGATGACTACTGGGCTTGGAGGTACCCAGGAGAGGCCATACTGCTAAACCAAGGCTAGTTACTGCTAGTGCCTTGCCTGGGGCCAATTATCCAGAGGTACAAGGTAAGAAGAAGCCAGATTATGCTTCTTTTCCAAAGCCTGAAGCAAGAGAGGCCATTTGTATAGAAAAGCCACCGGAAATGTCTTGGGTTGGGTCCACAAGTTGGGTGGGTGGAATCTCAGGGAATCACCAGAGTACGACCAACAGTGTTAGTGAAGTTGATAGAGATTCAGATATGGCACCCACCTGGGGGTCTGTGAGAGAAGGCTCAGAAAGGGAACAATGGCCTCTGCCAAAACTTCTATCTGGGAGAAAACTGTCCTCCCAGCCTTTACGCTGAAGCCAAACAATTCAGTTTCCTGATTATGTCTCTGGTGCCCTAGTGGCTGGAGCTCAAAGCATGAAAATCTGAGTAAGTTCCTATGTGGGCCCTTTAAGAGGAATGCCTGGGATTCCAGCAGCCCTCCATCTAATCATCCACAATCCATGCTGACCATGGTTTTCACAATCAGAAGTTATGGGGACCTCTATTTCTGGCACTGGAACTATGGGCATAGGATACTAGTGTGGGGCTAAGACCCCCTAGCTCCTCAGAGGGGTTCTCTGTAGCCAAGATATCCCTCCAATTTTTATCCACCATACATGAGTGTGGAATGAGGTCATTCCTGTCTCCATTCCTCCTCCCAGTCTTGATGTGGCTTCTTCCTTATATCCTTAGTTGTAGGACTTGTGTTCAGCTAGATTTCAAGCAGTTATAAATAATAGTGGTTCTGTAATTTAGTTGTAATTTTGATGTGGTTGTAGGAGGTCCCCAATATTGCATTTACCTCCCCACCATCTTAACTGGGACATTCAGGGGATATTATTATTCAGCAGAAATTTGGGATTAAAATCATAAAATTTGGAGCTGAGGTTGTCTCAGTAAGATGAACAATTCATCCTGGTTTGCTTGGGACTTTACTAGTTTTAGCACTGAAAGTCACACATCCTGGGAACCCCCTGTGTCCCAAGCAAAACAGAAGAGTTGGTAAAGAGCATCCTGAATCACCTTGTCCATTGGTTACCTAATGGCAGTCCAATGGCTCTGTGGAAGTTCTGTCCAGTGGTGCCCAGCACATTGCCTTGCCCTTAATACTTCAGTACATATCTATGAAATTATAATTCAGTGTTATGTTTTGTTTGGGGAAAATCTTTTCTGTTACTTCCTAGATTGGACATAATCTTTGGAGTCACTCTTGTTGATTAGAGACTTAGTGGCTCAACGCATTTGGCATCATTATCCACTCTAGTTTCACCTTAGTTCAAATTTCCTTGAAGTTTTAATATGCTATTCAGAGGCAGCTTTTTGTGAGAGGGCAGCAAAATACCATAGCTGAAAGATATTGTGACTATAAGAGGACATTTCTCTACTTGCCTCTGACCAAATTATTACCCCCCATTTCAACTTTGTCAGTGTTGAATGTGTGATACCCAAATGGTCAGTCTTTCATTACCCTTTAAAATATGGAAATGTGAAAATTAACATTCCCCTGAGAACATAAACAAAATCAAATCTCTCAGAAGTTCAAGTTGTCTTTTTGTTCCCCAGTTAATTAAGTTCTCAGGCAGGGAGCCATTCTGTGATAGCCCCAAAGAAAGGAGAAGCAGAGTGACAAAGCCCCCTCTCCCAGGAAGAAAGATATGATGGAAGGCAACAGGTGGCAATTGGGACCTTTTCAGACTCTAGGAGATTATGGAGAGAAGAAGAGGACAGAAGTAGAGACAAAGGAAGATTTGTGATGTTTGCTGTCTAATTTCTGATTTCTGGGCTGGTATTCCAGAAAAGATAGGCTAGGAAGAAAGATGCAAACTTCGCAGAGGTATATAGGATCCTTGCATCACACAATGTCTGAAGGCACAACTATGGGAGCAGACCTTCAACAACTGGAGGCAGTTGCTTTAGAGTAAGGTTGCAAGAGTTATGAGATTGCAAGGTCTTAGAGGCTGCCTAATCTTTCTCAGCTTCTGGCAATATGGAAAATTGCTCGTAGCTCCCTTTGGCAGTAGTAGAGCCCACAGGAGTGGACATTGCTGGCTGATAAGCTTTTCAGGGTCATTCTGCAGAAGAGCCAAGTCTCCGGGATCATGACCCAGGGCAAGAATCAAATAGGATTCACAGCCAGATCTTAGGGGGAATATATAGCATCACCAACAGCTGAGGGGAGTCTGAGTTAACAACTAGTCTGAGAGAAATTAGAGGACAAGCTCTCCAGTAACCTTACCAGGCTTCAGCAACATGAGCCAGCGGGAGAACAGGGACAAGATGGACAGGTGACATTCTTTCCATAAAAGCATAAGGATCCACTCACAGATCAGAGCACTGCCCCCCCCCCACCAAAAAAAAAAAATCGCTATCTAAGAGTATGATCCCAGAAGCCATCTTTGTCAGGGACAGGCAGAGAGTGAAAAACTGGGAAAGAATAAGCATTTAAAAGGCATAGACTCAAAGGAAACATTTGAAACCAGAATATAATGATGCAAGTTTCCCTGGCCTACACTAACAAGTTGGGGACTGAAGGGAGTGTGTGTGTGTGTGTGTGTGTGTGTGTGTGTGTGTGGGTGTGCGCGCGCGCGTGTGTGTGTGTTTCAGTGAAATTATTTTAATTTATTTTTTTTTCCTTTTTTATTGTTTAAAGTATTACAAATAGTAGTACATATGTCTCCTTTTTTTTTTCTGCCCATTGACCTCCCACCAGCCTTCCTTACCCTCCAGTACAGGCCCTCACCTCCATTCCCCACCCACCCCCTCAGTGTCTTGTATCCATTGGTTATGCTTATATACATGTATACAAGTCCTTCGGTTGATCTCTTACAGCCCCCCTCCCCCAACCTCCCCTGCCTTCTCACTGTAGTATGACAGTCTGTTCAATGCTTCTTTGCCTCTGTATCTGTTTCCCCCCCCCTGATTCTTTTCTTTAAAAACATCTTGCCTCTGCAGACTAGAAATAAACCTATAAGAACAAAAAATATTTGAGTCCTAATTTCAGTGTCTAAGAGTTCTGAGACCCGGTTTCAATGCCAAACATTTCCTTATGTGCACACATCAGCAATGGTATCTGGATGGTGGACAAATGGTGGCAATGCAGGTCCGCCCCTCTCTAGTTTGGTCCTAAGTAACCTGTAGCGACGCACAGCTGCAGACTGCTAGCATAGCGAGGTGTCGTCAGCATCTTCCATCTCTGGACTGTTTCTCCTCTTGTCTTCGTGGTTGGAGCAGACCTGTCAATTCCTCTCTGTTGCAGGAGTCCACTTGGTCTTGGAGTTGTTTTCTGAAAGTATATAAACATATTCTCGACCAAAAGTTAATAAAGGAGTCTTTTCTATAAAATTGACTTGTGTCCTTTTTATTTTTGCCCAAATGACTTTCCTTTGGCTTATTTTGACACCATGTGTGTTTTTCATGGGTGTCTTTCTGTTAGCATTACAAATGAAAATTAACTTTCTAAAGTAAAAATTTTCTAGATGTAATTTACTTACAGGAAACTTTTCTTTTTTGATTAATGGATACTTTTGTAAATTTTTTAATACAATCTTGATAACTTTAAATTTTAATTTTTTTGCACAAAAATATGACTGCTTTAGGTTCATTGCATGTTAAGCAATTTTACCATGAGATGAACTACCAATAGAAATTTTAGTTAATATTTTGTCCAGTACAATTAAATTGTCTTGAATATTCCCTTTTTCAATTAGCCAACTTAAATTAATCTGAAAGCTTGATTACCCTTTTACTGTCAAGTTTAATACTCTGCCAACAATCTTAGTTTACCCCGTAAATATTAGTGGAAAGGATTATTTGCATTCTTGAGTAGGCAATGAGCATTCCTGGTGCTAGGCTGGATTTAGATATAGGGCAGCTGCTGTTGGTCAAGTCTCTGTCTGTTGCCTGGGTCCTGATTTGAGCTGGGCCAAGTCTCTGTCTGTTACCTGGGTTCCAATCTGTGCTGGACGTGGGAAACAAAGCAGCCATGGGAGCAGGAGACCTCCTTCAGAACCACTGCGAGGTTAGGCGGGTGAGGATCTGTGCCCCACCTCTATTGATGCCCCAAGTTCTCTTGAAGGGAGTGCTCTTAAGGGAGACTAATTGTTGAAAAATAAAATAGCCACATTTTCTTTGCACTTTTATGGATAGAATGAGTAAATATGTCATTCTGCGGTGGTAGGTAATAGAATGAAGTCTTTAGTGAATTGATAATTTAGCAAGCAGGTCTTTTGATGAAGCAATCAATCAGCTAATCACTTGATCATAATCATGAACTTGTACTCAGCAAACTGGTGTTTTAGAAAACTGATCTTTTAATAAACTGCTACTCAATGAATTTATCTGTTTTGCACTCCTGGTAAGAAAATGCAAAGAATCCCTACGTCCATGATATTTATTTTGACTCTGTACTTTTCTAGCCACACAAATTTTGCACTAATTGAAAAACACTTTAAGATACATTTATATTGCTTCCATATTAGCACCCAAAGCTTCACCATTTTGGCATAAATATAAAATCTAATGAACCATGCGTGATTAGTCATGAATCTGGTGTGACTGGCTCTCTTAATACGGGTCCAGCCTTAACAGAATCCTCCCAGGAATAATCAGAATGCAAAAGAGGAAAGGAGAAAGGAGGGAATGAAAGGAGAATGATACAAATAACCCTGAATCAACCTGCACTAGTGCCCTGAAAATGCACGTTTTGTGCTACTTGGAGATAATCTTTCCCACTTCAAACCACTTTGTAGCTTCATACCACACAGAATTCTTTCTTATGCACATTGTTGGTACATAGTATGCAACATTTTTCTCCAAGGTCTACTTTGCATAAGTTGAGACTTGAGTGTCCCCAGCACATCTATAATAAGACATCCTTACAATAAAAATGATCCCAATGCCATACTCCACAATGTGGAAGGAAGCTCTTGCTATCTGATAGGTTCCATTTTAGCTCTCAACTCCAGCTCAGTACAAGCAAGTCAGGGCCTTCAATGTCCCCCAGATACCATAGGTCATTTCCGTCACAGCACTATCTCTTGTTCTCCACTATCCCCCTTGCCTATGCCCTGCTGTGTTTTTAAAGCTTTCTGATCTCAACAACCACACAAAACCTTCCATTGACTACCACAGCCTATACTAATCTCTTCATTTCTTGGAGACCCTATAAGCACTGTTTACCTGCATCATTCATTTTGGGTTTTTAAACTCTGTACATATTATGTTTTACTTCTTTCATATATGCATCACTCCAAACACCAAAACTTCCTGAATTCAGGTGTTGTATCTGATATTTCCACATCTTGTTCTGTAATGAGGACATCCACATCCACTCTAATAAAGGCTTCCAGAATTGAATAAAACTTTCAGCAATAATGTAAACACTTTGCTATGGTTTAGAAATAACTCTGCTTTCTCATATATTCAAAATAGACACCATATCAAACCACTTAGGAGAAAGAATGCTTTTGAAAAGATTTTTATAATGATGGGAAATAATGGTATTCAGAAATAGAACTGAATTGGTTTTTTGAAAAACAACTTTGCAACATAATAATCTTAAAATTTTGTTGAACATGGGGAAAAAATGGTGGCAGAATAGACAAATATGTGCTGAGTCTTGCCCCTGAGCAGACAGAGACAATAGGTGAGGGTCGCACTGGGCATGTTTGTTGGTGAGTTAAGGGACAGTTATACTTCAGGAGAAGGTGGGGGACTGCTGGGCAGAGTTCCTCTGACCAGGCAGCCCATACTGCTGCTGGGTTTTTCTCCTAGAGCCACCAGCTCAGACACGGAGAGCAAGCCATCTGCAAGGGGAAAATGGATGTTGTCAGAAGCCTCAAAATCTACTGCAGCACCCATGGAACAGCTGTGAGTCCCAGAACACCAGTCCCCAATTGGCACAAACACTCGGATTCAGAGGAGTGCTACACTCCACATGGAAAGGTCAGATTTCGCCTGGGATAAGGAGAAAGAGAACTACATAACCAGACACCTGAAGAAGAGAGACCATGGGCAGACAAAGAAACAGCCCGCATATGAAAAAAAGCAGGCATCACTAGAAAAGGAAGCAAACAAAATGGAGGCAAGCAACATGCCAGAGAAAGAATTCAGAGAAATGGTCATAAGGTGACTATAAAGAATGGAAGATAAATTCAACAATATGAGTAAGAACCAAGAAGAACCAAGAAGAAATGAAAAATGACATCATTGCTGTAAAGAACTCAATAGAAAGCATCAAAAGTAGACTAGAAGAAGCAGAGGACTGCATCAGTGAGCTAGAAGACAAGGTAGGAAAAAATACCCAAGTATAGCAGCTTCTAGAAAAAAAAATTAAAAAGCAGGATGAGAGCCTAAGGGAACTTTGGGACAACATGAAACAAAACAAGATTTGAATGATCAGGGTTGCAGAAGTAGAGGAAACTGAGCAAGGAATAGAAAATATGTTTGAAGAAATAATGACAGAAAACTTCCCTAATACAGGGAGGAAAAAACCCACACAAATCCAAGAAGCTCACAGAGTCCCAAGCAAAATGAACCCCAAAAGACTGGTGCCAACGCACACTTTAATTAAATTGGCAAATATCAACAACAAAGTAAAAATCTTAAAAATGGCTAGAGAGAGACAGAAAGTTACCTATAAAGGAACCCCCATAAGATTAGCAACTGATTTCTCAAAAGAAACTTATTAGGCCAGAAGGGAATAGAATGAAATATAAAACCTTATGCAAAGGAAGAGGCTGAATCCAAGAATATTGTACCAAGCAAGGCTATCAATCAAAATTGAAGGTGTAATCAGGAGCTTCACAGACAAAAAAGGACTAAGGGAATTTATTACCACCAAACAAGTAATGCAAGAAATGTTAAAGGGTCTGCTATAAAAAAAAGAAATAGGAAGCAAAAAAGGAACACAGGGGTAAAGAATAAAAATGGCAATAAATAAGTACCTATCAATAATAACTTTAAATGTAAATAGATTAAATGTTTTAATCAAAAGACATAGGGTAATGGATTGGATAAGAAAACATGACCCATATATCTTCTGTCTACAAGAAACTCACCTCAGAAAAAAAGACGCACACAGACTGAAGGTGAAGGGATGGAAAACGGTTTTTCAAACAACTGGAAATGAAACAAAAGCTGGGGTAGCAATACTTATATCTGACAAATTAGATCTCAAAGTGAAGGATGTAACAAGAGATAAGAAAGGTGGAGAGGAACCAAGATGGTGGCATAGGTAAACACCTACACTGCTGCCTCGCACAACAATTTCAAAACTACAACTAAAAGACAGAACGGACATCATCCAAAACCACAGGAAAGCTGGCTGAGTGGAAATTCTACAACTAGAAGAAAAGAGAGGGGCTCACAGAGACCCAGAGGCGCTGCAAAAAGCTGAGGTATGGAGACACATGCGTGGAGAGAGCAGGTGCTGGAGTACCTGGCTGGCTTTCTCTTGCGAGAGACTCCCAATGGCATTGAACCCGTTATCCTATGACACTAAACCCCAGGTCCAGCCAAAGCTCATATGGGGGGGAGTTTGGACTGTCAAAAAGAAAAAGTGCACAGAAATTTGGGGGAGTCCGCAGGAGGGCAGAAGTCGGGCGGCACACACAGCACTGCGCGCAGAAAACCGACTGTTGATGGTGCCTCTGGCTTTCAAAAGAGGGCAGGAGACAAAGCATCCCAACTGCGTCACTTCTAACTCCACTAAACCCCAGATGTGGGTGAAACCCTGGGGACCCAGATTCATATGGTCCCAGAGTGCAGGGAAGCCGGAAAGGCAGCAGACTAGAGGCACTGTGAGAGCGCGCACACAGGGACCACTCCAGCAATTACCCAGTCACATGAGACTCGGGGGCTGTGGAGGGTGGGGCCAACTGGAAGGCAAGGCAGTCCCCTAAGCCCTGAGACTCCACCCATCCCAAGCTCGGCAGAGAAGCTTTTGCAGTTTTGCAAGTCTGGTATCATAAGACTGAATCCAACACAGAAGTTCTCCCAGCACAGTGAAAATGCTGAGACAAGGGAGGAGATCACAAACAAAAGAAATGAAGGAAAACAAACGACTGGATATAGAGTTCAAAACCACTTTTATATGGTTTTTAAGAATATCCTAGAAAAGTTGGATAAAGTTAGCGAGACCCAAGAGAAGATGATAAAGAACCAACTAGAGATGGAAAAGAACCAACTAGAAATTAAACATACACTGACTGAAATAAAAAATATTATACAGAGACCTAACAGCAGACTAGAAGAAGGCAAGAATCAAGTCA
This sequence comes from Lasiurus cinereus, assembly GCA_011751065.1. NCBI lineage: Eukaryota > Metazoa > Chordata > Mammalia > Chiroptera > Vespertilionidae > Lasiurus > Lasiurus cinereus. The sequence continues at coordinate 48,940,174 of JAAGEH010002531.1, read as the reverse complement.
AAAATTTGAAATATAAAGAATCAGAAAACACTCCACTGGAAAAGCAAGAAGAAAAAAGAATCCAAAAATGTGAAGATAATGCAAGGACCCTCCAGGACAGCTTCAAGTGTACCAACATCAGAATTGGGGGTGGGGGGGGGCAGAAGAAGTGAGAGAGCAAGATACTGAAAACCTACTTAAAGAAATAATGACTGAAAACTTCCCACATCTGGTAAAAGAAATAGACTTCCAAGTCCAGGAAGCACACAGAACCCCATATAAAAGGAATCCAAACCACACCAAGACACATCATAATTAAAATACTAAGAGCAAAATAAAAAGAGAGAATATTAAAAGCAGCAAGAGAAAAACAGTTTATTATCTACAAGGGAGTACTCATATGACTTTCAGCTGATTTCTTAACAGAAACGATGCAGGCCAGATGGGAATGGCAAGAAATATTCAACGTGATGAAAAGCAAGAACCTACAATCAAGAATACTCTATCCAGCAAAGCTATCATTCAGAATTGAGGGCAGATAAAGAGCTTCACAGAGAAGAAAAAGCTAAAGGAGTTCATCAACTCCAAACCAGTATTATATGAAATGCTGAAAGGTACTCTTTAAGAAGAGAAAGAAGAAAAAGGTAAAATATAAAAAATTATGAACAACAAATACATATCTATCAACAAGTGAATCTAAACATCAAGTAAATTAAAAATCTGAAGAACAGAATAAACTGGTGAATATAATAGAATCAGGAGCACAGAAAGGGAGTGGACTGATAATTCTCAGGGGAAAAGGGGTGAGGGTTGTACAGGGAGAGACTGGACAAAAATCATACACCTATGGATGAGGTCAATGGGAGGGAGGTAAGGGTAGAGGGAGGGGTGGGAGCTGGTTGGAGGGGAGCTATGGAGGGGAAAATAGAAAATAATAATCTGAATAATAAAAATTAAAAAAAAGAAAGGCCACTTCATAATACTAAAGGGAACAATACAACAAGAAACAACTCTGATAAATATATACACACCCAATCCAAGACCACCCAAATACATAAAAAAACTGCTCAAGAAATTGACAGTAATACAATCATAGTAGGAGATTTTAATACTCCACTATCACCATTGGACAAATCCTCTAAACAAAAAATCAGCTAAGAAACATCAATCCTAAATGACTCACTAGACCAGATGGAATTAATTGACATCTTCAGAACAGTTCACCCCAAAGCCACAGAATATACATTCTTCTCAAGTGTACATGGGTCGTTTTCAAAGATAGACCATATGTTGGGTCATAGACAAAGTGTCTTCAAATTCAAGAATATATAAATCATATCAAGCATCTTCTCAGATCACAGCAGCATAAAACTGGAAATCAACTACAATAAAAACAATTCAAAGAAATCAAACACATGGAGACTAAATAGCATGCTAATAAACAATGACTGGATAACCAGAGACATCAAAGAAGAAATAGAAAACATCATGGAAACAAATGACAATGATAACACAACAATACAAAATCTATGGAACACAGTGAAAACAGTCTTGAGAAGGAAGTTCATAGCTCTACAAGCATACTGCAAAAAACAAGAAACTATGGTAATAAATTACCTAACCCTACAACTCAAAAAGCTAGAAAGAGAGCAACAAGAAAAGCCCAGTGTAAGCAGAAGGAAGGAAATAGTAAAGATCAGAGAGGAGATAAACGACATAAAGACCAAAGAAACAATACAAAAGATAAACAAAACCAAGAGCTGGTTCTTTGAAAGGATAACAAGATTGATGAACCTCTAGCGAGGCTCACCAGAAAGCAAAGAGAGAGGATCCAAATAAACAAAATCAGAAATGAAAGAGGTGAAATAACAACAGACCTCACCAAAATACAAAGGATTGTTAAAAAATACTATGAATGACACTATTCCAACCAACTGGACAACCTGAAGATATGAACATATTCCTAGAAATATATAACCTAAAACTCAATCAGAAAGAATCTAAACATTTCAATAGGCCAATAACCATGGAAGAAATTGAAGTAGTCATTAAAATGCTTCCAGCAAACAAAAGCTCGAGGCCACACTACTACACAGGGGAGTTTTACCAAACATTCAAGGAAAAATTAAAACCTATCCTCCTCAGACTATACCAAATAATTCAAGAAGAAGAAACACTTCCAAGCTCCTTCTGTGAAGCCAGCATCACCCTAATACCAAAACCAGATAAAGACAATACAATGAAAGAGAATTATAGGCCAATATTTCTCATGAACATAGATGCCAAAATCCTCAACAAAATTCTAGCAAATCCGATCCAGCAGTACATCAGAAAGATCATACACCATGACCAAGTAGGATTCATCCCAGGAATGCAGGGATGGTACAATATCCGCAAATCAATAAACGTGATACATCACATAAACAAATTGAGAGATAAAAATCACATAGTCATATCAATTGATGCAGAAAAAGCATTTGACAAAATCCAACACCCTTTCTTGATAAAAACTCTCAGCAAAGTGGGAATAGAAGGATCATACCTCAACATCATAAAAGCCATATATGATAAACCCATAGCTAACATCATACTCAATGGGCAAAAACTAAAACCATTTCCCCTAAGAAGAGGACAAGACACCATTCTCACCATTTCTGTTTGACATAGTACTGGAAGTATTAGCCATTGCAATTAGACAAGAAGAAGAAATAAAAGGCATCCAAATTGGAAAAGAAGAAATAAAGCTGTCCTTATTTGCAGATGACATAATATTGTACATAAAAGCCGAAAGACTCCATCAAAAAACTATTAGACTTAATAAATGAATTCGGCAATGTAGCAGGATACAAAATTAATGCCAAGAAATTTATGGCATGTCTATACACTAATAGTGAACTTACAGAAAGACAGACTAAAAAAGCAATCCCAATTACCATTGCACCAAAAAAATTAAGATACTTAGGAATAAACTTAACTATGGAGGTAAAAGACCTATACCCGGAAAACTACAGGACAGTGGGGAAAAAAAGAGATAGAGGAAGACATAAACAGATGGAAGAGCACACCATGCTCATGGATTTGGAGAATAACATCATTAAAATGTTCATACTACCCAAAGCAATCTATAGATTATATGCACTCCCCATTAAAATACCAACGGTATATTTCACAGACCTAAAAAGAATTCTCCAAAGAATCATCTGGAACAAAAAAAAAGTCCGTAATAGCCACAGCAATCCTGAGAAAGAATAATAAAGTAGGTGAGATCTCAATACCAGATTTCAAGCTGTATTACAAAGCCACTATTCTCAAAACAGCCTGTTCCTGGCACAACAACAGTCACATAGACCAATGGAATAGAATAGAGAATCCAGATATCGACCCAATCCACTATGCTCAACTAATATTTGACAAAGGAGGCATGAACATACAATGGAGTCAAGACAGTCTCTTTAATAAATGGTGTTGGGGGAGAAACCAAGATGTCGGCATAGGTGAACACCTAAACTGCTCCCTCGCACAACAATTTTAAAACTACAGCTAAAAGACAGAATGAACATCATTCAGAACCACAAGAAAGCTGGATGAGTAGAAATTTTACAACTAGAAGGAAAGAGAGTGGCTCACAAAGACCAGAGGAGCTGCAAAAAGCTGAGGTACAGAGACTCATGCATGGAGAGGATGGGCGGTGGTGTGCCTGGCTGGCTTCCTCAAGCGAGAGCGTGATGAAAAGTCCCGACTGCACTTAGCCCCAGTTCTGACTGCACTGAATCCCATTTCTGGGCAAGACTCATACAGGGGGAATCTGGACTGTCAGGAAAAGGGTGGAGTGCACAGAAACTTAGAAGAGCTGTGAAAGGCAGAGGTCTGGAGGCACGTGTGCGAGTGCTCTCAAAGAGGATTGACTGTTGATTGTGCCACTAGCTTTCTCTAGCAGGAAGAAGACAGAGCCTCCCAACTGTGCTGAACTCCAATTTCGACTGCACCGAACCCCAATTTTGGGTGAGACACTGTGGACCCAGACTTATACGGGTCCCCAGAGCACATGGAAACTCAGGGGAGCCTCAAAAGGCAGAGGTATGGATGTGCATGTGCGAGAGTGTGCAGAGAGAGCTGCAACAATTACCAAGGGACTTTGAGACCTAAGAATTTCATAGGGCAAGACATACAGGAAGCTAAGGTTGTCTGCTCAGCCGTGAGACTCTGCCCCATCCAAGCCTAGCACAGAGTCTTTTGCAATTTTGCAAGTTTTGTCTCATAAGGCTGACTCCAGCATAGAAGTTCTCCTGGCATAGACACAGCTGATCCTCACAGCCAATAGGCCTACAGTTCAATTCTCCCCTTTGATACTAACAACAATCAAGATTTAACTACAACAAGGCTGTACACACAATCCACCAAAGGGAGCACCAAGAGTGTCCACCTAAGGTAACTGGGGAGGCTGAGCTCCTGGGCCATATAGGACAACTAGCACACAAAGCTACTCTACCAACTTAGGAAAGCAGCAAAAATGCAGAGACAAAGGAACAAATCACAAACAAAAGAAATGGAGGAAAACAAATGACTGGATATAGAGTTCAAAACCACAGTTATAAGGTTTTTCAAGGATTTCCTAGAAAATGTAGATAATTTTTTTCTTTTTTTTTGAAAAGGTAGATAAATTTACAGAGACCCAAGAGGAGATGAAAAAGGCCCAACTAGAAATTAAACATACACTGACTGAATTAAAAAATATTACACAGAGACCTAAGAGCAGACTGGAAGAACACAAGAATCAAGTCAAAGATTTGAAATACAAAGAAGCAAAAAAACACTCAACTGGAAAAGCAAAAGTAAAAAGAATCCAAAAACGTAAGAAGCCTCGGGGACAACTTGAAGTGTACCAACATCAGAATTGTGAGGGTGCCAAAAGAAGAGAGAGAGCAAGATACTGAAAACCTATTTGAAGAAATAATGACTGAAAACTTCCCTCACCTGATGAAAGAAATAGACTTATAAGTCTAGGAAGTGTACAGAACCCCAAACAAAAGGAATCCAAAGAGGTCCACACCAAGACACATCATAATTAAAATGCCAAGAGCAAAAGACAAAGAGAGAGTATTAAAAGCAGCAAGAGAAAAATGGTTAATTAGCTACAAGGGAGCACACATATGATTACCACCTGATTTCTCAACAGAAACTATGCAGGCCAGACAGGAGTGGCAAGAAATATTCAAAGTGATGAATAGCAAGAACCTACAACCAAGATCACTCTACCCAGCAAAGCTATCATTCAGAATTGAAGGGTAGATAAAGAGTTTCACAGATAAGAAAAAGCTAAAGGAGTTCATCAGCACCAAATCAGTATTATATGAAATGATGAAAGGTACTCTTTAAGAAGAGGAAGAAGTAAAAGGTAAAGATAAAAATCATGAACAACAAATACATACTATCAACAAGTGAATCTAAAAAATGAATTAAAAATCTGATGAACAGAATAAACTGGTGAATATAATAGAATCAGGAAAGGGGTGACGGGGGTACAGGGAGAGACTGGACAATAATCATACACCTATGGATGAGGACAATGTGGGGAGAGGTAAGGTAGAGGGAGGGGTGGGAGTGGGTGGAGGGGAGCTATGGAGGGAAAAAGAGAAACAAATGAAATAATCTGAATAATAAAGATTTATTAAATTTTAAAAAATCTTATGAACAGAATAAACTGGTGAATATAATAGAATCAGGGGCATAGAAAAGGAGTGGACTGACCATTCTAAGGGGTAAAGGGGTGAGGAGGTTTCGGGAAGAGACTAGACAAAATCATACACCTATGGATGAGGACAATGGCAAGGAGGTAAGGGCAGAGGATGGGGTGGGAACCAGGTGGAGAGGAGGGGAAGCTATGGGGGGAAAAGAGGAACAATTGTAATAATCTGAACAATAAAGATTTGTTAAATTAAAAAAATTAAAAAAATAAATGAGGTTGGGAAAATTGTACAGATACATGCAAAAATTGAAAGTAGACCACCAACTTACACCACACACAAAAAGAAACTCAAAAAGGATACAGGACTTAAACATAAGACAGGAAACCATAAAAATACTAGAGGAATCCACAGGCAGCAAAATCTCAGACATATGTCGAAGGAACTTCACTGATACTGCTCCTAGGGCAATGGAAGCTAAAGAGAAAATAAACAAATGGGACTACATCAAAATAAAAAGCCTTTGCACAGCAAAAGAAACCATCGACAAAACAAGAAAGCCCACTGTATAGGAGAACATATTTGCAAATGTTATCTCTGATAAAGGTTTAATCTCCAACATCTACAGGCAACATATACAACTTACTAAAAGGAAGATAAATGATCCAATTTTTTTTAAATGGGCAATGGACCTAAATAGAATCTTTTTGAAAGAAAACAGAAGGCCAAGAGACACATGAAAACATGCTCAAAGTCACTAATCATCTGAGAGATGCAAATCAAAAGGACAATGCAATACCATCTCACACCTGTTAGAATGGCAATCATTAACAATTAACAAAGGACAAGTGTTGGCGAGGATGCGGAGAAAAAGGAACCCTGGTGCACTGCTAGTGGGAATGCAGACTGGTGCAGCCACTATGGAGAATAGTATTTTAGTTTCCTCAAATAACTAAAAATGGAACTCCCATTTGACCCAGTAATCCCACTCTTAGGAATATATCCTAAGAAACTAGAAACACCAATCAGAAAGGATATATGCACCTCTATGTTCATAGCAACACAATTTACAATAGCTAAGATTTGGAAACAGCCTAGGTGCCCATCAGCAGATGAGTGGATCAGAAAACGATGGTACATCTACACAATGGAATTCTATGCTGCCATTAAAAAAGAAGAAATTCTTACCATTTGCAGCAACCTGGATGGACTGGAGAGCATTATGATAAGTGAAATAAGCCAGTCAATGAAAGAAAAATATCACATGATCTCTTTCATTTATAGATAAAAAAAGAATATTATAAACTGATGAACAAAAATATAGATACAGAGGCAGTAAAGCATCAGACTATCAAATTACAGTGGGAAGGTTAGGGAGAGGTGTGGTAGATAAGAGATCAACCGAAGGACTTGAATGCATGCATATAAGCATAACCAATGGACAGAAGACACTGGGGTGGTTAGGGCATGCATGGGAGTGGGGTGGGGGGCAATGAGAAGATATGTACACATGTAATACATTAATAAAAAATAAATAAAAATAAAAAGACAAATAAAATGTTGAACAAAGAGTATAGGTCTAGCATATACAGATATGTCTGCGGGGGAGAGGGAATTAACTTACGATCCAAATGAAATAATAGAGACTGAACAATTCACTTTATAGAGAAAAACCTTACAAAATACAAGAAAATAGAGAAATTATCTTCATGTCACAATAGGTCATAAATTGAATGTAAGGATATTTTTACAGTCAATATGACATTGGAGAGGATGAAGAAGGCATATAATACTAATGAACAGGGATTGGAAAACAAAATAGTTTTAGACAAAGGATTCATACACAGGTCTATCTTTAAAGAGCAAGTTTTTTAAAGTTTCCTTAAATGAACTTAAAATCACTTATTAATGTAGTTCATGCATATCTCAAGAATAAATGTATTAAGTACTTGTGGGCATTAAGATATATTATTTATGTTCCATTGCAATTTATTAATCTTTAAGATCTAGAATTTTCACTTGGGAAACTCATCCAGAGGTGTAAAGAAATTGGAATAAAAAAGCAAATGAAGTAGAGACCCCCAAAAAAGCAAAAGTTAAAGATTTTGTGAGCATGATGTTACATATATAACTACTGTGAATATTTTTGATGTGTGTAAAAGTCAAAATGTTACCATTATATATTTAGAAATATAGAGAAAAATAACAGAAGAAACAACTAAAAGATTTGAAAATAGTTCCTTTGTGGAAAGAAAAATGGAGACAGTCTAGGATAGGGAACAGGGTCTAGGTTTTTCTTTTTTTTCATTGTAAGTTTTGTAATACTAATGGGTTTTAAAAAGCTATTCATGTATTACTTTGAAAAAACCAAAGTTAAAAATAAATGTTTTTAAAGTGTGAAATGCCAAGGAGCCAACTGGAAGTTCTGCAGACGGGTGGAGCTAGACAGCTGCTCACCTTCACTCTGGGTGATGGGTAGGCCATGGGGACCAGGCATCTGTGATTGTTATTAAATGAAGGTCTTTTCTCTGTGGCTATTCTTCTGAAGTCAGTTTATAGTCTCTACAGTTAATCAATCGAAGTGTCAGTATAAGTGTATTTTTAGAGATTGTCATCAGAATTAAACAGATTTTTTTTCTCTAAGAAGGAGTGATGGTGAAGAGTTGAGAAGAGTAAATTGTCACTTTGCCTTCAAGCCTACTGGGAACACTTACAGCATTCAAAGCTTGGTGTGTGCCATGAGGGGAGGGAGGAAGGGAGTGGGGTGGTGGCACTCCCAGTCCTTGGTCCCAGCATCCCTCGGCTCTTCTGGTGTGACTAACTCCTATCCACACTGCACTCTTCAGGTTTTAAACAGATAATTGGTGCAATCCATTATGAATCATTTTCAAAATGTAAATAGCAATTGTGTCATTTTTATATTTGTTTCTTTCACATTTCTGAGTCCCGTGCTTTGCACATACTAAGTAATCAACAGGTATTGAATGAATAATTGAACCTTGCTCTATACCTATCTAACTGTACCCAGGCTGTCTGTTGGCTTCCAGTTGACTGGGCCATTGGGAGGCCCCTCCAGGAGATGTGATTATGGGAAGAGAAAGAGGTCCAGGTATTTGCTCCATCAGCTCTTCTTCTCTCCCCTTCTCTCTGTCTCGGTTGGTCACAGTTTGGCAGTGTCTGTGTTCCCCCACCTAAGTTCCCAGCTCTTGCTAGGCAGCCTTTCTTCTACAGCTTCAGAACCTGCCAGATTCCAGTAGCCACACCCTCTCCTTGTCCCTTCAGACCCTGAGAAGGAGAAAGCTCTCTGCTTTTTCTAGTCCCTATATGCTTCTCCATCTGTCCTTAACCCACATCTTTATAGAGTCCCTTCTTTAAACTTCTTCTGTTTCTCTTTTGATTCTTTGTCTTCCTGATTTCTCTCTTATTACCTGCTCTAAACTTGTCAGATTCCACACATACATAATATACTTACTAGTAATCCAATTCAATGAGTCTTTATGGTACAAGGCATTGTACAAGGTAATACAGGGTAAAGAAAGATTCAGTCTTGCCTTTTAGTTCTTCAATCCAGTGAGGAAAAATGAGAAGGCATACAAATAATTACATAGTAGCCCAGCTGGCATGGCTCAGTGTTTGAGCATTGACCTATGAACCAGGAGGTCACAGTTCAATTCCTAGTCCGGGCACATGCCCAGGTTGTAGACTCGATTCCAAATGGGGGGTAGCGGGTGTGGGAGGCAGTCAATCAATGATGTTTCTTTCTCTCTCTCTCTCTCTCTCTCTCTCTCTCTCTCTCTCTCTCTCTCTCTCTGCCTCTATGAGGTCAATAAAAATATATTTTGGAAAAAATAATTACATAATCAACATACAGATCAATTTTATTCATTATAGATAAATATTAAAATAGAATAATTGGTAAACTCAGAGAAGGCAGACAATGTTCAAATTTGCTCTGTTCCCTATTGAAAAAAAAAACACACAAAAAACTCTTCAAGGGCTAGTGACATAGTGAGCACATATCTGCCTTATCTTGTGTAAGAACAAGGCAGAATAGTTACCTTAATATACATGTTTCTGGACCTGAGACTCACTCGAGCACCTATCTGATATATGTTTATGAGCTTTGAAGGCTGACATGGGGCAACAAGATATATAGTAAAGGCTCAGATCCATTAATACTTATGATGCATAATCTTTTTGGTAAAAAGTAAAGAATACCAAGAGTTCAGGATTTACAGTTGGTGATTTCCTAGAACAGAGGGGCAGGGGAGGGAATCTGTTTTCCTGATTCTGTTCACTTTTGTCTGTCCTCCTGAGCTTTGTCATGGGAGCTGTTACAGTGTTTTGTTGGAAGAAGAATAGAATTTTTAAACCAGGATTTTAAAATTTATACAACAAGCATTATATGCTTACCAGTTTAGGTTAGACTGCTTAGGTTCAATCTTAGCTTTGCTATTTCCTTAGAGAAGCTGGTTAACATTTCTGTTTTTCATTTATCTTACCTATAAAATGAGAATAAGAGCTATACTTATCTCATAGGATCACAATGAGAATTAGATGAATCAGTATAAGCAAAGCATTTATACACAGCACATGCTATATACCCATTAACTGTTGTTCTTGAATTTGTTGGAGCTTATAAAGATAGTAGAGGCCTGGTGCACAAAAATTTGTGCACTGAGGTGGGGGAGGTCCCTCAGCCCAGCCTGCCCCCTCTCACAGTATAGAAGCCCATGGGGAGTGGGCCTAAGCCACAGATTGGCCTCCCTCTGTGGAAGGCAACTGGGCTGATCAGGGGAAAGTGCTGTTCTCCTCACTCTGCTGCTCCTGCCACTGCTGGCCACCAGCCCTCCTTGGCCTTTGCAGCTGCTGTGGCTTTGTCCAGAAGGACATCCAGAAGATGGCCATCTATGTGTCTAATTAGCATATTACCTTTTTATTAGTATAGCTAATTAGACATGGCTTGTCTGGATTGACTTTCTTGGTGTGAAGAATTTTATGTGGCCAGTAAAACTCTTGATGTTCTGTCGGGTAAATGTTTTATAAGAATTCTTCAAACTCTAAAGCTTCAGAGGACTCAAAGCAGAAAGAGGTCATTGCTGATTGAGAACAGGTCAGGAGGCCCTTTATAAAGGTGGGTATTTGAGACAGAACATAAAATAATCAGGAGGACTTAGAAGAGGAGGAAAGGAAAGGTACTCTTTCCCAAATTGTGCTTGTCTTTTGTTTATTCCAAGGTACACTTTCCAAAAGCATTTCATCCTCCCAAGGACAACACTAGTAGTCACTGATGTTGTCTATTGTGTGGGGTTGGGGAGAAAGACAAGTAAAGGTTACATAATACATTTAATGTCTTTGTGTTCCACTGTGGCAGAATTTCATTAAAATCTGTGAGTTGACAATAGTAAGGAGGTACCAATTGCGTGCGTGTGTGTGTGCGCGCGCACGCGTGCGAGTGTGTGATCCAGATTCCAGCCTTCTCTCCTCATTCTGTCTTTTTTTCAAGGGAAAGGAGGATTTGTTTCATACCTTTCCTAAATCAGTTTCATGCCACAGCTGTACCTCTCTGTCTCTGTTAGGGTCCCCAGGACCATCATTCATTCACTTTACTGCTAGTTGCTGCCAGGACACTTAGCCCATTGTCCCAGTGAAAGCATGTTGTTACTACTAATTGGAGGTGTCAGCAAAGGGCTGGCATTTTTACTGCCCTTTTTCTTTACCCCCTCGCAAGGTTGTGCTGACAAATTTAATTTACACTGAATATTTAGTTATAGGAAGTTTACTTCATTATAACAAAGCTTACAATAAATTATTAGATGTCCTTAGTTTTAAATGTCTTTCAGCTACTCTGTGCTAGACCAGTCTAGCCAAGAGTTCTGTGAGTCTGAGGAGTGAGGCTGGGAGGGAGGGGGCAGTGAAGGTTAGAAGAAAAGACAGACAAAGAGAGGAAGTTGGGTTTAGGTGGATCTCCTGTGCCTGGCTAAGGCCACAGAGCAAGATCCAGATGGCTAGCTGAGCCTGTATTTTATAGCCAAAGGTAAACAAGGTAGTGGTCACCATAGTTAAATGTTCTTTTGAGTTTCACTTGTTTTGGCAGTATTTGCTGCATCTCCCACAGCCCATTAGATACCCAGGAAAGATCTAGGGAGCATCATCAGGTCAAGCTTATTTATGCTAAGAGGGCTGTGCCCTCTAAGCTGGGACTTTTCTGTGGCTTTGCCAACAGGTCAGTCCGAGGCTTAACCCTATATCCGCTCCCTACACTACTCTACTATTGAGAATTTTCTTCCTGGTCTCATTGTCAAATCTCTCTCTCCTCTCTGAATACCCTGTTCTTTTAGATTCACTCCAGTATAAACTCTGTTTATTCTTATGCAAATAACTTATCTATCTTTTAGTTTTATCATTCTCTTTAAATACATGCCTCCGAATCTTTCCTTTCATCCTAATACAGATTATTAAGGCATTTTTCCAAATAAAGACATGAAGACAACTCTGAAGAGAGTTCTGGCACCAGGTGCTAAATGGTAAACTTATGTGATGAGATAGAGAAGAATTCTCACAGAGGAAAATTGTACAATCATACCTCTGAGATACTGTGGGGTCAAGACAGTGGCAATAAAACCAGTATCACAATAAAGCAAATCGTAATCATTTTGCTGGTGGAAAGTCTTCCCTTCAATTTATAAAAAAAACCTCAGTATCTGTGTAGTGCAATAAAGAAAGTGCAGTCATACGAAATGTGCTTGCAACTGAATATGAAAGGATCAGCCTGGATAGTTATCCCTCTACTGAGGTGCTAACAAATCCACAGACAACAGCAAAGTGGAGGACCATCTTTGCTTAGTCAGGTCAAATGTTAGATGACTCTCTTAAGTTGGATTCCCTAGTAATGGAACTGAGATGCAAATTACTGTGCAAATTGTTTCATTGAGAACATGCCTGCAGGGAAAGCCTGTAGGAATGAAGAAAGCAGGATGAGGTCAGAAGAAAAGCCAGATAAAGATGTGGATTCAATCAATATGAGCCCTAGGGAACTTGACCCCACAGGGAACTCTGCAGCTCTGGAACTGGCCAGACCCTGGAGATTAAATATACACCCAACTGCATTCCACCAATCACTTTCTGTTGCATTTTTATCTTCTCCAACTTAAAATTTCTACCCCTTTTATATCTCGCTAACCATAAACATTTATGTTCTGATGAATTTTGATTGGCTCTTCAATGGGCACCACTATAGTTGAGCTATCAAATTCTGTTAGATAGCATAGCTGGACACATGTATGAGGCTTATAAAGGATCGAGGAATTACTGCCTTCTGATTGTTTGGGTTACCGTTGACCCTTGAACAATGTTGGAGTTAAAAATGCCAACTCTTGTGTAGTCAAAAACCCATGTATAACTTTTTAAACTTAACTACTAATAGCCTACCGTTGACTGAAAGCCTTATCAATAACATAAAGTTAATTAATGCATATTTTGTATACACTGAATGGCCAGATTATTATGATCTCTGAACACATAATAATCTGGACTTTCATTGTATTTGTATCTCAAATGGGTACCAAAAGTATTCTAGACTTTTGCTGGAGATCAACCACCTATTTGCCCTGAGCTTTCTATCAGCCAGTGCAAAGGGGAAAACTGATCAGGTGCATGATTTATAGTATCTTTGATATCAAATAAATAAGGTACTCAAGAGAAGTACAATCTGGCCACTCAGTATGTATGTATACACACATACATACATACATACATACTGAGTGGCCAGATTGTACTTCTTTACACAGTATACTATAGTCTTACAATAAAGTAAGCTAGAGAAAATAAAACGTTATTAAGAAAACTAAAAAGAAGAGAAAATACATTTACGGTACTATACTATATTTATCAATACTGTAAGTTTACATAGTTTATTTACAAGATGGAAAAAATCCACAGATAAGTGGACCCATGCAATTCAAACCTATGATATTCAGGAACAACTTATGATCCACATCTTAGCTAGAGAAGCAAAGATTCACAAATATTTGATCACTCTTGCAAAACAAGATGTTATATTCATTTAATATTTTATAGAGCAGTTTTTTCTAAGCAAATATTTGACAATGTCTTTTTACCTGATAACTACAGATAAAAATAACAATGGTTCTTTATAACAAAAAAGAATTGAAATAAAGCATGCACCATTATCTATAATAATAAGAGCATAATTTCTAATTAGACTAGACAGCCAAATGACCTTCTGGATGTCATTCTGAACATTCTTCTAGACAAAGCTGTAGTGGCAGGGGGCCAATGCAGAGGGGGTTAGGGGCAATCTGGCAAGCAAGCGAGTGGTTAGGGGCAATGAGGCAGGCAGGCAGAGTAGTTAGTGGTGATCAGGCAAGTAGGTAGGCAAGTGTTCAGGAGCTAGCAGTCCCGGATTCTGAGGGGTCCCAGATTGAGAGAGGGTGCAGGCCAGGCTGAAGGACCCCCTCAGCCTTACACAAATTTCATACACTCAGCCTCTAGTATAGTATAATATTAGAACCAAGATTTGTCAGTTGTAAAGAGCAATCAAATTTATCCTACTAAAGAAGAAGTTAATTTCAAGGCTACATAAACTTCACAGACTCAAAGAAAATGAGACAAAGGGCTAGACTATCAGAAGCTCTCTGTCTTAGTGATGGTGTGGTCTCCTTCATCTCTGATTCTTTCTACAGTCTACTACAACTGTCATCACCTCAATCATTTTTCTTTACCCCCTCATCTTATATTGGGCCATTGGCCCAACTCCACATTAGACCACCAATGACTGAACCCTCCCTCTAGAGCAGTGGTTCTCAACCTTCCTAATGCCGTGACCCTTTAATACAGCTCCTCATGTGGTGGTGACCCCCAACCATAAAATTATTTCCATTGCTACTTCATAACTGTAATTTTGCTACTGTTATGAACTGTAATGTAAATATCTGATATGCAGGATGTATTTTCATTCTTACAAATTGGACATAATTAAAGCATAGTGATTAATCACAAAAACAATATGTAATTATATATTGTGAAATATTCATTTCTAATTACAAATAAATGAAATTTTGTCTTGAATCGTAGTGTAGCATGGGTAACAGTCTTCATATGACAACAGTAAACTACGTTGTTACACTTTGCTACACCGAGGAGCGGTCTGTTGGTTCCTAAGACCATGGGAAATGGGTGTTTTCCGCTGGTCTTAGGTGACCCCTGTGAAAGGGTCATTCGACCCCCAAAGGGGTCGAGATCCACAGGTTGAGAACCGCTGCTCTAGGTCTCTTGGTTTAAATCCTTGAAAAAAGGAATCTGAGTGAGGTGACTATCTCCTGAAAGGATCACCTACTGTCCACTCAGCATGGCTAGAGCAAGAGAGTTTAAAACTAGAAAATTAAATTGGGTATGAATGATACATTAGTACTTTTGCTATAAATACATTTTTAAATTATATTTTTATTGATTTCAGAGAGGAAGGGAGGGAGGGGGAAGAGAGATAGAAACATTAATGATGGGAGAGAATCATTGATCAGTTGCCTCCTGCATGTCCCCTACTGGGGACTGAGCCTGCAACCTGAGCATGTTCCCATGACAGGGAATTTGACAGTGACCTCTTGGTTCATAGATTGAGGCTCAACCACTGAGCCACACCAACCGGGTTATGCTACAAAAAATTTACACAGACCTCACATGTTCATATTCAGTAACTGGGTATTCCACATTCTCCTGTTAAGGCCAGAAGAAAGTTTATTCTGGTATAGGCCTAAGGTTTAGAGACAAATAAAGCCTTAGAATAGACTAAAACCACCTATGAATAGACTGAATTCTGTGGGTGGAATAAATAAGGACATAAAGAATACATCTGGAAGAAGTTTAAGCTTTGGATTATGTCTGTCTATTCAATGACCCAAACGAAGTAAAAATGTCAGTGGGGAAAAAAATATAATTTTTTCTAAAGTTATTTTTGTTCTATGACACAGGTTGAAACTAAGATGGTAGATTCTGCTCTAATCATCCATTCTCAATCTCATTCAGTTTTTTGAAGCTCCAGAAAGTTTTCGGAATCACAGGCCAGCCTTATGCATTCAAAAGACAAATGTTTAAAACAGTATTATACACAATGTGCTTGGAGAAGTTTTCAGACGGGCATGACTACTCCAACAGGTCCCTTGCAAATAAATAAATAATGATAGCAATGCCAGAAATCTCATCATTAAAGATTCATTTAAGCCCAGATGAGTTTCTAAATACCATTCCCCACTAAAAGAAAAAGCACATATGGAAAATGGCTGATTCCAGGTCAAGGGTAGGAAAAGTTCAATGTGAGCCCCGAAAATCTTGTCTCACAAACCAAAGAAATGCTAACCTGGGTCCGGGGATAGGAGGGAGGGGTGGGAAAAAGGGGACATAGATAATACTTTCTTTTTTTGGGGGGGGCAGTGTACCATTTTTTAAATTAATTTTTTATACATATCTCCCCATTG
>JAAGEH010002531.1:48883210-48923618 GCA_011751065.1 Lasiurus cinereus | reverse complement strand
ATGTTCATTGGTTATGCTTATATGCATGCATACAAGTCCTTTGATTGATCTCTTATCTACCTCACCTAACTTTAATCTTCCTGCTGTAATTTCACAGTCTGATGCTTTACTACCTCTGTATCTATCCTTTTGTTCATCAGTTTATAATGTTCTTTAATACCCACAAATGAGTGAGATCATGTGATGCTTCTCCTTCATTGACTGGCTTATTTCACTAAGCATAAGGCTCTCCAGTTCCAACCAGGTTGCTGCAAATGGTAAGAATTCCTTCTTTTTAATGGCAGCATAGAATTCCATTGTGTAGATCTACCATCGTTTTCTGATCCACTCATCTGCTGACAGGCACCTAGGCTGTTTCCAAATTGTAGCTATTGTAAATTGTGCTGCTATGAACATAGGGCTGCATAAATCCTTCCTGATTGGTGTTTGTGATTTCTTAGGATAAATTCCTAAGAGTGGGATTACAGGGTCAAATGGGAGATCAATTTTTAGTTTTTTGAGGAAACTCCATACTGTTCTCCACAGTGGCTGCAGCAGTCTGCATTCCCACCAACAGTGCACCAGGGTTCCTTTTTCTCCGCAACCTCGCCAACACTTGTCGTTTGTTGATTTGTTGATGATTGCTATTCTGACTGGTGTAAGATGGTATTGCATTGTCGTTTTGATTTGCATCTCTCTGATGATTAGTGACTTTGAACATGTTTTCATGTGTCTCTTGGCCTTCCTTCTGTCGTCTTTCGAAAAGGTTCTATTTAGGTTCATTGCCCATTTTTGTATTGGATCGTTTATCTTCCTTTTATTAAGTTGTATAAGTTGGCTGTAGATTTTGGAGATTAAAACTTTATCAGTGATAACATTTGCAAATATGTTCTCCCATACAGTGGTCTTTCTTGTTGTTTTGTTGGTGGTTTCTTTTGCTGTGCAAAAGCTTTTTATTTTGATGTAGTCCCATTTGTTTATTTTTTCTTTATCTTCCATTGCCTTTGGAGCAGTATCAGTAAAGAAGTTCCTTCGGCATATGTCTGAGATTGTGCTGCCTGTGGATTCCTCTAGTATATTTGTGGTTTTTCATCTAATGTTTAAGTCCTGTATCCATTTTGAGTTTATTTTTGTATTTGGTGTAAGTTGGTGGTCCAGTTTCATTTTTTTGCATGTATCTGTCCAATTTTCCCAACATCATTTATTGAAGAGGCTATCTTGTCTCCATTGTATGTTCATGCCTCCTTTGTCAAATATTAGTTGAGCATAGTGGTTTGGCGGGATATCTGGGTTCTCCATTCTATTGCATTGGTCTATATGTCTGTTCTTGTGCCATTACCAGGCTGTTTTGAGAACAGCTGCTTTGCAATATAGCTTGAAATCTGGTATTGAGATCCCACCTACTTTATTCTTCTTTTTCAGAATTGCTGTGGCTATTCGTGGTCTTTTTTGTTTCAGATGAATCTATGAAGAATTATTTCTAGGTCTGTGAAATATCTCATTGATATTTTAATGGGTAGTGCATTGAGTCTATAGATAGCTTTGGGTAGTATGGACATTTTAATGATGTTGATTCTCCCAAGCCATGAGCATGGTATGCTCTTCCATCTGTTAACATCTTCCTCTATCTCTTTTTTCAGTGTCCTGTAGTTTTCTACAAATAGGTCTTTTACCTCTTTAGTTAGGTTTATTCCTAGGTATCTTAATTTTTTTGGTGCGATAGTAAATGGGATTGCTTTTTGAGACTCTCTTTCTTTAATTTCACTACTAGTATATAGAAATGCCACAGACTTCTTAGCATTAATTTTGTATCGTGCTACATTGCCAAATTCATTAATTAAGTCAATTAGTTTTGGAATGGAGTCCTTTGGGTTTTTATGTACAGTATCATGTCATCTGCAAATAAGGACAGCTTTACTTCTTCTTTTCTAATTTGGATGCCTTTTATTTCTTCTTCTTGTCTAATTGCAATGGCTAATACTTCCAGTACTATGTTGAACAGGAGAGGTGAGAGTGGGCATCCCTGTCTTGTTCCTGTTCTTAGGGGAAATGGTTTTAGTTTTTGCCCATTGAGTAGGATGTTAGCTATGGGTTTATCATATATGGCTTTTATGATGTTGAGGTATGCTTCTTCTATTCCCACTTTGCTGAGAGTTTTTATCAAGAAAGGGTGTTGGATTTTGTCAAATGCTTTTTCTGCATCAATTGATATGACTATGTGATTTTTATCTCTCAATTTGTTTATGTGATGTATCACGTTTATTGATTTGCGGATATTGTACCATCCCTGCATTCCTGGGATGAATCCTACTTGGTCATGGCGTATGATCTTTCTGATGTACTGCTGGATCTGATTTGCTAGAATTTGGTTGAGGATTTTGGCATCTATGTTCATGAGAGATATTGGCCCATAATTCTCTTTCATTGTGTTGTCTTTATCTGGTTTTGGTATTAGGGTGATGCTGGCTTCATAGAAGGTGTTTGGTAGTATTCCTTCTTCTTCAATGTTTTTGAATAGTCTGAGGAGGATAGGTTTTAATTCTTCCTTGAATGTTTGGTAGAACTCTCCTGTGTAGCCATCTGGTCCCAGGCTTTTATTTGCTGGCAGCTTTTTGATGACTGCTTCAATATCTTCCAGAGTTATTGGACTATTGAGATGTTTAGATTCCTACTTGTTGAGTTTTGGAAGGTTATATTTTTCTAGGAAAATGTCCATTTCTTGCAGGTTGTCCAATTTGTTGAAATAGAGTTGTTCATAGTATTTTTTAACAATCCTTTGTATTTCCGCAGAGTCTGTTGTTATTTCTCCTCTTTCATTTCTGATTTTGATTATATGGGTCTTCTCTCTTTGCTTCTTGGTGAGCCTGGCTAGAGGTCCATCAATCTTGTTTATCCTTTCAAAGAACCAGCTCTTGGTTTTGTTGATCTTTTGAATCATTTCTTTGGTCTCCAAGTTGTTTATCTCTGCTCTGGTCTTCACTATTTCCTTCCTTCTGAGTACACTGAGCTTTTCTTGTTGCTCTCGTTCTAGATCTTTGAGTTGTAGGGTTACGTAATTTATTACCATTGTTTCCTGTGTTTTGCACTAGGCTTGTAGGGCTATGAACTTCCCTCTCAAACTGCTTTCACTGTGTCCCATAAATTTTGTATTGTTTTGTTGTCATTGTCATTTGTTGCCATGATGTTTTTTATTTCTTCCTTGATCTCTCTGGTTACCCAGTCATTGTATAATAGCATCCTGTTTAGTCTCCATGCGTTTGATTTCTTTCTATTGTTTTTATTATAGTTGATTTCCAGTTTTATGCCACTGTGGTCTGAGAAAATGCTTGATATGATTTCTATCTTCTTGAATTTGAAGAGACTTTTCTTATGACCCAACATATGATCTATCTTTGAAAATGACCCATGTGCACTGAAGAAGAATGTATATTCTGTGTCTTTAGGGTGAAATGTTCTGAAGATGTCAATTAATTCCATCTGGTCTAGTGAGTCATTTAGGATTGATGTTTCTTAGCTGATTTTTTGTTTAGAGGATTTGTCCAGTGGTGACAGTGAGGTATTAAAGTCTCCTGTTATGATTGTATTGCTGTCAACTCTCCCTTAATACCCTCCAAGAGTTTTTTTTATGTATTTAGGTGCTCCTATATTGGGTGTGTATATGTTTACCAGAGTTATTTCTTCTTGTTGGATTGTTCCCTTTAGTATTATGAAGTGGCCTTCTTTATCTCTTGTTATGTCCTTCACTTTGAGATCTAATTTGTCAGATATAAGTATTGCAACCCCAGCTTTTTTTTCATTTCCATTTGCCTGAAATACCATCTTCCATCCCTTCACCCTCAATCTGTGTACACCTCTTTTCCTAAGGTGGGTTTCTTGCAGACAGCAGATATATGGATCATGTTTTCTTATCCAATTGGTTACCCTATGTCTTTTGATTGGAGCATTTAATCCGTTTACATTTAAAGTTATTATTGACAAGTACTTATCTGTTGCCATTTTTAGTCCTTACCCCCGAGTTCCTTCTTCGCTTCCTCTTTCTTTTTATTACAGCAGACCTTTTAACATTTCTTGCATTGCTGGTTTGGTGGTAATATATTCCCTTAGTCCTTTTTTGTCTGTGAAGCTCCTGATTTCACATTCAATTTTGATTGAAAGCCTTGCTGGGTACAATATTCTTGGATTCAGACCCTTCTTTTACATGACTTTGTATATTTCATTCCATTTTCTTCTGGCCTGATGAGTTTCTGTTGAGAAATCAGTCGCTAATCTGATGGGGGTTCCTTTGTAGGTAACTTTCTGTTTCTCTCTGGCCGCTTTTAAGATTCTTACTCTGTCGTTGGTGTTTGCCAATTTAATTATAATGTGCCTTGGTGTCGGTTTTGTGGGGTTCATTTTGCTTAGGACTCTGTAGGTTTGTATGGGTTTTTTTTTCCTATATTGGGGAAATTTTCTGTCATTATTTCTTCAAACAGGTTCTCTATTCCTTGTTCAGTTTCCACTCTTTCTGGGACCCCAATTATGCAGCTGTTGTTTTTCTTCATGTTATCCCAAAGTTCCCTTAGGCTCTCCTTTTGCTTTTTAACTTTTTTTTTTCTAGAAGCTGCTGTACTTGGGTATTTTTTTCCTACCGTGTCTTCTAGCTCACTGATGTGGTCCTCTGCTTCTTCTAGTCTACTTTTGATGCTTTCTATTGAGTTCTTTAAAGCAGTGAAGTCATTTTTTATTTCTTCTTGCATTTCTTCTTGCTTCTTCTTCATTTTCTCTTTGGTCTTCTTCATTTCTTCTTGGCTCTTACTCAAATTGTTGAATTTATCTTCCATTCTTTTCATCCACCTTATGATAATTTCTCTGAACTCTTTCTCTGGCAGACTTATTTCTGCTTCTATTTTGTTTACTTCCTTTTCTGGTGATACCTGCCTATCTGTCGTATGCAGGCTGTTTCTTCTTCTGCCCATGGTCTTTCTTTTCTAGGTGTCTGGTTATGTAGTTCTCTCTCCTACGTTGATTCAAAGGCACAAACTACAACACGACCCAGTACAGCACAGAAGGGACTGAACAGAAATGTATTCACGATGTTAATAATCACCAATAAAAAAAAATCACCAATAAGGTGACCACCAATAAAAGACAAATTAGGGGTAAGTAGAGAAAGAAGAAGAGGAAAATGAGGGGAAAAAGAAAGGAAAAAAGTGCCAAAATCAAATTGGGAGAGGGAAAAATAAATAAATAAATAAATAAATAAATAAATAAATAAATAAATAAATAAACAAACTAAAAATAAAATAAAATTTTAATAAAGGAGAAGAAGAAAAAGAAAAGAGAAAGAGAAACAAAGTTAGAGAATAAAGAAAGCAAATAAGAGAGAAAAGAGGAATAACATATAGATGTCAGGAGAAAACTCCAATAGAATAGTCACTAATCCCAATTAAGGCCAGCAACCAGTACCTAGAGATTAATACAAACTGCAAATAACAACTGCTATGGAGGGAGGTGAGGAAAAAGAGAGGTAAAAAACAAAGCAAGCAAAAAGAAAAATATAACTAGTAGAATAAGCTAAAACAATCTCACGAAAAAATACGAAAAATCGATATAATCATTGATCAGGCAAATAGCAACAAAAGGACATAGAGGCAAAACAACTTTTTGGCTAGTGAAGACAAGAAGAGAGAGGTTTGTATGGACTTGTAGTAGGGGATTTGAAATTAGATATATAAGTGGGTTGAAATTTTAACCAGGTAAAGAGAAAGAATAGGGAGAATCTAAAGTTGGAAATGGGAAAGAGAAACAAGACAACAAAATGGGGAAAGTTAGGAGGAAAGTGTTGGCATAAAGGTAGAGTTGAGATGGAGTAAAATTATGCTAAAGGAAAGATGAAAATAGAATGTAGAACTCTAATCCCAAAGTAAAATAAAGAGAAAACAAAATGACACTTGTTTTTTTCCAAAAGGTAAAATAGTAGTAGTAATAATACTAGTTCAAAACAAAATGTAATAATTAAAAAGGTAAAATCAATTGAGGCAGAAAGAAAAAAAATAGTTTTTAATTAAAATATGTAAAAATGAAAAATAAAAAAAAATGTTTAAAAAGAAAAAAAAATAGAATGGTCATTCACTTCCACTATTATTTTGCTTGGCACTCCTGTTTCCCAGTAGGGAAGGTATTGAAGTTCCCTGTGTTCCACTGTTGGTGTTTTAATCTCTTTATTCTTTTGTGGTTATGTGAGAGTCAATTTGGGTGGCCTTGTTTCGGAATTGACCTCTGAGACAAAGCATAGGACCTCTCTAGGCTGTGCTCAGATCCTGCTACTCTGTGGTTCTCAAAACCAGTTTGTGGGGATTTTGCAGCCAGGACACTGTAATAACTCCCAGGCTGTCCCTCTGCCTCAGATAAAAACGAGTCATCTTCCAGAGCTCCCCTTTGTCAACAGCTCCGAGAGTTTGCCTCCACACTTAGGGATCACGCCCTGCCCCACCTCCGCAGACCTCTCCAGAGGCAGCTTTCCCGCAGCCCAGTTCCCACAGTGTGCGCGTCTGTGTTCTGCAGGGCAGGAGACCTCACCTTATCCCAGGCGAAATCTGACCTTTCCGTGTGCCGTGTAGAGCTCTGAATCCACCATGTGTCTGAGCCGATTGGAGAGTGGTGTTCTGGGTCCCTGGCTGTTCAGTGGGTGCTTCAGCTGCAGCTTTCAGACCGCCGCAAACATCCACCTCCCTCTGCAAGATGGCGCGGTCTCCGCGTTCCCGCTGGTGGCTCCAGCCAACAAAGACCCCATGGCAGTAGGGCTGCCTGGCCAGGAGAGCCCCGTCCAGCAGTTCCCCGCCTTCTCCTGGAGGATAACTGACTCTTAACTTGCCAATAATCACTCCCAGTGCGACTCTCAGCTGCTCTCTCTCCCTCTGCCCAGCTACAAAGCTCCAGACGTCCGTCTATTCCACCGCCATTTTTTTCAGCTCCGATAATACTTTCAACAATAAAGATTTTCAAAGAAAGAAGTGCTCGAAAACTAATTGGGGTCATATCAAAGAGACATAGAGATTTCCACTGATTAAATCTGGAATAATGATAACAATTAATTATAACCTCCAAAAGTTCATAGTTATATTTGAAATAAAAAGGTAAGTTCTTTTTTATAAAAGAATGCAGTTAATAAATGTAGATGAAATGGTAGAAGGAGGAAACAAATATTTTGCAACTCTCAACATAATAGTTGATCAAAACAAGGATCCTCAATGAATTTTTCAATGATTAGTACTGTTGGTGACGTTGGTTCCTGGGATTCATGCCACTCTCTCACTTCTATAGTTACATAGTTACACCAGAGCTTTGAGTGTTGGAGACTGACACCCAGGCTAGTCTGTCATGTTGGCAGAGAGCAGAAACTTAGACATTTTTATAGCTCTTGTTCTATAGTAGGTCCAACATTTTGGACACAACATGGTTCCAAAAATTTTGAAGCAATTTGTATAGCCACTATTTTGTACCTTCACAAGAAATGTATATAATTATATGATTTTCTAATTAATGGGGTGGGCAGAGAAGTACACCTCATTGATTGGTTTTCATTTCTTTGTTCACTAATGAATTTGAACTTTTTTCTAATATGTTTATTGAGTCCATGGATTTCTTTTTGTGAGAATTTGACTATTTGTAGAATTTGCTCACTTTATGTTTTTAAAACTTAGTGTTCTTTTCTCATTTATTCAATTTTCTATGATTTATGATGTATTATGACTTATTTTTACTGACATTGAGGATTTTTAAAAGTATATTATAAAAGGCTTTTGTTATTGAAAAAGCAATAATAGAAGATCTGATGACACTGCAGAGATTAATTCATTCTTCTTCAATAGCTTTTAAAATACTGTAATTTCTTTTTGCTTTTTATGTGCAAAGGTTGTTCTTTGTATGCATTCAAATTTAGCAATATTTACTTACTATTATATCTATTGTTTCTAAGCTTATAATTATAAAGATATCTCTTCACAATTTTTATAGCTGTTAATTATATTTTACTCTGATTTCTAAATGTATTTTATTAATATAACTCTTAGATGTATCGGAAATGGATTTTGAGAATGAACAAAAATAGTTTAAAATGCAAAAAATGACTAATTGACTTTCAAAATGGACTTGCTCTTTACCTTTTATACAGCTAAATTATGACTACAGTGGGTGGAAGGAGGCTATGACTCCAGGCATTGCAAAGAAGATAAATACACATGTCAAAAAAAGGAGAGCTCAGCCAAAGAGAATAATGATCGAGAAGAAACTCATAAAATGTTCTTACTGAGAGACTGTTTTGGTTTTATTTTGTTGTTCTGATAGCTTGATTGTTGGGGGAGGGCTGCAAAAAGAAATGCAAAAAACTAGTTGATTTTAACTTGATCTTATTGCAAAATTGTCTGAATAATACAAGAACAAGTTTGAATGGCTACAGCTGGTGCAGCCTCGCCTGGACCACCTAGAGCAGTGGTCCGCAAACTGCGGCTCTTTTGACTAATGAGTTTGCCGACCACTGACTTAGAGGTTCAGGGATTAGCCAAACCATGACTATTACACTTTCCTAAGCAGATATCCCTTCTATTTCCTGAATAAGCAGTTAGGATTTACTTCTTCATTTTTTTCTGTTTTCCTTTGATTAAAATCTAATGAATTTATACTGTATGCAGTTATGTTCTTTAATGACCACATTGCACACAGCTCCTTTCATTTTCCTGAGACTTGTCTGTTCACCCCACATGCTGATCTCTGGCTTCCAGGCAGTCTTTGTAAACAAGGAAAAAATCATGGTCACTTTTTGCTGATTGCTTGGAAATATAAGAGACCCAGATGACAGAAATGTTCTCAGTGCCTTTCCTGTGGCTTTCTCCCTGCGGAAATAATTTGGTTTATTGAATTCATACCATTGTTACCTTCAAGCTGGTGGATGGTATTTATCAAGCTGCTTTCAGACTTCACACCTGGGTAATTCTTGAGCTCATTTTCTCATTGGTTGTAAAATAATTGAACTAAGTTCATTTTTTTCTTTGTACCGTAATATTTTCATTTCCAATAGCAAATAGCTTCTATCTGTTGAGGATTCAGTTGTTCAAAATATATTTTTAAATGTTTGAGGCTCATTGTTGAATTGTATATCATAATTGCAAAGGAGGGGATAGAAAGGGAACAGAAAAACTTCTAATTTTAGCCTATAAAACCTAATGGGCAACAGTGGCTACTAATTCTTAAGCTGATATTATCTGGCCTTTGCTTTAAATGTTTGTTTTTTTTATTGTTGTTGTTGTTAAACCACAGTGTCTAATAAATATCTCTTAAATAAATGAATTAACAAAATCTAGAATTTTTTTAATAATGTATTACATGTCTACATATCTTCCCATTGAAAATCTAGAAATTTAAATACTATATTCCAGAATTAAAACCAATCCATTACAGTGGCAAATTTGAAGAAAGCACATTAAGTCATTAGACAGATGGGCCCATGACTCATTTTAAAAATGTAATTCTCTTTTACAACTTTAAAAGCTAATGCCATGAGAAGGCAATTTGGTTTATTTTCTGACTCTATTAGAAACAACTGATTAATATTCCTGTTAGTTGTGTGTAATTCATATTAAAGGAAGGAAAAAAAAAACTACACTTGCATATTTTAAGCTTTTTCTTGTATTCTAAGATCTGGCTCCTTTACTACCCAGCCTTAGAATACATTTCTTAGGTGGATTTTACCCGTTTCAGCCCCTATGAAATACTAGATCCCCAAGTTGGCATTTTTTTTATTAGATTAGCTATCCTATTTTTACTCCCTTGGCTTTCCTGAGGGACTAGGATCAATGTGGCACAATTGCCAAGTTGATTAGAGGTGCAGGGAGGATGGGGAAAGCTAGGGCAGTGGGACAATGGGCATCTGTCTATATGGGAGAGGAAGAAGGGAAGGAAAATTATAAAGGAAACAGGAGAAGGAAAAACAGATAAGAAATAAGAAATAAGGATAATTTCACCCTTAATGTTCATGCAACCCATCAGTGAGTCAATCAACATTTATTGCATGCCTGCTGTATGCTGGCACTGTGCAAGTGTCAAAGACACAGTTTCTTCCTGTTTTCAAGGATTGTATAATCTAGAAGAGGAGAAAAGTTGAAGACAATGATGTTAACAGAAGGTAGAATGAGATCAAGGCTGTGCATTCATTTGTTTTTGAATTCCTCTCCTCCATTTTCTCTTAAGTTCACTCTAAAAAAGTTCTTACCCCTACTTACCACCACCCCCAAAAAAAAACTGCTTTCAGAAAGGTCACCCATGATCAAATGCTAAATGTTATGGCCAGTTCTCAGTTATTATCTGGCTTATTAGCAGTATTTGTTACAACCCAGCATTCTCCCTGAAATACAGTCTTCTCTTCTTTTGGCTTCCAGAATAGGCACTCTTGGTTTCATCCTCTCTCTTCTGTCTCTTTTTGAATCCTTTGTTAGGTCATCGGCTTCTCTCATATTTCTTCATGCTGATATGTCCTAGAAGTTGATTGTTGTCCTCTTCTGGTCTCTGTCTACAGTCACCTCCTTAATGATCTCATCTAGGCTTATGACTCTAAATACCACATTCTTGCTGATAACTCCCAAATTTATAGCTCCAGCTTAGACCTTCTTTCTGAACTTGAGATTCATATACCCAACTGGGTTCTTGATACCCAAACTTGAACATCTAATAAACATCTCATGTCCAACCTATCCAAAACTGAACTTCTGATCTCTATTCCCCAATTCTGCCAAATCTACTTACCCCACAACTTTCCCTTTCTCAGTTTATGGTAACTCTATTCTTCTATTCACTCAGGTTTAAAACCTTGGAGTCATCTGTGATTCCTCTCTCTCTCACATCTCATATGCAAACATTTTTGGAACTCTTGTTGACTCTACCTTTTTTAAAAAATCTAAAACTTTATCATTTATCACCATCTTCAAAGCTACCACTGTGTTCTAAGTAACCTGGTCCTTTGCCCTCCTACCTTGAACTATTATTAACCTGGCTGCCAGAGTAATTCTTGTAAAACTTAAGTCAGATAACTCAGATCATGTCCAATAGCTTCTCTTTTCAACTTATCATGAAAACCAAAGTCTAGGCAAATCGCCAAAAGGCCGCCAATGATATTACTCTTCTCCTCCTTGCTTACTTACTCTAGACACACTGCCTCCTGCTATTTCCCTAACACACCAGGAATCCTCAGAACCTCTGCAGAGGTCACCCCTTCTAACCACTCTATCCCTAGCCCAGATGCCTGCATGATGAACCCATTCTGTTCCTGTAAGTTTTAGTTCAAAAGCCACCATTGCAATTGGACCCATCTGACCACCTTATTTAATGCTGCAGGTTATGAACATCATTTTTTAGTTTATATTTTAGTTTTTAATTTTCATTTTACTTTACTTTGTCATTTTTCCATAGCAGTTATCACTTCCTAACATATATAATGTTCTTACTATCACGTGTATTGTTTGTCTCTCGCTGCTGAGCTCCATGAAGGAAGGGATCTTTCTTTTCTTTTTTTTAAATCAAATTCATTAGAGTTACATTGGTTAATAAGATTATGTAGGTTTCAAGTGTACATTCAATAGTACACAACCTGTATATTGCACTGTGTGCCCACCACAAAGTCAAATAATCTTTTGTTACCATATAGTTGGCCTTCTTTACCCCACACCCTTCCCTCTGATAACCACGTACTACTGTTCATGTCTATGAGTTTCAGTTTTATATCCTACATATGGGTGAAATCAGATAATCCTTGGCTTATTCTGAATAACTTATTTTGCTTAGCATAATATCCTCAAGATCTATCCATGTTGTTGCAAATGGCAGTATTTTATCTTCCCTTTATTCACTGATAAAACTCAAACACCTAGAATACTATCTGGGATGTTGAAGATAATTAATGAATTTCTTTCATTGAAATTGAATTCATTCAACATCCATTTGAAAAATCTATGTTTAGTATCTACTATGTGCCAGGCACTGTGCTAGAGGCTTGATATTCAGCAATGAATAAAATAGACTTGTCCTTATGTTCATGAAACTCACAGACAATCAGTCTGGGCAAGTAATTGCAATGTGATGATTGTCGCAACAGAGGAAATACTAGTAAAGAGCATTATAGGACATATATTAGGAATCTCACTGAGGCTTAGGAATCACAAAAAGCCTCCACAAGGAAAAGATTTAAGTTCAGACATGAATAAAATCTAGGGGGAGACTAGCTAGTAGGAGGGCATTGAAAAAGGTCTACACTAAGAAAACACATTGGGAAGAGAAACCAAGATGGTGGCATAGGTGAACACTAAAACTGCTGCCTCACACAACAATTTCAAAATTACAACTAAAAGACAGAATAGACACCATCCAGAACCACAGGAAAGCTGGCTGAGTGAAAATTCTACAACTAGAAGTAAAGAGAGGGACTCATGAAGACTCAGAGGAGCTGTAAAAAGCTGAGGTACGGAGATACACTCATGGAGAGGATAGGCAGCAGTGGGTCTGGCTGGCTTCCTCTAGCAGGAGGTAGATGAAAAATCCTGACTGCACTGAACCCCAGTCCAGGTGAGACTCATATAGGGGAGTCTGGAATGTTGTGAAAAGGAAGGAGTGCAGGGAAACCTAGGGGAGTCGTGAAAGACAGAGGTCTGGGGGCATGTGAAAGTGCACGCAAAAGTGTGCACACAGACCATTGACTGCTGATTGTGCTGCTGGCTTTCTCTAGTAGGAGGAAAACAGAACCTCCCAACAGCACTGAAATCCAGGTCCAACTGCACTGAACCCCAGTTTGGGGCAAGACACTGGGGATCCAGACTCATACAGGTCCCTAGAGTGCATGGAAACTCAGGGGATCTGGAAAGGCAGAGGTCTGGAGATGCAAGGGCTGCAGCAATTACCCAGAGGCACTGAGACCCAGGGCCTGCTGTGTAGGGAAGGGCTGATGGGAACCAAGGCTGTCTGCTCAGCCCTGAGACTCTACCACATCCAAGCCTAGCACAGAGGCTGTTGCAATCTTGCAAGTCTTAAGGCTGAGTCCAGCACAGAAGTTCTCTGGGCATAGACACAGCTGATCTTCACAACCAATTGGCTTAGAGTCATTCCCCACCGCGATACCAACAACAATCAATAATTAACTACAACAAAACTGTACACACAGTCCACAAAGGGGTGCACCAAGAGTGTCCACCTCAGGTAACTGGGGAGGCAGAGCTACTGGGCCACATAGGACAACTAGCACACAAAACTACTCTATCAACTCAGGGAAGCAGTGAAATATATGGAGACAAAAGAACAGATCACAAACGAAAGAAATGGAGGAAAACAAACAACTGGATATAGAGTTCAAAACCACGGTTATAAGGTTTTTTAAGAATTTCCTAGAAAAAATGGATAAATTTATTGAGACCCAAGCGGAGATGAAAAAAGAACCAACTAGAAATTAAACATACACTGACTAAAATAAAAAATATACAGAGACCTAACAGCAGACTAGAGGAACACAAGACTCAAGCCAAAGATTTGAATACAAAGAAACAGAAAACACTCAACTGGAAAAGAAAAAAGAAAAAAAGAATTTAAAAAAATGTGAAGATAGTGTAAGGAGGCTCTGGGACAACTTCAAGTGTACCAATAT
This sequence comes from Lasiurus cinereus, assembly GCA_011751065.1. Lineage (NCBI taxonomy): Eukaryota > Metazoa > Chordata > Mammalia > Chiroptera > Vespertilionidae > Lasiurus > Lasiurus cinereus. The sequence continues at coordinate 48,909,982 of JAAGEH010002531.1, read as the reverse complement.
CAGAATTATGGGGTTGCCAAAAGAAGAGAGAGAGCAAGACACTCAAAACCTATTTAAAGAAATAATGACTGAAAACTTCCCCCACCTGGTGAAAGAAATAGATTTACAAGTCCAAGAAGCACACAGAACCCCAAACAAAAGGAATCTAAAGAGGATTGCACCAAGACACATCATAATTAAAATTCCAAAAGCAAACGACAAAGAGACAATATTAAAAGCAGCAAGAGAAAAATGGTTAATTACCTATAAGGGAGCACTCATTCGATTGTCAGCTGATTTCTCAACAAAAACGATGCAGGCCAGACAGGAGTGGCAACAAATATTCAAAGTGATGAATAGCAAGAACCTATAACCAAGATTACTCTACTCAATTCATTCTGCATTGAAGGTCAGCTAAAGAGTTTTACAGATAAGAAAAAGCTAAAGGAGTTCATCAGCATCAAACCAGTATTATATGAAATGCTAAAAGGTATTCTTTAAGAAGAGGAAGAAGAAGAAAAGGATAAAGGTAAAAATTATGAACAACAAATACATATCTATCAACAAATGAATCTAAAAATCAAGTGAATTGAAAATCCCATGAACAGAATAAACTGGTGAATATAATAGAATTAGGGGCATAGAAAGGGAGTGGACTGACAATTCTCAGGGGGAAAGGGATGAGGGGGGTGCAGGCAGAGACTGGACAAAAATCATACACCTATGGATGAGGACAATGAGGGGTAGGTAAGGGCAGAGGGTGGGGTGGGACCCAGGTGGAGGGAAGTTATGGAGAGAAAAAAGAGGAACAATTGTAATAATAACCTGAATATTCATTTTAAAAAAAAGAAAAGAAAACACATTGGGATGGTATTGATAAAGGAATGCCTACAAGGAATAGTTTGCTGAAGGCGAGGGTGATAGGGGAAGGCAGCATGACTGAGATCATATGTAAAGGTAAATTGAATTAGCCAGGTCATATAGAAAGGGTTGATAAGAGGGTGAAAGTGAGAGTGTGTCAGATGAAGGAACTAGTTTCCCCTTCAATTTAATGGGCAGGCAAATGTGGAGCTTACATGGTTCACTTTGCCTGGAGCATAGGAGTGGGTTCTCAAGGAAAGCACTGAATGAAGAAAAGCAGGTTGGGGCCAGAGGCAATGAACAAGTCCTGAAAGATTTTTTTAAAAATATTTTTTATTGATTTAGAGAGAAAGGGAGAGAGAGATATAGGAACATCAATGATGAGAGAATCATTGATCTGCTACCTCTTGCACACTGGTGATTGAGCCCACAAACCAGGCATGTGCCCTGGCTGGGATTCAAACTAAGACTTCCTGGTTCATAGGTCTATGCTCAATCACTGATCCATGCCAGCCAGGCCTGATAGATTTTTTAAAAAATATATTTTATTGATATTTTACAGAGAGGAAGGGAGAGGAATAGAGAGTTACAAACATCAATGAGAGAGAAACATCAATCAGCTGCCTCCTGCATGCCCCCCACTGGGGATGTGCCTGCAACCAATGTACATGCCCTTGACCGAAATTGAACCTGGGACCCCTCAGTCCGCAGGCCGACACTCTATCCACTGAGCCAAACCGGTTTCGACTGGCCTGAAATATTTTTAAGCAGAATTGTAATAGGACCAAAACTGCATTTTAGAGAGATTTAGTTTAGCTGCAGGATGTAGACACTTGGAGCAGGTAAAAGCAGGATAGCTGGGTCTGTAGGGAAAGCCTGCTAAATCTTGCCTTCTACTTTGAAGTCCCCAGGCAAGGACCTGGTTTTCACTAAGGAGTGAAAGATAGACCATGATAATTAAAATCCACAGGAGACTAGAATGAACACAGGAATTCCAATTCGTTTATTTATTGTGAGAAATATAATGTTCCACAGAATGGAAATTCTCATGTCAGAAAATGGAACATATTCTTTCCATCTTGAATTGGAAAATCATGACAAGAAGCTCTTTTAGGATGTGCAAGAGAATCATCACAAGAAGTTGATGAGTGTGAATTCCTTCTATAGCCAATCTCCAGTGAGCAGGGAATTGCTCAGTAAACATGGAATCAGAATGAAACCTTAGCTGGCTTGGGACTAATGGAAGGTATGAACCATGTAGAGCCTGTCTTACAGTTGGAACTTTAGAATTCATCAGAGGATTGCAAGTTTGGAGTTTATCTGGATTACAATCTCCTGGAGAGCATTTAAAAAATACCAAAACTAACACACACACACACACACACACACACACACACACACGATATTCCAGAATAACACAATTACTATATTCAAGATGATTTCTGATCCTCATAGCATTAAACAATTTTGCAATCTTGGCTTTTCTTTGACTATGCAGGCAAAGGATTAAGAAACAAATAAATTTTAAAAATGTTTAAAAAATTAAACTGTAATGAATGTCTTCCACATTGTTCCATGTTCTGTTTTGCTTTGCTCTTTTTCAGATAAGAAATATAATTGCTTCATTTACATCAGTGTTCCCAGAGATGTTGAGAGGCAATATGTTGTTTATCAAATCTCTTTCAGGTTTTTCCTCTATCTTCAGAGCTATAGCACAATCACATAGCCATCTAAAAAGCTATCCTACTGAGTTAATAATAGCCCACTCACTATTTCACTTTAGGAGTTTCCTTTTCCACTCTTTGGATTCAATGGAAATTATCTCAGTTAAAAAGTAAACCAAATTGAAAAGTTTTGGACAAAGGTAAAATTTGATATCTGAAATTTTAGAAACAGAACATTTCCTAAGTTTTAAAGACAATAGCTTGTCATAAGTGGGTTTTTTTTTTAAAAAAAAAATACTTTCTTGCTAAAGTCTTTACTGAAGGCACTGAGAATTTTTTAATGAAATATTTTATTGATTTCAGAGAAGAAGAGAGATATACAGGGAGATAGAAACATCAATGATGAGAGAGAATCATTGATTGGCTGATACCTGCACGCTCCACACTGAGGATAAAGCCCACAACCCAGGAATGTGCCCTGAACCGAAATCAAACTGTGACCTCCTAGTTCATAGGCAGCACTGAGTATTTTTCTAGAGTCATACAGCAGACCTTGGGGACCAATGCCTCTAATGCTCCTAAAACACAGTATCCTCTGGACTCAATCAGTCTCAGTGGCATTTGGAAACAGAATACTGACAGAACTAGATACTCTTTGGGAAGTTGGCTCTATCCCCACTGTCCCCAATCAACTTTTGCCACATCATTAATAAACCATAAACTGTCAAGGCTGTCCATAACAAGGACACACTTCTTGCTTTCAGGTCTGCAGGTGACAGTGGTTCAGCTGGCTTAGACCTGACTCCGGGTAGAGTTTGTGTCCTGTGTCTCTCATTTTGTGTGTTTTCATTTTGACAGGCACAAGTGCAAGAGGGTAAGTGGGAACACACGATGCCTCTTAAAGTCCCATTCAGAACTGACAATGTATTCCTTCACCTCACGTCCCATCAGTCAGAGCAAGTCAGATGGCCAAGCCTAAGGCGAGTGAGGAGGCAACATATAAGCATGCCAAGAGTAGACAGAAATGAGAAAATTTGTATGTTCCACCATTCCATTTCTCTAAAAGCTAACTCCCTTTTCTCTTCAGGACTAGGGTTCTGGCAGAAATGTTTATCAGTGCTATTGGAACATAAAACCCAATATTAAAACCATTATCACAATGTGATATGGTGTGGTCTTTCCTTACCATTTGAAAACATGAATAATAAAGCTGACTTACCTTAGCATAGATTGTAGGCCACCTTTAAGATGGCCCCAGTGATCCCTGCCTCCAGGGTCTTATACCTTGTGTAATCCCCTTTCCTTGATTGCGGGCTGGACCTGATAACCCCATTTAGATAAAATACCCCTGTGTTTTTCTTTATTCACTAAAGACCTGGTGCATGAAATTTGTGCATGGGAAGGGGGAGGGTTCCCTCAGCCCTGCCTCTCCAATCCAGGAGATCCCTCTCCTAATCCTGGACTGCTGACTCATAACCACTCACCTGCCTGCCTGATTGCCTCCCCCACTGCCAGCCTAATCATCCCTAACTGCCTCTGCCTGCTGGCCTGATCACCCTTCACTGGCTCCCTGCTGGCCTGGTCGCCCCTAACTGCCTTTGCCTGCTGGATTGATTGGCCCAACTGCCCTTAACTGCCCCACTCTACCAGCCTGGTCACCTCTAATTTCCCTCCCTGCTGGCCTGGACACCCCAATTGACACCCCTCTGATGGCCTGGTCACTCCATGCAGCCTACTGCTCAGTCATTTGATTGTCTCTCACTAACCTCCCTGCTGGCCTGGTTGCCCCCTACACAGCCTGTTTGGTAATCCATGCAGTTGTTTTGGTTGCAACGGTCGCTTAGGCTTTTATATAGAGAGATAATACTTCTGCACCAGATATGTAGGTTTTACATACATAGCACAGTTCTCTGCAGCACTGGTGGTGCTATCTAGACTTAGTGCAGCCCACATGGGTTCAGTGCCTTAGTTGCCCCATTTCAGATGCCAACCGCAAGTCCCAGGTTGTCACCTGTACTTCCGACCAATCAGCCATAGATTGAGGTTCCCTTATCCTCTTCTTGAGTTCAATAATTTACTAGGGTGGCTTACAGAACTCAGGGAAACACACAGATCTATCATAAAGAATACAATGAAGGATACAAATGAACAAACAGATGAGGAGACACACAGGACAAAGTGTGTGGGAAGGGAACAGAGCTGCCATGTTCCCTCCAGGGACACTGCTCTCCCAGGACCTTCACATCTTTACCAACTTGGGAGCTCTCTGACCGCAAATATTGGGGATTTTTATGGAGGTTGCATCATCTAGTTGTGATTACTCACTCACCATTCCCTCTCTTCTTCCCAGAGGATGGAGGATGGGGTGAAAAGTTCCAAACTTCTAAATATGGTTTAGTCTTTCTGTTGACCAACTTCCTTCCTGACTAGTTAGCCCACCAAGAGTTGCCTGTTAGAACAGAAGACACACCCATCACCCAGGAAATCCAATGGGAGGAAGGGTTTTAAAAAAAAAGAGGCCTGCAAGTATTTATTTCAAAACTCTTCTCTGAGGGTGTGTCTGTGTAGATCTTCAGAAGCACACTGAGGTAGTTAGGAGTGTAACAGTGCAATATCTTGAAGAGAAACAGGAGAAAGGAGCAGGAAGAGTTTTTGGACCATGATTCTGTGAAAAGAAAGGGGTGGGGAGAGAATCAGAATTGTTAGGAAGACTCTCGGATTGCAATGCAGATTCAATCATCTCAGCTGAACCAATGGGGAGGTCTGAAGCAAAGATCACTGTGATACTTAATTTTAAGTGTCAATTTAGCGAGACCACAGTATCTGGATATTTGGCCAAATATTATTCTGGATGTTCTATGAAGGTATTTTTTTAGATGAGACTAACATTCAAATCAGCAGATGTTGAGTAAAATGACTATCCTCTATACTGTGGACAGGCTTTACTTAATCAGTTGAAGGCCTTAATAGAAGATGAACCTCCCCAGCAAAATGACTTTTGACTTGAAATTTGTTTTGGTATATGTGAAATACTATAAAATTTATATATTGGTCCCTGCCCCAACTCCACACAGAGCTCTTAAAATCCTTACAATTTTCTTGCCCGACCAGTGTCGCTCAGTGGTTGAGCGTCGACCTATGAATCAGGAGGTCACAGTTCATTTCCCAGTCAGGGCATATGTTCAGGTTTCGAGCTCAATTCCCAGTGGGGGATGTGAAGTAGGCAACTGATCAACAATTCTCTCTCATCATTGATGTTTCTCTCTCTCCCTTGCCCTTCCTCTCTGAAATTAATAAAAAAATATTTTTAAAGAATCCTTAAAATTTCCTAAATGGTAAGAATGCCAGGAGCATCTCTTATTCTCATATTTGGCCTGCTGGCACCTTGAATTCAGCCTACTATGAGTGATTTAAGATGTCAATTTGTGGTCATTTGTTACAGCACCCTCAGGAAACTGACATAGCTCTCCATCATTTATTTCCTCAAAACTAAAAGAGCAGAGTTGTGAGTAGTTTGACTGGGGCACCTACTCTGACTGTATTAATATACTTAACGTATTCTGGAAGGAGATAAAGCCATTACCTCTGAAAGAGCAAAGATAAGAAAAGTAGAAGTTTCCATCTGTCTATTCCTTTTATTTAGAAAGTCACAGAAGTAGGAATAGTGAGTCAGTTGCGCATGAGCTCAGGAAAGGAGTAACGGACAAAAGAAGGGCCTGGAAGCTTAAGAGAAAGAAAGGAAAGGAAGATTCAGGCAGTACAGAGCAAGAGTGCGGCCCATCTACCTATTTTTAAAATTGTAAGATTAACCATTTCTATCTTCATTACCTAAGGTCAGCCTTCAACAGTAAACAAGTCCTTATGTATAATATAAGTATTGGGGTTATTATTTCACAAAAGAAATCTTGTAGTTTTGTACATTAAGATGTATGAGTTCCTCTTATTTTAGTATTCTTTAGCTACTTATCTTCTTTGATTTGTCTGTTCTCCTAATTAATGTTATTGAGGATTTAAAAAAATCCCCATTGATTTTCTAGGTTTATTTGTAAGATTGGATAGAAAATGCTTCTAGACTTTATTTTAATCATACATGTTTGAGAGAGAGACTTTTTTCAAACCATGTTTCTCGGCCTACAATTTTCATTATACTGCATCCAAAATTTCATTTCTTATTACATTTTTATATGAATAGTTTCTTTGTACAGTGTGTTTTTTATGATTATTTATTAAATTGGAAATGTAAATGTGGCAGAGTTGTTTATTTCAGTGTATATGCATGCCACAAACACTATTTATTATAGAAGTTGCCTTTTATGTTTTTCTCTTTTGGGGGTGTTTTATTTTTTTGTTTGTTAGGGTGCTTAATTTCTTTGGAAATTATTTCTATGAGAGTAACTTCTACAGAAAATGGAACATATACAGGGATTTGTTTTCTTTGCTGCATATGTCCATATTATTTCTCAGATTTTCCTATAATTTACATAACAATTAGGAAGTTAGTTCAAATTTGACAGTTTTTATTATTTAGATTATTTTATTTATTGCTACCAAGATGAATGTTCTCCGTAGCCTTTTTACTATTTATTTTTCATCTCCAATATGAAAAATAAATTTGAATTATTTTATGTACACACATAAACCTACTAGTTTATTTCATTAGAAAAGTAGTGTTCACTTGTTTGCACAGTTTTGATGTGAGGATAATTTTTTTACAGCTTCACTGAGATACAATTCACATACAGAACAATTAACCCACTAAAGTGTATATTTCAATGGCTTTGGATTGTGTTTTTCATTCGTGATTAATTTCTTAAGTAAGACTCCCCATGAAACATGGTGATTGCAATGGAAATTGCGTGGAGGATTGGAGAAGAATCTCAAGAAGCTAGAACCTGGGATTTGCAGAGGGGTCACCAAGCAGAGGTGAGGGAGACACTCTCCTCTCAGACCACACCGCATTCATTGCAGACACGGCACGCAGGAGCCTGACACAGGCTGACTCAGCATTCACACAGCCAGCACCTGAAGGAGAGGCATGGCTCTAAAAGCAATTATGTGTCCATCTGTACACTGAATAGTGGGATAGGCAGCCTCCTTTACCCAACCCACTCCGGGCAATACCAGCAGCCAAGATCACACACACACACACACACACACACACACACACACACGAAATTAGCAATTTCTTTTCCAGAAAAAACTGAATGCTCCAGAAAAAAAGGACTTCCACAAATTATACTTAGCGTTTCCCAATACAAATCTGGCAAGCCGACACAATTCACAGAGCTTCAATTCAGATTTTCAGTACTTCACATTTCAACACGAACGGACTCAAAGATCACTAGACATTTACGGAATGTTCTAATACGAGAGACTAAGGGACACATGTATGCACACACAAATACACACATCACACACATCTGGCAACTGCAGAAAATGAGACACAATGAGGGACAAAAGAAATTCAAGAAGAACAAAACATTGTACAAGAAAAATGTATAATCATATTAGATGATTTGCCTCCATAGTGAACAATTATAATAATAATTAATTATGATATAATTATGTGTAGTATTATTATTATAATATCAAGGCTGCCTAAATAAGGTGATATAACTGTATTAGGAGGGGAAAAAAGAAATAAAGGAATATATATATGAAAAAAGCTAAATCATCTATACCATAAAGTAAATTGATAATGTCTAAAATGAATAAATCAAAAAATAGCAAACATTATTTTTAAATATGGAGGAAAGTATCAGAAAGTAGCAAAATTAACAACTAAGTCACTGCCTCCAGGAAGTGAGACTGTATTGGGGGGAGGGAGTGCAAGGCAGATAGGGAGGAAACCCATTAAAGGACTACGGCTTTCCATGATAAGCCTTTTAGTACTATTTGAATATTTATTACCCACATGTATTACTTTGATAAAGAGGAAAAATTAATTTAAAATAAAATACCCAAATATTGTTTGGTGTGCTTTCTGAGTTTTTGAAGGGAGAGGGCAAAAACTTTTGTACTGATAGCTATGTAAATTAACCAACATTTCTAATATTTTTAAGTAAACTGGTTATATCCTTAGATGATCCGGGAGGCAAGGGGATTGCAGTAATTTCTTGAGAAAATAAACTTTGATGTTTTCAAAGGAAACCAAGCAATAATCTCTACGGCAAAAATGAAATGAAAACTTCAAGAGGTGTGGCCTTGATTGCCCTGGAATGCGAGAGCCAGGTTACCTCTACCCCTCACAGTCCTAATTCCTTACCCCCTTCCACTGTCCTACCTCCCCACCCCCAATTTCTTCCTCCTGTCCCCTCTCTCCTTTCTCCTACTACAACTTTTACCAGCACTTGCCATAATATAACCTGAAAGATTTCTCTTTTTAGGTATAGCTGCTCAATGAATAAATAAGTGATGAGAGAAATGGCACAAACTTCTGTTTAAACAAAAATGATCTTTTAAGTCCACAAAGACCAAAAGAACTACGAACATTTTTTAACTTGCTTGAGAATGTTGATTTGGGTGGGAGTGTCAGTGATACCTAATCATGAGAGAATATTCTACATCCCTAATTTCCAAGAAGAGAAATGCACAGGCATGTTTTCCATCAGGCTATGACTGATAGACACATAGCTAAATGCTTTAACGGACAGACACAGAGACTCTCGACTCGCTGCTCTTCTCCTAAGTACTGTGCCTCCAGATTCAAATGTTACCTCTGGAGCTAGAATGTTTTCCATCTGGTGGTCTTCCAGGTGGGAATAGAACCTTCAGCTCTCTACCCTTGACTTTTCAAAACTGTCGGAGGCATTATGCCATCTCCTTGATGACTCGGTCCTTGTTCTACCTTGCAGATAACAGAATTTCCCAACAATTTAATATGTTAGCATTTCATTTCGGCAATTCCTGAGGAACATTTATGACCATTTTAATCTGGGAAGTTAGAAGCTCTTTGAATGTCAAGATACTTGCTTTTCTTCATGTTTGACAGAATTAATTAATCTCTATTCTAGAAAGAGAATAATGACATTTGATTTTAATATACATTTAAAACATATCATCTAATATTTAAAATAACTTTGTCTGACATTTTATTTACTTACTTCTCTTTCTCCTTCTCTTCATTTCTGATAATTCCAGGATTTATAGAACATTAGAATTTCCTCTCCCTCTTACGCCCACTCCCCTCACATCTATATTTGGGTTCAGCATGACATCAGTCTGTTGCTCCCACTCAGAGCTTGTACTGGGAATGCATTTGCTGATACTTTCAAGTAAATTTGTATTTGATTGAGCAAGCAGGCCTTTGCCTTCTTCATTGCAGCCTCATGTACCTAGTTTCTGAGTAGATAACTCAGAAAAACTCTGGTAATCAAGGAAGTGGTTGTTGCTAAGCAACAGAAATGCAAGCAGGATACCTTGTGTTTGGGTCTTGGCAGTGCACTAGGAATAAAGAAGACCTGCCAATCATTTCTTGTCCTCGGGGGACCATTTAAAGTGCAGGTTCGGGGTAAGCCGAAATGTGGAGATTCAGCACTAGCATCTGGGCCCTAGCTTGATCATCACCATTCATTCCCTAGCCAGATGCCTCATTCTGATAATGGGGCTGTCGTTCCAGTAGACATACATTCTCCTTTCTTTGCCTGATGCATTTTAGTTCCAACTGTTTCCAGGTGGAGATCCTGTTTCATTCTTGAGATCCTACTTAGGATCTTCAATCTTAGCCCCAGCTTGTGGCAGATGCCTGATAATGACAATTTTACCTTCTAGCTATTATCACCTGTCCCAGCTCCAACACAACTGAGTCCAACATCTGTTGGGGGCTTCCTATATTCTCCATGACTGGCAATAACCATTTCCTAGCTCCTTCCTGAGTCCCATCCCAGTTTTTGCCTTGCCTGGCTAGCGGAGTCTAGTATCAGGTCCCAGCCCTCATTCCTCCTTCTAACTACAATCCGTTCCCCATATACACCCCAAGTTCTGGCATTCATAACTCTGATAAAGCCTGAGGTAAGATGTGACTACCCATTTGTGCCTTGCTTTGATGTCCTTCATTTGAACCTTTGTTCTGAACATTGAGGCCCACACTGTGCTTTAGGCACAGGCTCGAGTGCATGGCTCAGACTGTTTGTGACGTATCAGAGGGTTTCCAATTTACAAATAGGTTTTGTTCCCCAGAAAAACCTATTCCTAAGACAACAATTGAGTTACAGGAACAAACATTTCAGAATTGACATTTAATTGTAGCTGGGCTCTCATGTCAGCCTAAAAAAAGCCTACTTGATATGAAAGTCACCAGTCATGAGAGGCACTGCCCCCAAGCATTAGTTCAGCGCTGACAAAAACTGTTTCTGTGGAGATATGGAATTTGGGTTCTAACGAGCACTTCCAGGTCCAAGTCCCTGAGCTGCAACAGGAACTTCATTGCCTTCTAATGAGGGCAGGTAGCGTCAGAAAGGCACTGGAATAAGATGAGTTTATTGTAGCTGGAGAATCACATTGACCTTTGCTATTGGTACAGAAGCTGGGGAGTGGGGAGCTCAGCTGATGGAGAAGCAGGGAGAGAGAAACTGTCTGTTGAGAACCCTAATTTCTGGGCTGTAAGTGTCATTGGTAGAGACACGGGGAACTAACATGGCCCAAGATGTTGACAGGGGGATTTGTATCAAATCCGGGTCAGGACATATCTGGGACTGAACCAACATTATACAGAAAAGAGATAGCAGGAGTGCTAAAAACCTATGCGGACTGTGCTCAGAATCTCCTTTGAAGAAATTGTTCTCTCCTCCATATCCATATCCATAGGCATGTCAGCCCAGTCAAATGAAGGGCCTTTCTTCCTCCCAGGAACTGGATTTTAAGATTGGCAGATTTGAGGCATTCTTGGTATACCTGGATGTAAAATACAAAACTTCAGGGACTATGTATTGGCATGTTCTGCCATGTGGCCACGGATCAGAGAAAACTGGCATGCAGCAGAGAAGAATTAAATCATGTGTTCAATCATTCAGTGAAGAGGAAAAGGAAAGGCAGAAGAAGGGAACTAACGTTTCACCAGAGGGTACATGCTAAACAGGAGATTACTCAGAGGCTGCAGAGAAACCGAGACGATGGCTCAGGAACAGATGATATAGTCAGTAGGAGGAATAATTTGTTTGTGATGATTAAGTAGGAGCCAGACTCCAAGGACATACCTTGGCTGTTTGGGACACCTACCCAGGGACCCCAGTCGTACCACTAAAAATGTTTTTTCTTCTCTTGCTGAGTGGTAGCAGACCTAGGAGAACCTCTGTGAGTAACCTCTGAGGATGAGTAATTTGTTTTTTCCATAGGCACCTACTTTGAATAGCCACAGTGTTGCAAAGCACTGAGACAGCATCCTGAGACAGTCTGCAGGATCCGTGAAGCACCTGGCATAATATTATGTACAACTGAGTGCTCAGTTAATACGTCATGGTTTAATGGATCAATCCTCTCTTACACAACCGGGGTCTTTTGTCAGCTTCAAAGAAACACCATCACCCCCTGTGATACACAATAACACATGATATTAACAGTATCATAATATAATCAGTGATGGACTCTGCCATGTCCCACAAAAATGAAGCCAAATTGTAATTAACAAACTGAGTGACTCAAGTGGAACATAATATTTCTAAGCATGTGTGATTTAAGAGCACTACAAATGCAGTAGTTTTTACTTCTCTAAATTGATAGTATTCACAACAATATCTGCTTCAGTAAAATTTCAGGGTACTCTTGACTAATGTGGCAAGGTAACCCGAGAGAAAATTTGACTGTGTTTCATGTTTCTCCAGTCTCAAGACAAAACAACGAGATATATTACTCCAAATTCCCGGACCCCATCCTGACCTATCTCCTTTTAATGATATACACAAAGAGGACAATTAGTCTCTCTCTACAGAAGGGCTATGTTAGGAGAATTTGGTTTCTGAAAACCTTAGCAACAAGCATAATTGTCCAGGATGGGTAAGGTACTAAGCATAGAGAGGAAAAGGGTGTGGCCTGACTCAGCAGCAGACTAAGGAATGAGTGACAGTTAACAATGGCCCCGCTTTGCCTACAATATGGCAGAAAGTGGCTATTTTATTGATGGGTAGTACATGAACACCCTGGAGCCATTGAGGCTGCCCCAGTGACTGGGCAGGCAGATCTGTCACCTTTAAATAGAACTACTGCCCAGAACAGCGGCATTGGAGTGAACACCAGAACAGGGGCATAGCTAGCACATTTGATGCCAGGAGCTAATCATTATTTTGACATCCTTATCTCCATTGGCCAGACTTTTAAAAAAATAACCACATAATAATAACTATTTTCTTGATATATTCCATAGTTGTAAAATAGTTAATATATAAAATATAAATTTCTAACTTACAACTTATGCAAACTCAGTAGGATATTTCATTTAGGAACTAAAAGATACTAATCAAACAAAAATTTTTATTTTAATTCACTGCTTTAAATTTTAAACACAAAATTATGAACTGTCATATAAGGAGAACTGAAGTTCTATTGACCCATCTTTATAATGAGTGTATTATCGTTACTTGTTTTGACTTGAATCTACTGTTTAGATGCAGGAATAATTAGCACACAGGCTTCCTTCAGATGTTTCCTAATCTTCAGGAACGCATAGCTAAACAAATGTGTATGATGATGGGTCCCTGGCAGAGGTGGGGGTGATGGGTGGGGAAGAACTGAATAACTAATGGGTCTTCTATCCGAAATCCATGTAGAATAAAAGATTTTAAAGGATATTTAAGAAAAAGTGCCAATTTGTAGTTTACATATATTATTAAAACTTAACAGTATTCACAGCAAATGTTGAATATTTATACCCATAAAATTTGTTTTTCACAGTGGAATATCTGTCACTGTTTAAAATTGCCAGTGTGTGATGATAATAAAAAGCAGAGCAACTTTTTAATCAGCATTATTATTATATGTTTTTACTTACAAAAATGCACCCCTTATTGCCTGTACCTGGGCAGACTATTCCTACCATCTACTCGTGGTACTTACAAATTATTTGAAATCGCATAACCTTTCTAGGACACTTACTGTGCTAGGGCAGTGGTCAGCAAACTCATTAGTCCACAGAGCCAAATATCAACAGTACAATGATTGAAATTTCTTTTGAAAGCCAAATATTTTAAACTTAAACTTCTTCTAATGCCACTTCTTCAAAATAGACTTGCCCAGGCCATGGTATTTTGTAGAAGAGCCACACTCAAGGGGCCAAAGAGCCGCAAGTGGCTTTCGAGGCACAGTTTGCCAACCATGGCGCTAGGGGAATAGCAAAAGGCCTCCCAAAGTATAACTGTGCTTAAATTCCCTACCAGTTACACTGCTACTTACATCAGATTTCATTTGATTTTAAGGAATGATTTTCACCTGTGTGCTGTAAGGTAAATTTGTATCAGATATACACACACACACACACACACACACACACACACACACACACACACACAAATCCAGAGACCGTAATGCTGTGATAACCATAACAACCTAACAACAGGTCGCTATGACACCCACTGTAGCCAGCAAACCAGCCTGATCAGGGTGGGGCCAGCCGGCCAATCACCTTGGCTGGCAGAAATTTGGGATCCGGGGACCTTGGAGAGATGCTTGGTCTCAGTCTCAAGCAGCTTCATGGGCAAAGCTTTCCTTGGGCAGAAGTGGGCCTGGGATCAAGGCGCTGAAATTGGGGATGGTGTGGGGAGGCTTTCCTGATGGTCATAGCAGTCCCTGTGGGCCGAGCTCAGCACCTGGACATCTGGTCAGAACTGTGGCAGGAATAGGGACCAGGGGCGTAGGGGGCAGTGGCACACGGGAGCCAAGAGGTGCGAGGCCAAAGTGGCTCTTACCAACAGGTGGGCCATGATTTGCAGTGATGCACTGGGCCTCAGATGGGAGAGGATGCAAGCCAGGAGGGAAAAGCCCCAGACCAGACAGAGCCCCAAGCAGTATGGGTGGGGCCAGAGCCCAAAACCCTGTTGGGGTGGATGGAGTTGCAGCCCTGTACCTTTTTGGGCTTAGTCTTAGAATTCAGAGGTCAGCCCCACTTCAAGAGAGAGGATGTAGCAGAAAGTGGCAAGGCCACAGGAGGGATAGGAAATGTTGTGGCCATCTTTGGGAAACACAGCTGAAATGGTCTTCAGTAACTAAGAACAGATAATCTTTGGTCTCGGTTCTACAGAAGAGGAAGCTGAGATCCAAAGAAGGGAGCCTTCTGCAACACCTCACCCACCTCTCAGACCTGACCCTGTGCAGCATTGTTTCATTGAAAGTAGAAGATCCAAAATGTTTTTAGGTCTTTGCTATTTTATGCAAGGAAGAATTCAGCACAGGGAATTGGTGCTTGGGAAATCATTGGAAAGCTGGAGGAGTGGATATTAGCCTGGACCCCCAGAAAAACTCCTTGCCCATAGAAGGAGTTGCCCCCTCAGCCACAACTGAATTCTAGGACACTCTGGCACAGCTGCCCCCACAAGTGCCCTCCAGCTCCCACAAAACAGGTCACTGGGCACTGCCTCTGCCACAACCGCCTGGGTACAGTCTGGATTCTGCTGCAGAAAACCTCCACATCTCTGCAAACATGATCACCAACAGCAAACAGCCCAAACTGAGGGAGGATGCCTCTGCCCTACTTCTGCCTTCAAAATACAGTGGTAACTTGAGATATGAGTGCCCTAACATACGAGATTTTTGAGATACGAGCCATGGAGTGAGCGATTTTTGCTTTGAAATACGAGCAACATTTGAGATAGGAGTAATCGCGCAAATCGGCCGGCTGCACATGACCCACCAGTTTACCGCGACTCAAGCATCTCAGTTTCCCACGCCTCAAGGTTATGGAACGAATTAAACTCCTATCTCGAGGTACCACTGTATTGTGCAAGCACATCCAATCAGCAGAAACGAATTCATATCCAGAAACCTAGCTGCAAAGGAGTCTGGGCAATTTCAGACTTTCATCTAGGAGTGATATCTTGCCAATGTACGTTATGTGCCTGGTATTGATAAAAATGGGGGCCAGCTGGCGGGGCTCAGTGCTTGAGAATCAATCTATGAACCAGGACGTCACAATATGATTCCTGGTCAAATTTCAGGCTTGATCCTCAGTAGGGGTGTGCAGGAAGCAGCTGATCAATGATTCTCATAATTAATGTTTCTATCTATCTTTCCTTCTCCCTTCCTCTGAAATCAATAAATATTTTTTAAATGGAGTCATGCTATAAATATGTGTTATAATGAGTTTTTCACTTCATAAATCACTAATGTCTTTCTGTTAAAACCATACTTAGAGAAATTATTTATTTATCATTCATTTTAACTGACCTCAGAGAGAAGAAGGGAGAGAGAGAGAAACATTATTCTGTTGTTTCTTGCACTCACTGGACTGGGTATTGAATTTGCAACCTGGGCATATGCCCTGACTGGCAATTGATCCACCACTTTCTGAGGTATGGGAACATGCTACGTTGGTACCCTGACCCCCAATTCCAGCCTCCAGAACTGTGAGAAAAATATATTTCTGTTGTTTAAGCCACACAAATTTATGATATTTTGTTATGGCTGTCTGAACTGACTAATCTATACTAAGAAAAGGGTAATATGCTAATTAGACTGGGTCGATGTGACATCTCTGGTTGTCCTTCCAGACAAAGCCATGATGGCCGGGGTAGAGGCAAAGGTGGTTAGGGGCAATCAGGCCAGCAGGGGAAAGCAGTTAGGATTGATCAGGCTGGCAGAGGAGAGCAGTAGGGGCGATCAGGCAGGCAGGCAGAGTGGTTAAGAGCCAGTGATCATGGATTGTTAGAGGGGTTCCAAATTGGAGAGGGTGCAGGCCAGGCTGCAGAACCTCCCCCCAGCCCCATGCATGAATTTCATGCACCAGACCTCTGGTAATACTATAATATAATAAATATGGCCATAGCATAACTTATATAAATAATATAGGATATGAGTAAACATTTTATTTTTTCAAATAAAAATATCTAAACAGCCTTACCTGGTTTGGCTCAATGGATAGAGCATCAGCCTGTGGGCTAAAGGTCCTGGGTTTGATTCCAGTCAATGCACAAGCCCAGGTTGCAGGCTTGATCCCTAGTAGGAGGCATGCAGGAGGCAGAAAATCAATGATTCTCTCTCATCATTGATGTTTCTATCTCTCTCTCCCTTCCTCTCAGAAATCAATAAAAATATATATTTTTAAAAAAGATGTAAGCATCCTTGGATGTATTTTTTTCTTGACAAAATATGGGAAGAGGTGGTCAAATTTTCAAAAATTTATAAACTAAATAAATCACAGAATTAGTAACAATGTTTTTCTAGATATTTCTATTACCAGAAAATCTTATATAGGTATGGTACAAAAAAAACCACACAAACACAGACTTTTATATTTTTCCTCTCCAAGTTGGTAGTCATTAAAAGTGTTCCAGGCTTAAAAATTGTTCAGACTGTGTTTTCCCAGGTTGCACCATTCTAGAATAAAGTGGTGTTATATAAATAGTAACTAAAAGCATTTTTTGACTCAGCTCCACCCACTGTCTCAGGACTTCCAGTCACTTTCTACCTCCTAATTACCTGCATTTATATATAGGTGAATTCAGGAGGGTAGTTAATTTTTGCAGATAAGCTTCTTGGCTTTCAACTCAGAGATCTCTACTGCCTTTCCCCTCCCCAAAGTCTTTAGAGTCTTCTAAGGCCACCTATGCTGCCACAATGGCCCTTTGCTTCCACTGAGCACACCCATGTCATCTCCACAAAGCTGTTGCTGTCATTGCGGTTGCCATAGCCAGAACTGGTGCAATGTCCCAACTCAGACTTGACCCTACACTCATTTGAATATTGGTAGCAGCACTTGAAATTACAGCCAAAGCTAAGAGGATGGCAGGAAGAAAACAAGGAAAGAATGTTCCCCAGGAGGCATGAACATTCTTAGATGGCCAAGAAGCAGCCTCAGTTCCCAGAGTATAGGAACCAAGGTCATTTCTCCTGGCAGGAGCATCCCTGCCCCCCGCCCAAGGTACCCACACTTTCAGACCAGCAGAGCCCATCCCCAGTCCTTAATTCTCAGACCTTCATAATCTAGAGGAGGAAGGGGGGAGAGAGAGAGAGAGAGAGAAAGAGAGAGAGAGAGAGAGAGAGAGAAGGGAGGGCGGGGGGGGAGAGAGAGAGAATCTTTAAATGCTGATTTAGATTAGTTTCTCAGCCATACATGTCAAACAGAACCTTGGTAAATTAACTAGCAAGTTGTTCTTGGGGACAACTGGTTCCATGGAACAAAGCTAAAGATCTAGATGTATTAGGTTACCCCACTTCTATCACTCTATGCGACTCACTACTGTGGACCCCCCATTCCCACCATATTTAACTGCCTCAATCAGGACAGTACCCTTGCCATCCTTATACCAAACTCCAAGAACACAAACAAGTTTCACTTTAATCTGCGAAAAGAAGGGAAGATGAGTTACTCTTTGTCATGATACTTGATTCATAGTGAATGCTAAATAAAGGAGTGCCTTTTCAGTTTCTTAGGAGTGGAAAGGATAGCTCAAACAGTGACTATAACAGTAGGTTAATAATGATTAAATGTAGGTTACTGCAGTGAGAGAAAACGCTTTAGAAAGTAGTACACTGACAAATGGAATGCTAATTAAACTGCCTCCTCAAATGAGGAAGAGACTCTTTTCCCTCTCCCCATATCCTGAGATGTCCAGGGAAAGAGGAGAATCAGAAATCAGTCGCTTGGTTGTGTTATAATACAGTAACCTTGTCTGATTTCTGCTCCACCCCAGCGACTAAAGGAAGACCAAGGCCCTTAAGAGTTGGGAAAGACCTTTCTCTCAGCTCAAGTCATGAATCTTACATGGTGTGATGTGCTTTCCATGGAACATTAGTATCATTTGTTGGTGATAGCCACCACTTTCTAGTAAAGTGCTATTTGTCTTCACAGTCACTGGCTACGTCCCTCAACTCTACCACGTGCAGCCATGGTCTCATAGGAGAGAGCACCAACTCTGCCAATGTCTAGACACAGTGATACTCATCCAAAGGAGTGTAATCAGCTGTGCCTGCTGGGCCATGAGTCCTGGAGCCCTTTTAGCCAATTCACAGGCCAGAATGTTCTCCAGGTACATTCAGATCTTGGATGGAATCTGACACTTCTTTCCACACCAGACTGTGAATTCTGAGTTGTTTCTATCCTGCAGCTTTTCCAGGAGGGGAGCCTACTCTTGGACCAGGCACCCTTCCTCCACCAGGATGCTGATGGTCCTAGGGTGGATCCCAGCCTCTTAGGGGAGGGGGCACTCTGGAGATTTTGACAAACAACAACAATAATATAAATATAAAAAGTAAATAATCTGTAATTTTATACATATAAAGTATGCATGGACAGTATATGTGCACATACAAATACATAATTTAAAACTATAAAGATGAATATCCTTCCACAAATTTCTAGAGGAGTCTGGGAGCAGAAAAGGAAGTATGGTGTGTAGTAGTATAGGGGTTGAGAAACCAGAGTCACATTGAAGTGGTGAAATTCCTACTCTGTCTCTGATATAAAGCCTTCGGACCTTAACCTCTCTGTGCCTCAGTTTCCTAACTTCTGAAGAGGAAATACCCATAGTTTCTACTTCCAGGTACAACATAAGAATTAAGTGAGATAGTATATGTGAAGTGTGCGTGGCAGCACTTGGTGATACATAAAGAATGATCAACAAATGGTAACTGTTAGCATTCCGTTCGTCTGTATGAAGTTGGGATCCTTCCGTGGGAAGGAAAAGGGAGCCACTCTGCTTTACTCTGGCAATGAGGAGGTGTTGTAAGGCCACACCTGGAAAGAGGGACAATAAGTGTTGGACGACTTCCCTAGCCACGTTGCTGATCTCCCCACCAGTGCCTTTGGGGTTTGCAGGCATCCCCATTGCCACTGTACCTCTGAATGAGGCTCCATAGCCTGCTGTCTGACAATGCTGCTGTTGTTGATTCTGTGTGCCAGCTACAAAGTGAGTTCCATGGTTTTCATCTAATGTGCAGTTTAGTAAAGACACTGCTGTTCGTTGTAGCCATTTGCAGTGGAAGCTGCTCTGGAATTTATAGCACAGGAATCAGCCTCAAAACCACCCTCTGGCCAGAGAACATGGTACTTACACACCAACTGCCCCAAATGGTGCCATGTTCCTCTTCTTCCTGCAGCTTATCCAAGAAGGAATGTCAAAGAGGCCACAGTACTTCTTAGGCTACTTCTAGTTATAACAGAAAACCCACTCAAGGATCTCTAACTATAACTGGGACCCGAATCTCTATTGTTTAAACAATAAAAGCAATGAATGGCCTCATGTAACAACAACCTCATGGGGTTGGCTGATCCCGTGACTCAGTGTGAGGAAAAGACTCAGTTTCCTTCTGTCTCTCTGCTTGGCACCTGCAGTGCCCTCTTCACCCCAAGGCAGACTCCCATCATGGTTCTGGATGGCTGACCGCCAGCTGCGCTTTCCTACTGCCAGGAGGAGACAGACGGCTTGTCCTAGCATTCAAGCAGGAGTTTGAAACTCACCCAGGTTTGATATAGTACTTAGGGCCTATGCTTAACCCTGGAACCAATGACTGCAGCCAATCAGCTGGGGGCTGTCCCTGCTGCTGGCGGGAGGGCCTATCACTTCTGAAGTTCAGGGGCTGTGTGGAGAAACTAATATAGGGATAACCTTAGAAAGAAGGAAGGAATGGGTGGATACAGCAACAAATATCCATTATAGGCATGCTGTGGTTTGGAAATTGTGAAGGATTATGCATCTGGGGGTCCTCTGACCTTAGCTATGTGTTCCCAAAGAATAAGGGACAGTTGTCATGTGGAATATATTAAGGATTTTGATCACAGCCTTGGGCCAGTCACAGGACTCCAGGAATATCCAGCTTCCCTGGAGACTGCTACCTGAAGAATACAGCACAACTCTAGGGACAGGGTTTGTTATCAATCCTTCAGCAGCATTTGAGCTCATTAATTAGGTTCACTTAGTAAGTCTCCTCTCTGTTTCTCACCTTCTTTTATTGCCAACAAGTCATTTCACTCTTTTTGGTCTTCCATATGTTTATGCATATGTTCTGCTGTCTTATAGCGTGTAAACCATGATTTCAGCTTCCTCATGATCCCTGCTTCCTCATGATCTCCCTATGTGTGTCTTTTCAGATTCTCCTCTACCCAGTAATTGCTCAATTCTATCAGTTTCAGGGAGCTACATGGTGAGAAAATCCGATGGCTAGGCTTTGAAAACTGACAAAGCCTTGGAGAGAAAAAAGAAAGTCATGGTAATTTTTGGATAGAAAAACATAACATGAAGATGTTTCTAGGGCAGGAAGAAGACTGATTAGCCAGAGCAGGAGAGCGTGCTAGAGATGATCAAGAGAGCAATAACACTGGAAAGTTGAGTGGCACTGATTACAGAAGTTTTGGAAATAAGGGTCTATTGAAGGCTTTTGAGCAAATCACTCATTCAGCCTCTTCATTATTTCTATATCCACGTCAACTTTGTTTGAACTCCTATCTTGCTTTTACCCAATAGCAGGTATTTCTTGTTGCTAATTGCTCCCCATTTGTTCTATTCATGCTAGTTTTGGGTGAGCCTGTTGGGCTACTGATGAGAAGGAAGGAGCAGCACTGGCCATTGTCCTATGGTTAAGTTAGATCAGCAATTCTCAAACCCATCAGGCAATTTCTATAATTCTTCTTTTACTCTCTTGAATAAAATTTGCCTGCAATATGATGGATCTTCATACACAATTATAATAGATGAATTGTGTCCCCTCAAATCCATATGATGAAGTCTTCACCCTAGTACCTTAGAATATACCTGTATTTGGAGATAAAATGTTTACAGAGATAATGCAGTTAAAATGAGGGCATATGAGTGGGCCCTGAACCATTATGACTGTCCCTCACAAAAAGAGAAAATTTGGGAACAAACACAAAGGGAGGAAAGACAATGTGAAGACCCAGGGAGAAGACAGTTGTCTATAAGACACAAAGAAAGGCCTGGAGCAGATTTGTTCTACACAGCCCTCAGAAGCAAACAGCTCTGTGTCACAGCCCTCAGAAGCAAACAGCCCTGTGGACACCTTGATCTCGGACTCATCGCTTACATTACTATGAGAAAATAAATCTCTATTGTTTAAACCTCCTGGCCTGAGGTTATGGCAGCCCTAGCAAAGTAGTACACCAATGATAAATGCGAATGACTTATCTATAATGTAAAGAAGAAATAAATGGAGTGTGATTTACAATAAAACATGCATTTCTATTTGTAAATGCTCAAGCACATCTATACTAAACATTAACACCACCACTGTGCATGCAACCAACTAGAAATCATTGTGGAGTGAAAGTTCAAATGCAGGCTGACACAGGTACAAAACCTCGAGCAGCATTACTATTGGTACATCATTTTCTGAAAGAATGAAAAAAAAAAAAACTCTTGGTAAAATGCCAAATGAGACAAGCAACAATCTTCCCTCAATTTAAATGGTAGTTACATTCCTGGAAAATTCAAGAACTACATTGTATTTATTGTAACACAGGAACAGGTGCTATGTGCAGATAATTACAAATAGGTTTTTTGACTACATAACTGTCTCCTGGAACATTTGAAAGTCACAGCAGTTCCTTATTTTCTCTGTACATGTTGCAGGATGTCAGGATGTTTAGCATCTCTGGCCCACACTCATCTCAATCATTATGACAACCAATAATGTTTCCTCGTTTCCAATATATTCCCTAAGTGTTCCCTAAAGGGGAGTGCCACTTTTATTGAGAACCAGTGAGGCACAAGAAAATAAAAGAGGCAATTTATGGTTAACTTTTGGATTATAGGTGTTGGTCTAGCCTTACCCCCGCTCCCTGCCAGAACCACTCCTGCCTGGAGGCAGAGACCTGGGGACTAGGTGACATGAGACCACACAGTAGGCAAGTCAAACAAGTGGTATACATCTTCTGAGCTGGTTTTGTTGAAAGCCAGTCTTCACATTGACCTTAAGCCTCGGAGCAGAAAGGGCTCCTTTGTTTGCTTAGACTTCAGAGGCCTCAAGATATTTGGAGTTTGGTACTGCCTAGCAGGTGTGGGCCTGCCTTTCTCCCTGTGTGTTCATGTGTGTTGCTAAGAATGCTGCTGTGATTTCAGAGACAGATGTGAGCCAGTGCACAGGCACAGAGAAGCATCCTGACTAATCCTATTTGTTCATTTCCCTGTCCCTGTTCCTGGACTATTGACCATTCATTGTTGGAGAAAATCACATGAACCAACAAGTTGGATCCACCAGAAAGCAATGATCTCTAACTATAACAGGTACCCGAAGAGTGCACTCAAACCTTTGCTCCACTCTGCTGTCACCCAGGCATGCTCCCGGCTGTGCTTCCTCTCAACCTTCCATTCTCTTCAAGCAGTCAAATTCTTCCTCGTGGTCATGCTCTGTAGAAGGCTTTTGTACTTTTTACCACCATCATTGTTCTGAAGGGCTTCCCACCTTCTCCCCTCAAAATTTCTTTTCCTCTTCCACAAGAGGAAGCAAAGTCCTCTGTTGCCTGTACTTCCTGTTTCTCCTCCTTCCAAGGGAACCTGCTCCATAGATTAAAGAGCTTCAGTTTTTCCCTTTCAACTGCCTCTCCCCTCACTTTTGCCTGAAGATGTGTACAATGAGTCATAACCCTTCAGTTGCAAGCCATAGAATACAACTTCCATGCACTTTAGCCAGAAAAGGGAATTTTATTCTCAGGAATCTCAAGAAACCCAATGGTCAGAATGCCATAGTGTCAGGAAAGGATTTGAACATGAACTGTGAAGCCATCAGCACTCTCTCCACCCTTCTTTTCTGCTCCTCTTAGTTGGCTCCATTTTGTACACTCACTTCTTGTGGCTTCATATCCTCAAGGCAGAATCCCAGTTCCAGGAGCAAAAACGTTACCTGACTAGCTTGGATCAGGTTCAGTTTGGTGGCAAGTCCGGCTGAAATAGCTTAACAGGGACCAGATTTACCCTGCTGCCTGAAACAAGTAACTCCACAAAATATAGAAGCCCAGGGTTTTGAACATGGATACCAGGACAGTGATCTTCGACAGAGGAAGTAGAGGAGGTGAGCCTTATGGTTGCCTCAACTTGCTGCCTGGAAAGTTTCCAGGCTGCAGCACAGGTGGGGCAACCCAAGAGGAGCCATGCAATCTCCCCGAGTTTAGAAAACAGAGCTGGGAGTCTGAGCAAGACACGGTAGCTACAAGTAGCAGGATAGAATACCACAGAGAAGAGAACTAGAGAGAAGGCTGGGGGCGGGGGAGGAAGGAGGGGAACATCTCACTGAGTCTTCAGCTGAGTACTGGCCAGTGCCTCCCTATAAAGAAATCACTGGAAGGCAGGAAAAGGGCCACCTAAATGGAGCTGTCAGAGGGCCTGACACCATTTGTTTCCACCAGTTAGACCATGGGGGTAAGTCTTGTAATTGACAAGGTACCCAGTGGAATTCTCAGATTGTCAGGAAACATTTAGTTCTCAAGCCTGCTCTGGTCCTGCCTAACAGACCTTAAAAGTAAACCTGAGAGAATCCCATCTGTGTCCGAGCATCTTCACTGCATCCCAGAACAGAGTTCAAGATTACTTATAGGAACACAAAAATACCCCTCCCCTTCCCCTCCCCTCCCCCGCCTCGCCCAGTAAAACTCAGGATGCTGGCATCCAATTAACAGAGAAGCAGAAAATGAAAGGGAAGGAACTCTGCTCAACCTATCAGAAATTCGGTGGATGTTATTGCTGCCTCCTCTCCCATCACAAGGCTATTAGTGTTTTCTTCTTCACAAACCAAACTATTGTTTGACTTATTGCAAGGAGCCTCCAGGACCATTGTTATCTAAAAAGGCTTTGTGAACAAATTAGAAAAATGAGGCCTAACACAGAGGAGACACGGGAAGTGTGTGTGGCGCTTTAGAACCCGCCACGGCCTCTTCCTCCCGGTTTCCCTGGCTGCCCACCTCTCCAGAGAGACCTCCCTCTCTTCACGCAGTCTCTGGGCTTTCCTGGGCTTTCCAAGATGTTTCATTGAACCCAATGCATGGCTGGTTTTCGGAGAAAATTCTGTTTCTTTTCTGATTTTTACATGGGCAGATTTTATTTTTTAATGTTTTCCCCCCTTTTTATTAAATGTATGGGGGTGGCATTGGTTAGTATGTTCATATAAGTTTCAGGTGTGGGGTTTCTATGCTACAAAATCTGTCTGTTGCTCCGCGAGCCCACCACCCAAAACCAGATCTCCTCCTGTCACCTGATATTAGGCTCCCTCTGCCCCCCAACCTCCTTCCCTCTGGCAACCACCGCATCCTGCTTGTGTTCTTGAGTTTCCGTTTTATATCCCACAAGTGAGTGAAACCATGGCATGGGCAGATTTTAATGTTTCACATGTACGCCTCAAAGAAGGGGGTACTTCTGGACACCCCTTCGCTGGCAGGTAGTTCAGTGCCTTTTGTTCTGCCCACTCCCCCAGTCCTCGGGGCCATGGCCCGTGGTGGGCGAAGGCTCCCCCAGCCCCGCGCGGTTCGCCCTGGAACCCACCTGCCCTGTGCCTGGGCCAACAGAACTGCAACTGGGGCGCCTCGGTGCATTGGGCAGACATGTCCTACACCTCCCCGTTTTCCTCAGGGGGATGAAGTGAGGGAACGTGGAGGGGTGTCCGGAGAGCGCGCAGAAAGCCGAGGAAGAGCGCGGGACAGCAGGCACAGGGCTGGTGCCTCGCCCAGGGAGGGACCGACCGCTCCGCAGGGAGAGGGAGAAGCGCGAGGACAGCGACCAGACACACCATGTGCGCAGGGGCGGGAGAGAGAGCAGAGGAGGCGCGCGAAGGCTGAACCCCGGCAGCCAGACACCACATTCCCAAGAGCGGAGCCGGGCGGAAGGGGTCGGCGGGCGCTGGTGGGGCGGAGCGCGTGCTGTCCCAGGGCGGACCGGGGGCCCGGCGTGGCCCTGCCCGAAGCCAGGGGCGATGGGCGAGGCGAGCCGGGCGTGCTCCGGCTACTACAGCCTCAACCGCAGCTTCGTGGAGCCCTTCCAGTGCCCCCGGCGCGGCGAGGCGGCCGCCCTCCGCTACTGCTGCGGCTTCGCGGACCTCAAGTACTGCTGCGGCGAGCCGGGCAGCTACTTCCCCTACAAGCACAGCTACATGTGGAGCCTCAGGTGGGCAGGGCAGGCGGCTGGCGGGCCGGGGCCGGGAGGCCACCTCGGGAGGCGGGAAGGCGTCCGCGTCCCCACGACCCCCCTCCCACTCCGGGCGGTCCCCACCCCCGAAGGACACGGAGCCCCCAGACCGGCGAGGGCTCTGCAGAGAAACCCCCTGCCGGCTCGGAGATGCCCCGGGGGGGGCGGGGGAGCCGGGACTCCTCGGGCGAGGGTCGGACTCTGGCCGCCAAAGGTGTGAACCCGCTGTGGGACCCCAGGCGAGGCGCGCGCGGGAGGAGCGCGGGCTCTGCGCCCGGGGCGCACCCAGCAGCCCGGCGGGCGCCTCGCCGGAGCGAATTGCTCTCCCCTCTCCCCGGGGACCAGTCCCAGGCGGGCGACTCCTCTGGCTGGCAGAGAGCAGACAAGCAGATAACTTAAGGAGGTTTTCCTGTTTGTTTGGTGCATTTAAATAGAGAGAAGGGAGCTCTTATGGAGCCAATTTTAAGGCATTGACTGGGGATTAGAGTATTTTAAGCCTCTTTAGAAGTCAGAAAGAATTGACTGTATTCTTTAAAAGATCAAAAAAAGGTAGGGGTGGGCGTGCGAGCGGGCCGGCAAGCAACTGGGCTTTAATCCGAACCGAACTGGAGACCCAGAGAGGCACAGTTGGAAGTGCTATGATTTCACACTGTGTAGAACCTTCCCAGGACACCCCCTTTCTAAATAGGGTGGTCATTGCTGAAGAGGCTTTCTCGGGTGGGGTCTTTCTTGCCTCTTTTTCCTATGATGGAAATTATACTTATTCCAACTAGTATTTTCGCGGATATTTAAAATTATGAAGCGCTTTTCCTCCCTTTCCGCTCCAAAGGTTGCACACTTTGAACTAGTTTCCTTCCGTTTGCCTGGAGAATGAATGGGGTGTCATGATTATAGGAGAGAACTCCCACCCACCTTAAATTTGTGTGTGTGTGTGTGTGTGTGTGTGTGTGTGTGTGTGAGAGAGAGAGAGAGAGAGAGAGAGAGAGAGAGAGAGAGAGAGAGAG